>QRFJ01003315.1:49542-85355 GCA_006176705.1 Cocos nucifera
AAATCACTGTTGGCAGCCAACATTAGCTTCTGTGACTGTACAAGTCAATTTTTCTCCCGTTACCGTTAGAATTGAAACGGAATATTGGTGATGAGCAAAGAAATGGAGCCATCTTTTCTTCTTCAAATTCCTCTTCAAGCTCTTCCTCATTGACACTATATCAGGCGCTTTTGAGCTCAACAAATCGAAAGAAAGTCTACTCTTATGGAAAGAAAGTCTACTCTTGTTCTACTCTTGCTAACAAGAAGAGAAAGATAAATCCCTAAAATCTGGTCTATCCAAATAAACTGTTGCAAAGAACAATGATTTATGTTCGATCAATTGCATGTCCAGGTTTCTTTAACTGATCCAAATTTGTGATAGTTCTGTCAGTCGATCAAGCAAGCTGATTATGAGTGGTTTGCTAATAGTTCGATATATTTTGGATAGGGAAAAAAAAGGAACGGAAGTGAATCATCAAAAGCAATTCATGATCGCCTTCATAGGTAAAAATTAAATTTCCTTTGGTGATGAATTATACCTCAAATCCAAAAATTTGTCAATGGTAGTATAGTAATTCCCCATTTTGCAGAAATATTTTAAATTCAACTTTATTTTGAATTCCTTTCCCACTTGTCGTGGTGCAAGCACAAGATTAATTTATACAATGTACAGAAGTGTGATGGTCTAATTGTCAAGGTTCAATTTGCAATTGCTTCAACCACGGAGATGACATAGGCATTTTAGGTGATAAGTTTGTCATAGGGTCGCCAGGATCATAATCTTTGACTACGAGAGTCTGGAAGAAAGCTTTTGAAAGCTATATGGCCATACAGTGGTAGGTCTTGAATGATCAGAGGCAATGGAATAGAATTGGATATAAGTATCATCATCACCACCTACAATTGATTGTCGAAAACAATATGAGTGGCATAGTCATTCAACAAAAATACTTACATAGGACTGGTACTTGGATGAAAATTAAAAATTAGGGAAGAAGCCATGAAAAACTGTATCAAGCTTGCTTGATTTCATCAAGGAATTCAAAATACTATATTGAACAGAAGCTTGCTTTGCCTTATTACCCAAAGTGCTGAAAAAGGCTTCTTTGAAATGGCACAAGATACTGTTCATCTCACTTGCAATTCCGCTGCATGCGCTAATGTGCTAATGTGCTGCCATTAAGAACCTTTCGGTTAAGGAGTCCGCATAACCATCTAATATACTGCGAATGTGCTGCCCGGTGTGATGACATAACAAAAAACCAATACAACCCCAGAAGCCGGTCACGAATGAAGCTGCAAGCATCGCAAAGAAGATGACATCATCCACACCGCTATCATCTTGGTTTTCCTCTACTTCAATAGTCGGATTCGAGTCAGAGGTGCAAGTCTTCTCCAGAGGCGACCCATGTAATCCAATATTACCTTCGTAGCTACTCACATTAAATGTGGCAAACTGGTATTTCAATTCCGGTGTACATCCAGATGAGTTATATTGTAAGCAACAGAGAATTAGTTGAGTCAACAGAGAGTTATATTGTAAGCAACAGAGAAAAGAGTTCTAAAAAAGAGAACCTAAGAAGTCCTAGAGCTAAGAAAAGAGAAAAGAATTAGTTATGTTAGTTTTGATATTGGTCAGCAATCAAATTAGACAATCAATCTTGATTAAGGATTGTCCTAGGTTTAGACAGTTTCTAACTATCAAGATTAGATTTAAGCCCTCCAAGTAAAAGATCAGCCACTCAACTGGTCAGATAAGTATAAAGTTGATGGAAGTTCTTCCATTGCTTTTCTTAGACATAAATTATCTTGGCCAGATAAGCTAACAAAAATAATTAAGTAACCACCTTCTTTCGAGACATAGTTCCTGAGCCACTTGCTTTACACACCAGTCAAACTGACTAATCCTAATCCGGTCCAACTCTTAGGATTCTTTATCTTAATGAGTTTGAGTTTCTAGGGCCGACGTCTAATTGATTTTAAATTAAAGAATTAGGTTGATGAGGGATGTCGGTTGGTTATTTATGGGCCAAGAAAGGATGATCAAATCTCCACCTTATTTTGATTAATAAGTTATGTCCTTAAATTGATTAAAAATGAATATGCACAATCATTTTCAAATAAGAGATTCTATGCAACTAAATTAGATGCATGAAATTAATTGAACTTGAAATGCTCATCTTGTCTTTAGCAATTATCAAAAATAAAAAATAAATTTAATATGATGGATGCTCTAAGCAATTATAATTTCTACTCTTATCATAAAATTTTTAATTAGATTTAAATAAATATTTTTTTAATTAATTTAAAAATAATATAAATAATTAAAAGAAAAGAGATCTAGGGTTATGATCGATCTCACCAAACATGATTAGAAGCTTTCTTCCTTGCCCTATCTTTTTCTATTTTTTATAAAAAAAAGAAAAGTTAGCAATATTTATAAAAAAGTTTAAAAAAATAAAAATTTATTTATAATTTATTTATAAAAAAATAAAAGAGATCAAAAATTTTAACGCTCATGCCTTCTCCGACAACGATGCCAAAAAACTTGATAAATCATGATGTTATCGTTAAGATATTATATTTATCAATTTAATTTTAATTTCTTAAAATAATTAAAAAATACATACAAAGCAGCGAGTCGGATCGAATTCACAAAGAAGGCAGTGTTTTAGATTTGAAATCTTTGATTTTATAAAAGAAAAAGATTGATTTAAAAAAAAATTAAAGTTAAAAAATAAAATTATAAATAAAAAAAATTAAATAATATAAAAAAATAAACTTAGTACTAAAATCTACTATTTAGATCTTAGCGTCTACTTGCAATGAAATTAAATTTATAATTAAAAGTAAAAAGCATGAATTTAAAGTGCATAAAAAAATTTTGCATTAAAATTAAAATTTAAAATTTAAATACATATAATTGAAAAGATAAGAAAATAAATGAAAATTATAATAATGATCTTGATCTCGGATCGACATTGGCATGAATATGGTATAGAAGAGAAGCTCTATCTCTCGGCACCGTCTGCTCGAAGCAACCATCAACCCAAGCTTGACTCCATCCTGTACCATCACCTTTTTTTGATCGAAGACAACAATTTTTGGAGGCTTGGTGCCCTTTTTATAGATTGAAGAGAGAGCTGGCAAGAAGAATTTGGGTCGAAATCGATTTAAACTTCCTAAAATGATTCAAACAAGGCTAAGACTCGTGAGTAGAGAACTCTGGATGTTGCTGGCCACTGAATGATGATCGAATGGTTGAAAAATCACCAAGAATTCTTGCTTTATTGCCTAGATCGAGTCGGAATCAATTTGGGCTATTTGATCACGCTCATTAGGAAGATTTGGGCTACCTGATCACGCTTTAGAGAAGCTTGGTTGTTTTAATCAAAATCGGAATGCGTTTTAACCGTTAGATCTCGCTCAGAGAGGCTTCGCTGCCATCGAATCTTCATCAGGAGGTCTCAGGACCGTTAGATGGAGCTCAGGATTCATGAATCAAATCGAAAACCATCCTCAATCATTAGATCTAAATCGGGAATAAGCACAGCCATTCGATCGCGCCATTACTGTTCCTGTGGGCCGCTTGGACTGGGCACATCGTAAACTCTAGCGAATTAGTGCATGCCATGCTATAAAATGATTGAAATGCCCTCCGATCGCGGTCCACCATGAGCCGCGTTAATTGTGACATCAGGATGATGTCACGGTGGGCCAGACTGGGCTAACTTGCGGGTGTAGGCTGTTACAAGGCTGAACTCGGGCCTGCTGCGGATTAACACTGGACCGACCTAGTTTTGAAGGCAGGCTATGCTCAACGGGCGCTGGGCTGGTTTTGGATGAGTCGGCTAAGCCGAACCGGCCCAATCAATTTTTTTATTTTATTTTATTTTATTTTTTCTTTAAATCTTTGCATCGGAGGCAATTTATATCATATTTGCATCAAATTTACTTCATTTTAATCAAAAAAAATGAGTTCTTTTTGTTTATAATTATATTTTCTAAAAAATAAATAAAAATATTAATTTTTAAAAATAAAAATAAATTAATTCATAAATTAATATTTTTATCGGTGTATTTATGGTAATTATCAAAACCATCATCTTTACTTGCTTAGTTTCAAATGTATAGTTTCCGTAAATGAAAGCAAAATAGATTTTGAAATTCAATTTTATTTAGTTTTTTCTTAGAAATTCTATGACCTAAGAAATAAATATTATGATTGATTTACCTTATATAAAGTAATGAGTTTTAAATATGGATTAAGCGTGTAAATTTTTTTAGTGTTACATGTTAGTCTAATTTATCAAGATCGAAATATATCAAGAAAACTTGTTAGCTTGGTTTATCATGATAGAAAGCTTATGATTATTTGAAATATAATGTTTTATGTAGCTAAAAATTCATTTTGGAGTTGGTATGGAAAAATTGATCTTTGATTTTAGTTTGAATGATTTAGGCCAACCCGTCGGGGTTAGTCGTTGGCAAAGCATGTATTTAGAAATTAGTTTCTTTCGGATATCTATCACATGATTAAATATAATTTTGGGCTAATACTATAGGGCTAAATTTGGTTCCGATCCTTATCATAAGCCTCATCATGGCCGTAGTCACAAGCACTAAGAGTGAATTATATTTTTTTAATTTTTAAAAAATTATTTGGTTTTCAGAAGTTCTATTAAAAACTAGCTATGTTTAGATTTTAGTTTGATAATGATTCAGGCCAACCCAGTAGGATTGCTCATTGGCAAAGCATATGTTTAGAAATTAGTTTCTTTCGGATATCTATCACATGGTTAAATATGATTTTGGAACTAACACTATAGGGCTAAATTTGGTTCCAATCCATGTCATAAGCCTCATCATGGCCGTAGTCACAAGCACCAAGAAATGGAATTATATTTTTTTTTTAAAAAAAATTGTTTGGTTTCTTAAAAGTTTCTGTATTAAAAACTAGCTATTGCACTTCATTTTAGAGGTACACGTGCTTCGTACTTTTTGGTTATTCATAAGCGAAATATGAAACTCCTATTATTTTGATTCCAAACAATTTTTCTTGCGGACCAATAGATTTTTTTTATTTATTTACGTATTTTGTTTATACACTTGATCCAACTAGAGATGGTAGAGTTCTAGCTAGTAGCTCATTATTTTATTTATCCTTAAGATGTTGAGGAGCTCGTTGGACTCTGGGTTATGAGCTATGCACCAGGAAGCTTAGGAACAAATCGTGTTGAATTTCTCTTTAGTTGAGGGAAGTTTATGGAATATAATTCATATTGTATTTCATTAGCATTCTTGATTAATGATAGTTATGAAATATGTTGTCAATTGAATGTTGTTTAGCTTTGATATATATATATATATATATATTATTTTTTCCTTTTGAGGTTAATATTGATCGTTAAAGCTATTTTGGTTGAGTTAAATAGGTATTTTGAATTATTTTTGCTAATGCCTGTGGTGATTCTAAGAAAAATCCTTTTTGGAAGTTTTGTTGTTCGGCACCGTGGGATGTGCATATCTTGTAGTGCTAAGCACCGTGGGATGTGCAACGGTATGCCATGTATCTACCTTGCAATGTTGGTTTAGCATGCGACCGACCGGAAAGGTGTTGGTACTTGATTGGGCTGCGAAAATTGCTAGACATGCCGAAGCTCAAGCTGTGGAGTACTAACAAACCTGTCAAGATTGGAGCTCCATTCAGGCTTGGCATGAGGAATCCCTGTCCTTCAAGGCAATTTCAACCTCCAGAATCATTTAATTTATCTTGGGGCAACCCTCCCTTCGAACACTTGAAGATTAATTTGATGGTCTGTAAAAGAGGAAAATGACAAAGGAGGATCTGGTTTCTTAATTCAGTGACTATAGAGGATAGGTGATGCAATCTGGGGGACTATAAGCAATAACCTTTCTTAAAATTACTGTTCCATCAGCAGAACTATGAGCAATTTGCAATGGAAAATCATTTTGACAGACCAAGACCACCTTACATGAAGGAGACTCATTAACAGTTACCGGGCTGGCTGGTGACAGGTGCTGCAAGGTGGACTGCAAGTGAGAATTATTATACCCTTAGGAAGCGAATTAATTAGGTTGCAGATTGGCTTGCCAATTTTGATGCTCGATAGATACCAGGTAGCGTGACGACTTGGTCTGATTGTATTCCTTCAAACTCTGCCATCATCGTCCATGGAGAAAGATTTGGTTGTTTATTCCATTTAGTAGGCTTGTTCTACAACAAGAAGAGAAAGATAAATCCCTAAAATCTGGTCTATCCAAATAAACTGTTGCAAAGAACAATGATTTATGTTCGATCAATTGCATGTCCAGGTTTCTTTAACTGATCCAAATTTGTAATAGTTCTGTCAGTCGATCAAGCAAGCTGATTATGAGTGGTTTGCTAATAGTTCGATATATTTTGGATAGGGAAAAAAAAAGGAATGGAAGTGAATCATCAAAAGCAATTCATGATCGCCTTCATAGGTAAAAATTAAATTTCCTTTGGTGATGAATTATACCTCAAATCCAAAAATTTGTCAATGGTAGTATAGTAATTCCCCATTTTGCAGAAATATTTTAAATTCAACTTTATTTTCAATTCCTTCCCCACTTGTAGTGGTGCAAGCACAAGATTGATTTATACAATGTACAGAAGCGTGATGGTCTAATTGTCAAGGTTCAATTTGCGATTGCTCCAACCATGGAGATGACATCGGCATTTTAGGTGATAAGTTTGTCATAGGGTCGCAAGGATCATAATCTTTGATTACGAGAGTCTGGAAGAAAGCTTTTGAAAGCTATATGGCCATACAGTGTGGTAGGTCTGGAATGATCAGAGGCAATGGAATAGAATTGGATATAAGTATCATCATCACCACCTACAATTGATTGTCGAAAACAATATGAGTGGCATAGTCATTCAACAAAAATACTTACATAGGACTGGTACTTGGATGAAAATTAAAAATTAGGGAACAAGCCAGGAAAAAACTATATCAAGCTTGCTTGATTACATCGAATATTTCAAACTACTACACTGAACAAAGCTTGCTTTGCTTTATTACAAAGAGCCAGGAAAAGGGCTTCTCTGAAATGGCATGAGGTGCTGTTCATCTCACTTGCGATTGCATGCGCGTACGCTTATGTGCTAACATTAAGAACCTTTCAGTCAAGGAGTCCACATAACCATCCAATATACTACGAATGTGCTGCCCGGTGTGATGACATAACAAAAAACCAATACAACCCCAGAAGCCGGTCACGAATGAAGCTGCAAGTATCTGCAAAGAAGATGACATCATCCACACCGCTATCATCTTGGTTTTCTTCTACTTCAATAGTTGGATTAGAGTCAGAGGTGCAAGTCTTCTCCAGAGGCGGACCCATGTAATCCAATATTACCTTCGTAGCTACTCACATTAAATGTGGCAAACTGGTATTTCAATTCCGGTGTACATCCAGATGAGTTATTGTAAGCAACAGAGAAGGACTCCAAGAAGGTTAGTTGAGTCAATTGCCAGGGTATCATACCACTCAACCGATTGTGTGATATATCCAAGCTCTCAGTCTGATTCAGTTTTGAGAAAGTTTCCGGGATCGGACCTGTAAGCCTGATTGTGTCATAGATTCAATTGCACAAGCTCATGCAGATTTCCAATTTCTGGCGGGATATTCCCCGTCAACTTGTTTCCTGACAAATCAATTGCAGACGGAAGCAAATTATCCGTTGTGTAGGCATATAAGTTGCCTACACAAAAAAAATTTTTTAGATTTAAATGAGCTCTATTGCACATCAAAACAAGAGAGAAAAGAGATGAACCAAGTAGTAAAATTAGAGGACTTTCAAGAGATATCTTCTCCAACATTTAGCATAACCTCTCAAGCATCATTTGAAGAAAAGTGAAGCATCAAAAGAGCAATCCTTCATCTTCTTCTTCAGGATTTAAAGAGTTTAAATTCTATTTTCATTTTGAGCTAAAACTTTCATTCTTGTATTTTTGTTTTCTTTACAAGTTTCTTTGGAGGAAAGAAACTGAGAGATTAGGCCCATCCAAGCCTGAAATTAGACTTGTTAGGTTTTAGTTGGTGAGCCCATAAAATCAACTGTGTTGATAATGAGCCCAAAAAACTATTGGTGTAAGATTTTGGTTGGTGCTCCTGAAAAAATCATCTGAGTTTGTTTGTAAGTTCGAAAAAACAAACACACTATAATCAAGGATAGATTATAGTAGAATTTTCAAGAAAAGCTTGGAGAGTAGACGTAGGAGTGGGTTGCTCCGAACTACTATAAATCTCTTTATCTTTATGGTGTAATTGCTTGGTTTACTTTCTTTCTTTACTTATTTGTTTTACATATTTGCATGTTGACCCATAGATTGATTTTGATGATGACAAAGAGTTTTGAGTATAAGTTATAAAGTCTAACTATGTTTATGAGATTGTGTAGTTTTGAAACTTCAAGTATTCATAATTCTTCAAGTGTCTCTCAACATCTTAATGCAGATAAAATCAAGTCAAAGAGACAAGTCTAGCCTACAAATTAATTTGGAGAAGAAAATATCATAAAAGGTCTTTGGCATGCATGGCACGCAAACTGGGCCAATCCAATCTCGAACTGAGCCGACCTAGTCTCAGTGAAAATAAAAGATAGAAAGCACAGAAAGATAGAAAATCAAAACTCAGGGGATTGAGCCGACCCAGTCAAAAATTGAGCCGGCCCAATGCCTGTAACGGCTAATTTTTGGAATTGCAGCTTTTTTGTCCCACAAGCTTTCCAATGGCTATTTTCTCAACTCCAATGGCTAGAACTCATTCTGAAGATCTTCTAGATGTCAAGAAGTGGTGCATAGCCTCAAGAATATATAAGAAAACCCTTGGAGCATTAAGAAGATGCTTGGGAGAGTTTATTGAGCATTCATTGATAAAGAAGTGAGCTGAAAAGAGAAGAGAAAAAATTATTTTTAGATTGATCCTTATCCTTTCATTACATATCATCCTCAAGCAAGTGAGAGCAAGAGTGAAAAGAATCAAGGAGCCTCACAATCTCTCAGTTATTCAAGGAGAAGAAATCAAGCATACAAGCAAAGCAACTTAGATTTTCTTCTCTTGTGCTTCAAAAGAGTTTGCTTTTAAATTATATTTTTCATTTCTATTTTAAGTTTCTTGGGGTAAGAAACTTGGGTTAGTCCAAGCCTAGAGTTGGATGTTGTATTGGTTTGATTGGTGAGTCAAGGTTAAAATCAATCGGAATTGACTGTTAGCTCAGAAAAAATAATCATTTGTGAGATTTTGATTGATAATCTGGAGGAAAACTAACTGGGTTGATTGTGAGCTCAGAAAATAATCTTGTACGATTTTGGTTGATGAGCCAGAAAAAATCAACTAGATTTGATTGAGAGCCCAAAAAATAATCAAACTATAATTTTAGTTATGAATTATAGTTGAATTCCCAAGGGGTATACTTGGAGAGTGGACGTAGGTGCTGAGTTTGACACTGAACCACTAATAAAATTTATGTGTTTGTGATTGTGTGCTTTTACTCTATTGCTTTTATTCATTGCACATCACATAGCTAGTTTCATCTAAACACTTAATTATTTTAATTTGCTCATATCTCAAGTTTAAATTAAAAATACCCAATTCACCCCTCTCTTAGGTAGCCATCCTTGGATAATAAGTGGTATCAGAACGGGTGCTCTGATTTTTTTTTTTTTAATTTCGGAGTTAAAGATCTTACGGCTGACCCATTTGGTTCTTTACTAAGTGAAGGACACTCAACCATTAAACTTTTTTTTTTAAATGGCACCTGAAAAACTAGAATGAGAATCTTTATTCAAGCATAAGATTATGACTTGTGGAATGTCATACTCAATAGTCCTCATATACCCACAATGATTGTTAATGATTTATGTGTATCTAAACCTGAAAAAAATTAGAATGAGCTAGACAAAAGGCTAGCTCAATTAAATGCTAAAGCTATTAATATTTTATATTATGCATTAGACTATAATGAATTCAATAGAATATCAATATGTTTATCTACAAAAGAGATTTGGGATAGATTTGAAGTGATCCATGAGGGTACAAATCAAGTCAAAGAATCTAAAATAAACATGTTGGTTTATAAATATGAGTTATTTAAAATGAAACCTCATGAGACGATAAGTGATATGTTTACAAGATTTACTAAAATTATAAATGAATTAAAAAATCTTAGAAAAGACTATTCTAATAGTGATCTTGTATGCAAAATTCTTAGGTCCCTACCAAAGTCTTGGAAAATAAAAGTAACGGCAATTCAAGAAGCCAAGGATCTTAGCAAGCTTGCTTTGGAAGAGCTAATTGGATCGCTCATGACACATGAGCTCAATATGAACCAAAGCATAGAGGAGAAAAAGATGAAGAAGATAACTCTTGCACTCAAGTCATCGGCCATTGAAGAAAGTCAAGTGACTCTACCGAGGATTCGAAAGATAACGAAGAAATGACGGTGATTATAAGAAGGTTCATAAAATTTATGAGAAAGAAGAAAAATTCTGAACCAAGAAGAGAAAAAGAAGAAAAGAATCATTTTAAAAAACATAAAAAGGATTACCTCCTATTGAAAAAGAGCTCAAATTATGAAGAAGAGTCATTCTCAAGTGAAGAAGAAACAAATCTATGCTTGATGGCTCACAACAATGAGGTAAACAATGAAAACTCTTTTGAATTTTTTTTTGATGAATTATTTAAAGTTTTTAACAACTTAATGGATGGATTTAAGAAATTAAAGCTGAAAAATAAAGAATCAAAAAATTTAATCTTCTTTTAGCTAATGAAAAGAGTAAACTCTATTAGAAAAAGAAGATATTTTAAGAGAAAACGATACTTTAGCTAAAGATAAAAAATATATCTCAAATCTAAAAATCTTTAGTTGAAGAACATGTTAAGTTGAATAAGGAGCTTGAAAATTTGGTTAAAGAAAAGAACAAAATATTGATTAAACAAGATGTTCTTTTGAAAGAAAAGAAAACTTTAGTTAATGAAAAACAAACCCTTTCAAAATTTGAAAAATTTTTAGTCAAAGAAAAAGAAAAACTTTTAAAATCTGAAAATTCTCTTTTGAAAGAAAATATAAAATTAAAAAAAAAATTAAAAATTTAAAATTCATGCCTGAAAGGTTTACAATTGGCTCTCAAAAGCTTCAATCTATGTTAATCAATCAAAAGACTATTTTTGATAAAACTGGAATTGGATATGATCCTTTAAGAAAATAAAAATTTATCAAGAATATGTTCGCTAAATCTTTAACTAAAAATCACACTATTAGATGCTTCAAATGCAACCAAGTTGGCCACAAAATTTTAGATTGTAATATTAAAAGAATTGGTCAAACTTTAATCAAATAAATTTGGGTTTCAAAAGAAATCATGTGCTCTAACCTCCATGGATCCAAGATGACTTGGGTACCAAAAATTAGCAACTAATTTTTATAGGTATGCCAAGCATCCAATGAAATAAAAGAAGCAAATTCTTAAGGAATGGATGCTTAGAATTCAAAATGGATGGGCGATGATGTTCGATAAAATTTAAGTCTTTCTCATCATACCATCAATGATTGTTGATTAAATTCATAAATTAATATGTATGCGTATGATAATTTCTTGCTTAAATTATTTCTTATATTTAATTGACTAATTTTGATGCTTGTCATAAAATTATATCATGACTTGAATGTTTTGATTTTTAAAGAACAATATGATTTCCTTTATGTATCATGTTTTGAAATGAAATTACTCTAAAATTCAGCATGATATTTTAAGCTTTCTCATATCAAAATTTGAAATTAACAAAATTGAAAGAAGCTTAACTAGCAATGAATAAAATTAATTTATGAACTCTCATAATTAGAGTTTAAGATCAATCTAAAATATTGACATATTTGTTTGATAAGATGAATTTCTTAAAGAAATATTTTTAAACTCAATTGGTACCTTGAATTATAGTAAATACTTATAACAACAAAAAGGAAAAGAAAAATTGGTAAATGAAGAAAGTGAATTTAACATAATAAATTACTCAAAATCTTGTGATATTTTTCATGATGTGATATGAATTTGGTTATGAAAAATAAAATTCATTAAGGACAAGAATTGATCAAGAGTAAGTAAGAAATGAAATTAAGAAATATGGCATATAGTAAGTGAGAGCAAATTTTGAATAAAAATTAAACTCAACTAACTATAATATTAAGGGAGAGCTTAATATTTTTAGATTATTTTACTTTCCTGATTTTATTGATAACCTCCCTTTAGAGTTATTCTTTTTTGATGTTGTTAAAAAGGGAAAAAATTATTATTGAGTATATGCTTGAGCATATCTAGAATGAAGTATGTTCTTATTGTTTAAATGGTTTCACGCATCATAAATATGTATTTCTCAGAAACTTACTATATATTATTTTGCATATACTCAAAAGTTTTGTCATTATCAAAAAGAGAGAGATTGTTGATTCAAAGATTGATTTTGATGTTGACAAAGAGTTTTGAGTATAAGTTATAAAGTCTAACTATATTTATGAGATTGTGTAGTTTTGAAACTTCAAGTACTCATAATTCTTCAAGTGTCTCTCAACATCTTAATGAAGATAAAATTAAGTCAAAGAGATAAGTCTAGCTTACAAATTAATTTAGAGAAGAAAAGGTCATAAAAGATCTTTGGCATGCATGGCACGCAAATTGGGCCGATCCATTTTAGAACTGAGCCGACCTAGCCTCATTGGGAACAAAAGACAGAAAATCAAAACTTAGGAGACTGAGTTGATCCAGTCTAAAATTGAGCCGACCCAATGGGACTGAGCCAACCCAGTCAAAAACTGAGCTGGCCCAGTGCTTGTAACGGCTAGTTTTCAGAACTGTAGCTTTTTCATATCATAAGCTTTTCAATGGCTTTTTTCTCAACTCCAATGGCTAGAACTCATTCTGAAGATCTTCCAGATGTCAAGAAGTGGTGCATAGCCTCAAGAATACATAAGAAAATCCTTGGAACATTAAGAAGGTGCTTGGGAGAGTTTATTGAGCATTCATTAATAAAGAAGTGAGCTAAAAAGAGAAGATAGAAGGAATTATTTTTAGGGTGATCCTTATCCTTTCACTATATATCATCCTCAAGCAAGTGAGAGCAAGAGTGAAAAGAATCAAGGAGCCTCATAATCTCTTATTCATTCAAGGAGAAGGAATCAAGAATACTAGCAAAGCAACTTAGATTTTCTTCTCTTGTACTTCAAAAGAGTTTGCTTTTAAATTATATTTTTTATTTCTATTTCAAGTTTCTTAGGGTAAGAAACTCAGGTTGGTCTAAGCCTAGAGTTGGATATTGTATTGGTTTGATTGGTGACCCAAGGTTAAAACCAATCGAGGTTGATATTAGCCTGGGGAAAAACAATCACTTATGAGGTTTTGGTTGGTGATCTGAAAAAATTCAACTGAATTGATTGTGAGCCCAAAAAATAATCTTGTACGATTTTAGTTGGTGATCCAGGAAAAACTAACTGGATTTGATTGTGAGCCCAAAAAATAATCGTACTGTAATTCTAGTTATGAATTATAGTTGAATTCCTAAGGGGTATACTTGGAGAGTAGACGTAGGTGCGGATTTTGGCACCGAATTACTATAAAATTTATGTATTTGTGATTGTGTGCTTTTACGTTATTACTTTTATTTACTGCACATCACATAGCTAGTTTCATCTAAACACTTAATTAGTTTAATTTGCTCATATCTCAAGTTTAAATTAGAAATACCCAATTCATCCCTCCTCTTGGGTAGCCATCCTTGGGCAACATTGTATTATCTCATTATTTTTAATTTCGCTGCTATACATTGCATATTCATCGTTAGTTTAATTTGGAGCACATACTTATTTAGAGATTTTAAATTTGACTAAAATTTTATAAGAATCTAATTTATCTCCCCTCTTGGGTTGCTACCTCTGGGCAACAATTGGTATCAGAGCAGGTGCTCTATTATTGATTATTGATCTAACCGTCTAGAGCTAAAGATTTTAGCAATCTAAAATAAATTTTTTTTTAATGATGGTCATTCCATAGATAGATCTTCATTATTTGATGGATCAAATTATAGTTTTTGGAAAGCTAGAATGAAAATTTTCATATAAGTTTTAGATTATGATACATGGGGAGTCATAACTAGAGGACCACACACATCCACAATTGAAATTAATGGTACGTCTATTCCCAAACCAGAAAAAGATTGGGATGAATTTGATAAGAAGATGGCTCAATTAAATGCTAAAGCCATCAATGTTCTTTATTGCTCTCTTGATGTACATGAATTTAATAGAATATCTACATGTACATCAGCTAAAGAAATTTGAAAAAAATTAGAAGTAACTCATGAAGGAGCAAGCTAAGTTAAGGAGTTCAAAATTAATTTGCTAGTTCATAAATATGAAATGTTTAAAATGGATAAACATGGGTCTATTTCTAAAATATTTTTCAAATTTACTGATATTATCAATGCTTTAAATGGTCTTGACAAACCTATACTAACTATGAACTTGTTTGCAAGATTTTAAGATCTTTGCCAAAGGAATGGGAAGCAAAGGTGACAGCTATATAAGAAGCGAAAGATCTTACCAAGTTGTTCCTAGAAGAATTGATGGGTTCACTCATGACTCATGAGTTGAACATGGCTCAAAAGAAAGAAGAAAAAGAGCCAAGAAAAATAATGACCATCGCCTTCAAATCCACTGCACAATATAAAAAAAGTGATGAGTCGGAGGAAGAAGAAGATGAAGAAGAGAGTAAAGATGATGATGAGGACATGGAGCTACTCGCAAGTAAATTCAAGAAGTTCCTCATGAAGAAAAGTATGAAGAAGAAAAAAAGGAAGAAGAAAAAGAAAGAAAGAGTGTCACTTATTATAATTATAATAAAAGAGGACATTACAAGCTGGATTGCCCTCTACTCAAAAAGCATACTAAAAGAACCAAAAAAAGAGCTATGCTAGAAATTTGGAAAGATAGTGATACTTCAAGCTTGGATGACAAAGAGGAAGCAGTAAATCTTTGTCTCATGGCCATTGAGAATGAGGTAAATTCTGAAAACTCCTCCGAGTTTATATTTGGTGAATTGTTTGAAGCCTTTAATGACTTAATGGATGAATTCAAAAAATTAAGACTGAAAAATAAAGAGCTAAAAAAGTCTAACCTTCTTTTGGCTAATGAAAAGAATAATCTTTTGAGTGAAAAAGAAGAACTTTTGAAAGAAATTAATTCTATGGCTAAAGAAAAGGATATACTTTTTAAATATGAAAAATCTTTAGTTTAAGAAAATATTAAGTTGAAAGAGAAATTCAAAAAACCAAAACTTTATATTGAAGAAAAAGAAAAACTCATAAGATCTAAAAAATCTCTTTTTGAAGAAAATGCTAAATTAAGAAAAGAGATTAAAACATTGAAGCCTGTGTTCAATAAGTTTACTATTGGATCTCAAAAGCTTCAATTAATTTTGAATAATCAAAAAGCTATTTTCGATAAAGCTAGAATTGGCTATAATCCTTTAAGAAAATAAAAATTTATGAAAAACATGTTTAGAAATACTTCATCTGAAAATCATTCTATTACATGTTTCAAATGTAATAAAGTTAGCCACAAAATTTTAAAATGCAATACCAAAAGAATCGGCCAAACCATAATTAAACAAATTTAAGTTCTAAAAGGAATCATGTGCTAATATTCATGGATCCAAGATGACTTGGGTACCAAAGACTAGCAAATGATATTGCAGGTATACCAAGGATTCAATGAAATAAAAAGAGAAAAATATTATGGATGGATTCCTTGGAAATAAAATTGGATGGATAATGATGTTTGGTAAAATCTAAACTTTTCTCACATTATGCCATCATTGTTTGCTAAATATATTTTGATTATCAATTAGCATAATTATTGAGTATGTTTGATAATTATTGAGTATGTTTGATTGATTTTGATGATTTATCATTGCTTAAAATGATCATACTCTATGAATTGAAAGTTTGATATATTGATCAAAACTAGTATATCATTTTGATTGTTTGTTTTTAACCTAATATTTTTATCCTAAATTCAGCATGCTGGTTCAATCCTTTGTATCATGCTATATTGATCTTTAATTATTTAAGAAACCTAAATTGCTATGAGCTTGATTCTATATGAAACTATTTGGGTGCTAGACTTACAAATTGAATAAATTTTGACATTTTCCTATGAGATACTTAATTATCAAAATTTTCCTAAAAATTTTATGACCTAAGTATTTGAAGATTAAACATTCAATCATAAAAGATCAAGTGCTTGAAGTGTTTTTTTGTATTGCATCTTTATTTTATTTTAAGCATTTGAAATTTTCTAGTTGAACCAAATCCCATAGAACCATCATCTAGATTCTCCTTGATTTGATCATACTAGATTTGTTTGATTTTCATACCCCCAATTGATTGCTTTTTGATCTCCTAAATTTATTTGAATATCCTTTTTTATCATCAATTTGATTGCCTCTTTGATCTTAAAAGAGAATTTATTGATGAATATTTATACTTTGTTCCAATTAATTGATTTCAAAAATTGAATTTGAAAAATGGTCTTCTTGAATCTTTTGAAGTTGATATCAAGCAAAATATTTTAAGAAAGCTGTCATTTATCTTTAAAGCTAAATATTTAAAGAGAACTTTAGTTTTAATTATTTGGTATCAAATAGCTTACTATTTACCATGCATTTGATTGATTTATCTTTTGGCAAAAAAAGAAAAATGTCTTTGTTTCAAATTTAATTTTGCACAGCTATATTCTTGATTTGATATCATTTGAGACAAACTCAAAAATACATACTTTTTCTAAACCTAATTGCTCGACATTTCTTAAGAAAAGAAAGAGATGATCTTTTTGAAGAATAACTAAAAATTTTTTTATGGTTTGTCTTGACTAATTTGCTGACATTAATTCAAATTGATTTATCATTCTAAATTCTTAAAACTGTTTGATTTGATTCGATTCATCTTTATCAATTCAAAACTAAAATAATTGGTATCAAGCTGAATTTACAAATTGACCTTTAAGTGATATTGAATTATCAAGAAAATCATGATTTAGTCTAAATTTTAGTTTAATATGGTATCAAATTAAATGTGCTTAACTTAAAAGAAAAAGGGGAAGTAACAAAAATTATAAAGCTTAAGCATACAATTTTTTTTTAAAAAAGAAGGAGATAATGCTAAAGAATAAATATATATATTTTAATTTAATAATCTAAATTTAAAATATATTTATTTTGAAATAAAGAGGGGGAGAATGTTGAAAAATAAATTAATCTTGCTATAAGTATGAAAAATAGGGGGAGAGATATTTTCTAACTTGATTTGATTGAAAATTTTAACTAATTTGCATTGAGATAAATAAATTTTGATCTTAAATTTTCAATCAACTACTTTATGATCTTCTTAAATGAAGTTTTCATATGATTATCTAATTTAATTTACATGATTTAATTGCTCTATCTTATTTTTAGATAATTAGTTGAAGTTAAATTAAATTTAAAAATATATTTTTATTTTAAGAAATAAATTTTTAAATTTAATTTAAAAATTTATTTAAAAATTTAAATTTGATACTAAATTTTTGATATACATTGCAAAATTCTTATGAATTATTTGTATTGAAGTAATTTCTACTTAAAGCAATGAATTTGAAAATATAACTATCTATTGCTTTGATACTATTTATTTTACTTTGCTCGGTATATTCTTGATACAAATATTTTTTGAACTTAATTGACTAAAATTTTTTAAGAAAAAAAAGATTGAATATTAAAGTATATACTATGCTTGATTTCATATTCAAATCTTTTGAAATACTCAATTCCTCTTAAAGCTTATAAGTGCATATTTGAAAATTTGATTAAAAAAATCATATTCATTCAAAAGAGGGAGAGAATTTGATATTTGAATTTAAGCCAATTTTTGAAAAGAAAAGAAATATTTTAAGCATATTTTGAATTAAAAGATAAGTTTTCAAAGGGGAGAGAATTCATTTGAATTGATTTTTTGAATTTGATACATCTCTCATTTTCATACATTCTTATATATTATTAATTTTAATAATTTTTATTCATCCTTTTTATAAGCTTTTTGATGCTGTCAAAAAGGAACAAATTAATAAAAATATTGAGTATATGCTTAATGAATTAATTCTTAAGATGCCCATTAATTTGATGCTTGAAATCTTCATACTCATTGATTTGAATTGAGACGTTAATTTGAAATGAGTATATGAAATATATGTAATGAACAAAATATGTGCAATGAACTAAAGACTAATTGAAAATATTCAAAAAGTGTGCATTCATGTGTTTGATCTAATACTTCATGATACATATTGGTAAAATACGTTGAAACACATTATTTATTTTTATTGCGCATATACTCAAAGTTTCTTCATCATCAAAAAGGAAGAGATTGTTGATCCTATGATTGATTTTGATGATCACAAAATATTGAGTAAAAATGTTACTAATCATGTGTTTCAAGATTGAATATAGGGTTTCTCAAATGCTCATACTGAAGAAATTATCTTTGAAAGAAATGCTCTTAAGATGTCAAGCAAAGGCATTTAAAGGAAGAAGGTTTTACAAATTTGGATGACTCATTATAAAGAAAATGAAAGAGGAAGAAATAAATATCATTTAGAAGATTTAGGATTAAGAAATTCAAGTTTGGAAGATCAAACGATGAAGAAAAATGAAGTTGAAAAGTTTAGAGCCAACCTGCCCAAGAATAGAGCAAGTTCTAACACGAAACAGGATTGATACTTTGATTTGGCACACAGCCGAGGTAGCTCTATTTTATGCGAGTCAGCTCTCTCAGGATGGCAGAAAAGGTATTTTTCTGTTCTGCTGTTCGAAATAGCTTGATTTGGATCCAAGCCAGCTCTCTTAGGATAATAGAAAATTGATTTTTTGAGTTGTACAGTTCAAGCCAGCTCCAGACAGAATCGAGCCAGCTTGATGGAGTTTGATAGCCTTTAACGGCTTGTTTTTGCAACCTTTCCAATGGCTATTTTTTGTCTTCAATGGCTATTTCAGAGCTTCCAACTGCTAGAACTCACTCTCCAACCATCTTCAAGGATATTTAAAGTTGGAGAATCAATTTAGAAGTAAGATTAAGTAGGATTAAGAGAGAAATCATTTTTAGATTTAAGTAAGCTCCATTGCACATCAAAAGAAGAGAGAAAAGAGAGGAACCAAGTAGTAAAATCAGAAGACTTTTAAGAGATATCTTCTCCAATATCTAGCACAACCTCTCAAGCATCATTTGAAGAGAAGTGAAGCATTACAAGAGCAATCCTCCAACTTCTTCTTCAGGATTTAAAAAGTTTAAATTTTATTTTTATTTTGAGCTAAAACTTTCATTCTTGTATTTTTGTTTTCTTTACAAGTTTCTTTGAAAGAAAGAAACTTGAAGATTAAGTCCGTCCAAGCCCGGAATTAGACTTGTTAGGTTTTAGTTGGTGAGCCCGTAAAATCAATTAGATTGATAGTGAGCCTGGAAAACTATTGGTGTAAGGTTTTGGTTGGTGCTCCTAAAAAAATTAATTGGGTTTGTTTGTGAGTCCAGAGAAACGAACATACTGTAATCAAGGATAGATTATAGTGATATTCCCAAGAAAAGCTTGGAGAGTGGACGTAGGAGCAGATTGCTCCGAACTACTATAAATCTCTTTGTCTTTATGGTGTGATTACTTAGTTTACTTTCTTGCTTTACTTATTTATTTTACATACTTATATTATCTCATTACTTTTAATTCCGCTGCTACATATTACATATTCATCATAAATATTCTAGTTAGTTTAATTTGGAGCACATACTTATTTAGAGATTTTAAATTTGACTAAAATTTTATAAGAACCTAATTCACCCCCCTCTTGGATTGCTACCTCTAGACAACAAATCAGGTTAGGCACAAAGTTTGAGCAGCAGAGTCCTTGGTTAATGAGCTAGTTAAGCCATCATGTATCCGACTCGAGTGTTGGGTTCTGAATGTGACAGAGTAGTATCAAAGCTTAGGTTATGATCATCTAGGATTATAATATAATTAATGACTAGGGCATGACATAAGTGATATTGAAACTTAGGATTATGATTACTAGGCACATGATAAATATTACAGAAATGATTCAAAGTTTGGATTTTGATCACTAGGGTTGGTGGCAGAAGTGATTTATAGGATTGGCTTTTGATGGACAATTTGTATCTTGGACTATAATTTGAGGGGTTGACAAATTTGTGATCTCATTGGCTAGGAGATTATTTAGTAAACCCTAAGAAAGTGTGGTGGTTGAAGTAGCCTTATAGTAAGAGATTTGAATTTATTTTCTCAATCAACTAGGTTATTTAGAAGTTTGAGGATAAGATAAGAAGTTTGTGAAGGAAACCGATCTAGGGTTTCAAGATTATATTTTGAAACTTTTTCAAAACATGCACTGGAAGAGATGAATTAATCATATTAATTCATGAATAATATAAGAAAGAACCCTAGATCTAGGATCCTATTACATGATTTAAGCATGATATTAAATTAGAAATTAAAATATGAGAAAGTTTTATGTTGATCATATCAACAAGAAAACTACACTAGATCAAATCTAGGTATAAAATAGGGAGATCATATTACCCTTATCTTTGCAAGTTAGACTCTCTAGCTCGCTGATCTGGATCTGAGGTTGATGCTCCAAGCCGCACACACATCCGACATCTACAGGATGTCCACACGAGTCCTCGATTGTTGATCAGAAGTCCTATGATTGAAAATCAGCACAGTATTAGCATACTGTGCTAATCCTTCTTCGATGGTCGATCTAGATCTTTCTTTTTTGAATTTTAGACTCTTCAATTTTCAGAAGAAGAGGAAGAAGATTTGTGAACCTAAGACTCTTCTCAAAAATTACAAAAAGATGGCGGAGGAGATGTAGAGGAAAACCCTAGAACAAGACCCTTTCTTCTTCCTTGTCTTTCTCACCAAGATACTCTTGTTTTTCTCTCTACAAAATCCCACGCCCTAAGCTCTCTGTGCCCAACCCTTTGCACGCCCAATTGCTCTCTCTTAGGTTTGGAAATTCTAAAAAAATCAAGCCAAAAAATCTCTTTTATAGAGTGTTAAGATAGAGTCCTTGTCTAGGTCAAATACCTAGCAATGAATGTCCAAAAAAAGCAAAACAAGGAGTGCCTAACTTTTGGGCACCCCCTCCTTTTTATTTGGCATGGACCATTAGGAATTGTCACACAAAAGATCCCTTGTTTCCCATGAAAATCAAAAAAAATTATCAGGGGTTTTGGTGGCACAAAAGAATAGGTATTTTAATTCCAACAAACTCTATCAAATAGAGTTTGAATTCAAATCTTCTAACCAAATTTGACTTGGTCCATAACAACTTGCCATGTAAGAAAGAAGGGAGAGAGTTGGGCATGCATGAAGGCCTAGGAAGAGGAGTTTTCATGTACAAAACAAAGAAAAGTGGGCGTGAGAGGCATGAGGAATCTTTTGGCGCAAGGAAAGGGAAGTCCTAATCTCACTAGGACTTCAAATATGACTTGGACCAACTTGATCTTTGGACCAAATTAAATCAGATTTAATTCAACCCAATTAGAATAGATCTTAGTCTAACCAAGATCCTAATAAAATTAGATTAAATTAGATTTAATTTTAATTTAATTTTTAATCAAATTAGAGATTAGTTTTATGGAAGTCCTAATTGAACTAGGACTAGTTCTTTCTTGCAATTAGCTCATCCAATAAACTTATTGGACTTGATCTAATCAAGTTCAAATTAAAACTAATTAAATTAAATTTAATTAGACTTAATTTTAGTCCTATGACTTAATCAAATTAAATTAATTAGTAATCCAATTGCTAATCAATCCTCCTGCAATACTTGCACTAGGTTAAACATCAATCGTATTGATTATTTAACCCTAGAATGATTCTTAATCGATCAACCATCTGATTAGATCGAGACTTCTTATGTGTATGACCCCATAGGTTCGAATCTAAGTCGGTAGTATAGAAATAAATTTTTATATCAATTGAAGTAACTATCTAGCAATGGTACCCGACGGTCGGATAGGTCGAATATATAGAACAACATCCTTAGAACCCATGTTGATATAGTTTCTGTATAATTTATCTCCTTGATCAAAATGCTCATAGAAGACCTCAGAGTTTAACTATCAACCCTAATTAGGTCATCTACATTGTATTTCAAAATATCAAATCCATCTCATGGATTATTCTGGCCAAGATTTTTCTATATTGAGATACAGTGATGCATTTTTCTCCAACTCTTAAAGTGGTCAATCCCATCTTGATCATCCACCAACTTCGTAAGTACTTGACTGTATCCAAAAATCTTTCATTACTGAATTAGAAATTTAGTTAGTCCAGTACCAAAGCATAATGAGTTGCTTGTAGGCTACTGTGGTGATCTCAGGTCTAAGAGATACTTATACCTATATCCCATCAAAGCAATTTTTGATAGCAAAATGCTCTAGAGTTGATCACGTTCAGTGACGATGTACCCTTACATCTTATTTGTATGCCATACCAGTATCTTTACACTCCTTGGTTAAAAGGATAATCAACCTATATGGCACACAATGATTTATGCTCGATAAGTGCTGTCATCCTAATTAACAGCGTTTCATTTGGTCATGAACAGTTTAAGAACTAATCGATAAATTCTCTCTTTATCAAAACTAAATAGTCCTAAGGACTTCATCACAACAATGAAGTTCATTAGAAGATGTAGACTTTATGATAAAAATATTAAAATATGTATTTTATTTATTAATAAATTAATTATAATTATAAGATAGCACAACCGTCAATAGGCTGATAATTGACTTTAGGATATATTTCCAACAGTTTGTACCTTTAAGATTTTGACTGCATAACATCAATTTTGAAGACAAAATTATTTGAAGGGGGAGAGAATGTAATAACCTGTTCCATATGATAAGATAGGCTAGATCCTACATGAATCTTCATGTGCAAAAAAAAAAAATTTGAATCTTATGTACTGGGCACATGAGGCAAAAGAGGCAAAAGAGGAGGATTCCATCTCCTCTTCCAAGTTCGATCGAGAAATAGAGTTTAGGAGGAACCAAACACCGATGAGGTCCCAAGAACTCCTATCTATAAATCTCCCTCTTCTCTTCCTCCAGGTTGCTCTTAACCTCGATCAATTGCTATCGAAGTTGTCCAATTTTTCTTGGCTTTCATTGAGCATCTCTAGGTAAATCATTCATGATTTCTTACCAGAGATGAGGTAAGAACCTCTAATGCCTCCTCTCCTCTCTTCCTCGGTCCCAAAGCCTTTTTATCATCTCGAGTTGGTAAGTGATTCACCATATTTTGGATGGAAAATGGCCTTTCCATATTTTCAATTTTTTTCTTTTCCTTTCGCTGGATCGACTGCTGTCGTCGGACATTGCGATGCGCTGATGTCTGAGGGCTAAAGTTGCTAAGGGGGGGAGGGGGGGAAGGTGTTTCCATCTCCGATCGCCACTATGGGGATGGTTGGCCGAGTTCTTGTCTCCTCCCCTATTTTCATGAAGAAGAAGGAAGAAAATAAGAGGGAGAGAGAAAAGAAAGAGGGAAAGAAAAGAAAAAAGAGAAGAAAAGGAAAAAGCAAAAGAAAAGAAAAAAAAGGGGGAGAGAGTTACTCTCTCTTTCCTCTCTTCTTTCTCTATCTTCTCTCTCCACTTTCTCTTTCTACAAGTTTTCTCTCTACTTTCTCTCTCTAAAATTTTTTTTCTCTCTTTTTGGATTTCTCTCTATAAAATCCTATGGACTAGATGGGGATCCAGATTTCTAGGGATACTTGGATTCTTTAGTAATCTTGGAAGGAATCTTGAACTTGCAGTGTTAGGATTGTTTACTGTAATATTATACCATATCTAATCATTTATAATTTTTATATTTGATCCTGATCATATAGAAGTACGACTATCTACATAAAGTATCAAGTAAAACACCTTGCTTTCAAGTTTTTACTTTCGAGAAGTTCATTGAGCACCTGTGTTTGAATCAATCATCGATAGAGATAAGGATTCTTCAACATGATTACCTACATATTTATGAAAATTTATATGATGATATATATTCTATATCTTATTATATGTTGTTGAATAGATGTTGCTTGAATTATGATTAATTAGTGCTTAATGATTGCTAAGTAAGACAACGTGATTTACATTATTAATGAGGTGGGCGGCATCTAGGTTAGCCAATCATGCAAGAAATATGGTATATATGGTGGATCGGTCTTAGACTGAGGTGCGATATTGTTTGGACCTGCCATGGGCTGGAGCATGACTGTGACTAATCTAATGCCAAAAATTAGATAATGACTTTAATAATATGGATGGGGCATGATCAGTGTTTGAACTGTTTAGCCATACAAGAAACATAGTGTCTATATTGGGTCAGCCTTGGGTTGGAGCGCAACATGTATTTGGCCGGCCATGAGCTAAAGCATGGTTATAATTAGTCCAATATCGAAAAGATAAACATATAGCATGGGAAAGAAGAGCATGTAGACTAGTCGGCCATATGTAAAACATCAACTATGGGTTGAGATGTTTTGACCTGCCATGGGCTGGAGCATGGTTGTGACTAAGTTCAGTGCCAAAATCAAATCAAGACAATGAATGAAATCAATTGAAGGATATCTTGGTTAGTCGGTACGTGTGAAACTTAGCATTGTGATGTCAGCTGTGGGTTGAGTTGTGGTTGTCGGCCATGGACGAAAACGTGGTATGTATTTTGTCTGCCATGGGCTGGAGCATGAGCAGATCTAGTTCAGTACCAAAATGATAATGTTATTTAGATCAAAACTATGTTAATCAGTAAATAACAAGCAATCTCATTGAATTCATGTTGAATAGAATTATTAGTTGCTGATATGTGACGTGTTTAATGGAATTGTACATGATGATATTATTCAACTATCATATTGATGATATATGAATCTTATTATTTTTCTATCAATTATATATATCTGTTAAAAGATATTTCATATTCATTCTGGTGTGAGTGTGTGGGATATTTTTATTGGGCTATAAAGCTCACAACCCTTCTTTCTCTTTCTTTTTAGATTTGTAGGATACTTAGTGTCAATTGGGTTAGGTGTCGAGTTCGAGCGATGGAGTCCTTAGTTAATTAATTAGTTGATTTTCTGATACCAAATAAATATTTTAATTTTATGAATATTATTCAATAAAGATGAATTTATTTGATTTGATAAATATAATTGAAACTTTATAATTTTTTTGGTATTCTTATGGACTTATTTATTATTTAAACCTTGCATATTCTTTAGGGCTTGCCCTAGAGAGTGTGTGGCCATCACATATCAATCCGAGTATTAGATTCATGGCATGACAATAGAGTTACTAGATAACTAATTTAATAAATATATATCATCTAGCTATATACTATATATTGGTGAACTCCATATTTTGAAAAGTATGTATCAATTTATTTGAAGGTATGTATTAACTTGTTTTATGATTAATTTGTTTAGTGTTATCATATGGCCATATAGGATGTAGCAGTAAAAATATGTGTTAAAAGTGAGAAAGAAAAACAATGCCACATTCTTTTTAATCTCGGGACCAACGACTTTGTCAACAGGAAAGTTTTTTACTTTTTAAGTTTATTCTTTAAAATTAGTGTCAAGACAAATATGTTAAACTATGAAGCCCACCCTATAAATTTTTTCTCTACCACCTGCCCCATATGTTTTTTCTTCCATTCAATCCATTCTTGAGAATTTGGTGAGTTGATGGGAATTCCAAGGTGAGTAGTAGGAAGGCTCCCCACCATAGTATAATGATCTAAAGACAGTGGGATAAGAGAGGACTTAAAAGAAGGCTTTAGTTGAAACAAAAATCAATTCCACAGACCTTGAGAATGATGAGCTGTGGTCATTGGACGAGATCAGTTTGAAAATGGTCCTCATTTCTTGATATTTATGAGCCAACATATTGACTGAGCATAAAAAGGAGAGAGAAATAAATCTTTGTTGCTTACCATCTATCAATGCCAATGGTGAATGGGAGAGACTGATAAAATGGCCCAATTACTGCTTTGGACTTTGGATACATTACGGATGAAATCCCATCTTAGAATATCATCAACTTCCTGGAAGTTTAGTCTAAGGAGCTTGGATTCTACTACTAACCTTAGACCCACCTGCCAAAGGAAGCCAGTTAGGCACTATTTGAGAAGTAAAGTTGGGTTGTTCTGAGCAAGCTCAATTCTTTTTTCTTTGCTTTAAGTCCTTGAGCAACGAGACCCACGAGGAGAATTGAAGCTAAATTGTTGTCCAGATTTGTTCAGTAGGCTAAACCTTGCTGTTGACCTTGGTGTATTTTTCCATCCAGATATTCCACAACACCACTTAATGGGAGCTATAGAATTAGCAAGGGTTCAACGATTAGTTTTCACACTCTTCTGGCTAATCTACACCCAATCCCTAACCTTGCATTTGACAAACTAGAACAAAAGTCATATGGGGCAGGCACTAGAGAAAATATTATGGGGTAGACTTTATAGTTTGCCATGTTTTCCTAATACCAATTTTAAAATAGAAATTTAAAAGTGAAAGACTCCTCCAACTAAGAGGAATTTATCTCATAATTAAAAATAAAAAAATATAGTATTCTCTTTCTTCCTCATTCTTATAATATATCTTTTATCAATATATACTATATTGCCAAATGATACATATCAATCAAATTAATCATCAAGCAAGTCAATATTTACCTTCAAATAAATTAATACATAATTTCCAAAATATAAAGTTCATCAATATAAAGTACATAATTAGATGATATATACTTAGTAAATTAGTCATCTAACAGTCTAATACATACCTCCAAGCAAATTATATATAGTTTCTAGAATATTTTGTTCACCACACACACTATGTGGTATAATGATACACACTCATTAACTATCTAATACATATATAAGCATCTTTGATATACATCTAGCAGTGATTTAATACATACTTCTAGGTATTAGATTTAGGTATTTTTATGCATGCAGATTTCAAAACATTTTCGAAACAGGCAGCAGAAGACTAGATTAAAATATTTTTAATCTACGCATATGTTGGGGATAAACCCTGCTCCTGCCGAAGTCCAGTCTGATGCTCAATTTAGTACAATCAGTAGTCATGGAAGAGCTTCAGCGGATGAGCCTTAGCCGAACTTTTCAGCGATCGAACTCCTCAGCGATCGAGCCTCGGCCGAACTCCTTCAGCGGACGAGCCTTAGCCGAACTCCTCAGCGGTCGAGCCTCGGTCGAACTCCTCAGCGGCCGAACTCCAGTCGGACTCATGCGAAAGCTGAACTCCCTCCACACTTCTTCAGTCGGACGCCTATAGAAGCCGAACTCTTTTCGAACTTCGGTCGGACTTCTCTAGGAGCCGGACTCCTCCCAGACATCCCCTTCGGTCGGACTCCTTCCAGACATCCCCTTCGGCCGAACTTCTTCAGGAGCCAAACTCCTCCCAGACACCTTCGATCGGACTCCTGGATCCCTCCTTCAGACGGATATCTATGGGAGCCGAACTCCTTCCGGGCTTCTTCAGCTAGTGTTCCTCCCGAGTGATCCTCTCTAGCCATATTTTTTTTGAAAGTTCGAACTCCTCCGAAATGGGTATACGTCAAAGCTCTTCAACCCTCCATGCGGTCTCAAGTTGCTCAGTATCGAATGGCTGTGGTCGTCACCATCAATCCACTGCAGGCGACAGCGATCGGGTGGCGATGGCCATCACCATCAGTCCACTGTAGGCGACAACGATCGGGCGGTGATGGCTATCACCATCTATCTATTGCAGGCGGCGCCTGACTGACTCCGACAGACCTCGAGCGGCCCGCAACTAGGCAGCTATAGCCATCACCATCAATCCACTACAAGCTCCGTCTATAAAAAGAAATCCTTTAGATATGCTTTCTTCAAGCTTTAAGCTCTTCCCTCTAAAACTCTGCCGAACTTATTCCTGAGCACTCCATTTCTGTTGGCCAGAATAGCTGACTTGATCATCGAAAGGTCCTACCGGAGTCACCACCACCGACTCTGGATGAAATTTTATTTTACAGGTCACCGACGGCGACCTCATTCTCCTCTACTCCAGTCCGATCCGACGACAACCAGATTCTATGATAACAGAATTGACACTAGAGGAAGGGCTTCTTCCTCTGAGGTTTTCTTATTTTTCAAAGAGTGCTCAGCGACGACCTCTCTCTCCCCTCTCTAGAGATCTCTCTTTTTTCTCTCTAGAGTTCTTTTTCGAGAGAAAATGCCTCCAGGAGAGCTTCAACTCGACGATCGATGGCCTCTGTGGCTCGATCCCATCCAGATCCGTCTATTCCCACTCCGACCCTGACAACTCAGGTTCCACCTGTACCCACGATAGATGCGGAGTAGTTCAACCTACTTGTCCAGTAAGTTCGTGGCCTCACAGAGGTAATGCAGGCCATGTAGCAGCCCCCGACGGTGACTCCACTAGGAAATCCACCATCAAGATGTCGAAAATCGGCCCCAAGAAAGAGTACTCGGCTAGCGTACCCATCGCCCCTGGGAAGGAAAAACAGAGAGTAGAGGATTCGTATTCGGATCATGGTTCTCCTCTGGAGGAGACCTTCCCCATTTGTAGCTGGAAGCCCCCCAAGATCTGCAACCAAGATGACGTCCTCAATCACAGACTGCGAAAGATGGATCGATGGATTAGGGAGCTCGGCTACGTTGCCCCGGCTCACCTTGACGACGTCCATACCAATCCTTCTTTCTCTTTCTGAATTATGCAAGAGTCCATCTCGCCGAACTTTGAGCTTCCTCAATTCGAAAGCTACAATGGAACCTCTGATCCAGTTGATCATCTAGAGGCCTTTCGAACCATGATGCTACTCCATGGTGCTCCAGACGTCATACTGTGTCGAGCCTTTTCATCTACCTTAAAGGGAGTAGCGAGAAACTGATACTCGATGTTTAAGTTGGGTACGATCTTCTCTTTTGATCAGATGAGCCATCAGTTCGTGGCTCACTTCATCAGCAGCTGACATCCATGCCGAGGTTCGAATTCCCTGATGAATGTCAAGCAGAAGTAGGGAGAATCCATTCGGCCTTATATCATCCGATTTAACACTGCGGCATTGAAAGTCTGGGACCTGGACCAGTATGTTGCGATGGCCGCACTTAAGGGTGATCTTCAGAAGAATGACTTACTATTCTCCCTAGAGAAGAAGTATCTCAGGGACTTTGTCGATCTACTGGCTCGGACTGAGGGATATGCCCGTGCGGAAGAAACCTTCAAGTTGAAGGACAAAGAAGCCTTAGGAGAGTAGTGAGCGGACGAGTATAATAGATCCACCATCGATGGAAGGCTGAGTAAAGTTCGGCCATGCTCACGGACTTCTCCTAGGTGCGATCGAGCCCGAACTTCTTGAGCTCGTCATCAAGGAAGCCCCGACAGAAGGGCACAAGGAAGTCCTCTTCCGAGCGATCGGGCCGACCTCAGCTGCAGAAGATAAGATCTTCCTAGAGTGCCTGTATCAACCTCAGCTGTAGAAGATAAGATCTCCTCCGAGCGCCCGTATCGACCTCGATTGTAGGAGATAAGATCTCCTACAAGCGTCCGTATCAACCTCGACTGTAGGAGATAAGATCTCCTCCGAGCTTCAACCTCAGCTAGAGATAAGATCTCTTCCGAGCGATCGAGTCAACCTCAGCTAGAGATAAGATCTCTTCCAAATGACCGAGTCAACCTCGGCTGTAGGAGATAAGATCTCCTCCGAGCTTCAACCTCGGCTAGAGATAAGATCTCTTTTGAGCGACCGAGTCAACCTCGACTGCAGGATATAAGATCTTTCCCGAGCTTCAACCTCGGTTAGAGATAAGATCTCTCCCGAGCGATCGAGTCAACCTTGGCTAGAGATAAGATCTCTCCCGGGCGATCGAGTCAACCTCGGCTGTAGGAGATAAGATCTCCCCTGAGCTTCAACCTCGGCTAAAAATAAGATCTTTTTCGAGCGACCGAGTCAACCTCGACTAGAGATAAGATCTCTCTTGAGCGATCGAGTCAACCTCGACTGCAGGAAATAAGATCTTTTCCGAGCTTCAACCTCGGCTAGAGATAAAATCTCTCCCAAGCGACTAAGTCAACCTTGGCTGTAGGAGATAAGATCTTCCCTGAGCTTCAACCTTGGCTAGAGATAAGATCTCTTCCGAGCGATCGAATCAACCTCGGCTGTAGGAGATAAGATCTCCCATGAGCGATCGGGCTAACCTCGGCTATAGAAGATAAGATCTCCTCCAAGCACCCGTATCAACCTCGACTGCAGGAGATAAGATCTCCCCCGAGTGATCGGGCCAACCTCGACTGCAGGAGATAAGATCTTCTTCAAGCATCCGTATCAACCTCAGCTGCAGGAGATAAGATCTCCCTCGAGCGCCCGTATCAATCTCGACTGTAAGAGATAAGATCTCCTTCGAGCGATCAGGCTGACCTCGACTGCAAGAGATAAGATCTCCTCCGAGTGTCCATATCAACCTCGATTGCTGGAGATAAGATCTCCCTTGAGTGATCGGGCCAATCTCGATTGTAGAAGATAAGATCTCCTTCGAGCACCCGTATCAACCTCGGCTGCAGGAGATAAGATATTCTCCAAGCCAACCTTAGCTGCAAGAGATAAGATCTTCCCTGAGCGTCTGTATCAACCTCGACTGTAGGAGATAAGATCTTCTCCGAGCAATCGGGCCGACCTCGGCTATAGGAGATAAGATCTCCTCCAAGCGTCCATATCAACCTCGGCTGCTAGAGATAAGATCTCCCTTGAGCGATCAGGCTAACCTCAGTTGCAGAAGATAAGATCTTCTCCGACCGCCTATATCAACCTCGGCTGTTGGAGATAAGATCTCCTCCGAGCCAACTTCGACTGTAGGAGATAGGATCTTTCCTGAGCGATCAGACCCACCTCGGCTGTAGGAGACAAGATCTCCCCGTGCGCCCGTATCAACCTCGACTGCTGGAGATAAGATCTTCTCCGAGCGATCAGGCCAACCTCGATTGCAGGAGATAAGATCTTCCCTGAGCGTCTGTATCAACCTTGGATACAGGGGATAAGATCTCCCTCAAGCCAACCTCGACTGTAGGAGATAAGATCTCCCCTAAATGACCAGGCCAATCTTGACTGTAGGAGATAAAATCTTTCCTAAGCGCTCGTATCAACTTCGGCTGCAAGAGATAAGATCTCCCCCGAGTCAACCTCGACTGCAGGAGATAAGATTTTTCTCCGAGCTTTAACCTCGACCATAAGAGAAAAGATCTCCCCCGAGCCAACCTCGACTGCAGAAGATAAGATCTCCCCCGAGTCAACTTCGGTTGTAGGAGATAAGATCTTTCTCGAGTTTTAACCTCGACCGCAGGAGATAAGATCTCTCTCAAGCCAACCTCAGCTACAGGAGATAAGATCTCTTCCGAGCTTTAACCTCGGCTGCAGGAGATAAGATCTCTCCCATGCCAACCTCAGCTGTAGGAGATAAGATCTTCCTCCGAGCCAACCTCGGCTGCAGAAGATAAGATCTCTCCTGAGTGACCTAGTCAACCTCGGCTGGAGATAAGATCTCTTCTGAGGCAACCTCGACTGCAAGAGAGAAGATCTCTCCTGAGCCTCAACCTCGGCTGTAGGAGATAAGATCTTCCCCGAGCTTCAACCTCAACCGTAGGAGATAAGATCTCCCCCAAGCTTCAACCTCTCCTGGAGGTGAGATCTTCTCCGAGCCTCAACTTTAACTTCAAGCTCGGCTAGAGATAGGGTCTCCCCCGAGCTTCAACCACAACATCAGCAAAAGACAAGATCTTCCTAGACCTCGGCTGGAGATGGGATCCCCCCAAGCCTCAACTTCAACGTCAACTTTGGCAAGAGATAAGATCTCTCCGAGCTTCAACTTCAATAGGTGCAAAGCCCGAAAAAGAACCTCGGCAGTCGTCTGTTTTGGTACTCCCTTCCTTCAAATTTTAAACTTGAGAGTGGGGGGACTATTGTTGGGGATAAATTTCGCTCCCATCGAAGTCCAGTCTAATGCTTGGCCTAGTACAATCGGTAGTCATGGAAGAGCTTCAGCGGACGAGCCTTAGTCGAACTCCTCAACGATCGAGCCTCGGTTGAACTCCTCAGCAGTCGAACTCCTCAGAGGCTGAACTTCAGTCGAACTCGTGCGAAAGCCGAACTCTCTCCACACTCCTTCAGTCGAATGCCTATAGAAGCCAAACTCTTTCCAGACTTTTTCTTCGATCGGACTTCTCCAAGAGCCGGACTCCTCCCAGACATCTCCTTCGGTCGGACTCTTCAGGAGCCGAACTTCTCCCAGATATTTTCTTCGATCGAACTTCTTCAGGAGCCAGACTCCTCTCAGACACCTTCAATCGGACTCCTGGATCCCTCTTTCAGATGAACGCCTATGGAAGCCGAACTCCTTCCGGGCTTCTTCAGCTAGTGTTCCTCCCGGGCGATCCTCTTTAGCCATATTTTTTTTCGAGAGTCCGAACTCCTCCAAAATGGGTATACATCAAAGCTCTTCAACCCTTCATATGGCTCCGAGTGGCTCAGTATTGGATGGTTGCAGCCGTCACCATCAGTCCGCTGCAACGACAGCGATCGGGTGGCAATGGCCGTCACCATCAGTCCACTGTAGATGACAGCAATCGGATGGCGATGGCTGTCACCATCAATCTATTGCAGGCGATGCTGTAGATGGTGCCTGACTGACTCCATCAGATCTCGAGCGGTCCGCTATCAGGCAGCTGCAGCCGTCACCATCAACCCACTACAAGCTCCGCCTATAAAAAGAAATCCTCTAGATATGCTATCTTCAAGCTCTAAGCTCTCCCCTCTAAAACTCTGTCGAACTTATTCCTGAGCACTCCATTTCTGTTGGTCAGAAGAGCTGACTTGATCATCAGAGGATCCTGTCGAAGCCACCACCACTGACTTTGGACGGAACTTTGTTTTGCAGGTTACCGACGGCGACCTCATTCTCCTCCACTCTAGTTCAATTCGACGACAACCAGATTCTGCGGCAATAGCATATATAGATCTAATCTAAACACCTACAGATCAAGTTCATATGATGAAAATAAAATGTATATGCATCTAATTTCAATGTTAAAATATATTTAGTGATTGAATCACCTACCTACAATGCTATTTTCCTTCTTCGACATCTGAATCTGAAGATACCCATAGGTTCTTATGAAGCTGCACATGTATCCGGTCTTTACAAGTATCCACTTAGGATTCGATCTAGGATGCTCCTCGATCGTGATCCTTCTTCTCCAAGATAGGTCGCATGCACTTTGATCAACCTTCCTGAATTAACTCTTGATCGGCTAGATCTTTCTTCTCTTTTTCTTGATATAGACTTGAGTCGCCCAACTTCCTTGGGAGCTTGCAGATGGAAGAGAAGAAAGAACACCTTCTTTCTTTTCGGCGTGTGGAAGAAGAGATGCCTAAAACCCTTTTTGGGCATGAGAGAGGAAGAGGGCATGAGAGAAAGAGGGATGGCATGAGGAAGAGAAAGGGGGCGCCAAGCTTTTTCGTGAGATCTAATTTCAGGTAATAACTAGAGAGATCTAATCTCTCTTAAGGGATTAAATAAACTCAAAAGTCCTTTTGTTTTAAGCCTTTGACTGTTTAACTGCTTAACGCAGTAGGACTTCTCTTTCGATCGCCCATTTTTCTGCATAACTCTCGCACACAAAAAAATCCTAAGGGGGCGCCAACTATTGGTGCCCTATGAAGCTTATCCATTGGGGTGTGCGCCCCTTCTGGATTTTGTCCAGATGGGGCATGCACCCCTTTCTCTCCATGCTAAACACTAAGGGGCATGCACCGCTGGAGCTTATCCAAAATGAGGGGGTGCATAAAAGAGAGCACGTGCATCCCCTCCTGGGCTTTCTCCATGCACAAAACGGGGGGGGGGGGCACCAACCCTTATCCTTATCTAGTTGCCAAGTGCATGATTTTCACTTGGTCAAAATCCTATCTAATGGGTAGCCCAAGTTTAAGAGGAATTAGGTTTAACTATGTGCTAGCATGGTATTCTTAAATCCAATAGGATTTTTCTAAATTCTAATCCAATGGAGATTTCAAAAGCCCAATTGATCAATCTTAGATCAATTTTCTTTATTGTATGATCCCATAGGTTCAATTCTGTCTGACAGTGAGATATATTATGATCTCCATTAATAATATCATTGAAACATCTTTTAATGGATAGGAACTCTTTCAATTCAGCTAATTAAAAATTATTCAATCATAAAATAATTCTCATTGATCTCACAATCCATCAGTAACATCTAGTAGTATGTAATGGCAATCCAGTAAAATTAAATAAATAGAATCCCTAGGTGTAGTTACCATATGATTCAGTTCCTCTCTTGAGAGTCCTGACCAAGATGGAGGCTATGAAAAATTCATCAAACCTCAACATCTATCATATACAAGATTCAATTAGCTCGAGTCCAAATCATAAAACTCATGAAAACTCATTTTCATCAATCACCTTGCGGTGGCCATAGACCTAAGGACTCAGCTTCTCAAATCCTATAGGACTACTCCTTATCTACTAACATCGATAGATCTCATCTAAGTACGCCAAGCTACTCCTACAATGAACCTACTATAGCTAACATATACTACAAGGATCCAAATGATTAAAAGACCATATTCATGTACAGTCAAACTACAGCAACTTTACTGCAAGCAGCCGAGGTACTGCAGATCAAAGAACCATTCACACTACAACAGCATTAAAAAGATCACTGATGAGTGAGTAGATATCCATTCACACTACAGCTTCTCTCAAAAAAGCATCATCCATTTGGAGAAATATCTGCTCAGTTAAAAAACTCTTCTTTGGTAGCGTTAACTTCAATGTAAGAGATGGAGAAAGCACTGCATTCTGGACTGATATTTGGAAGGGAGACACAACGCTTGAGCAATGTTTTCCCTCTCTCTTCATGTTAACCGGCCAAAATGAAAAGTGTCAGATTACTTTGCAAACCGGAATGACCAAAGGATACTCTTTAAATACCCACTCACGTCAAAAGGATTAGTAGAACTGGAACAACCGGAAAAGATGCTAAATGATTCAATGCCTAGAAGCAAACCGGATCAAATAGAATGGAGATGGAGTACAAAGAAGTTGTTCACAGTAAGAAATGCATATCATTTCTTTTGCCATGGTGGCATTGTTTCAAGTTTGCTACCAACTGGCTGACTATCAAAAATAGAGTCCTTACATCCAAGAATATGAAGAAAAGAAATTGTATAGGACCTGAAAGCTGCCCTCTCTGTGGAAAAGAAGAAGAAAAAACAACCAGCAATCTTTTCATCCATTGTGAGTTCCAAACACCAATTTGGAAACAAATCAGATTACAGTTACAGCTGAAATTGATGTATATGCTTGCTGGACAATCTGGAGACAAAACATCAAAGAAAATAGGAAAAAACTTGCATGTGATTGACTTTTTTTCTATACCGTGTTGGGGCGTATGGAAAGAAAGGAACAACCATATTATTTTTTTGGCTTCGAAGTATCATCGGCAGAGAAAGTATGGCAGAGTTGCCTCTTCCTTCTTAGCAGGTGGACTTCATTGCACCAAGGAAAATATAGAAATCCAGTACAAGAATGCTTGGGAATTCTCAAAGGGGATGCTAATA
>QRFJ01003316.1:0-373183 GCA_006176705.1 Cocos nucifera
AAGAGAGAGACTTATCATTTGACTGCTAGTTGAAATTGTGAGCATAACAATGATAGAGACGTTTTACATCACAACAACGATGATTATAGAATAAAAAAAATATTTAGTAGCTCTTGTGTCTGTGAATGAACATTAAAAGCATTAATGCTTGCAATACATATACCAATTTTGGCTAGATTGTGAAATAACCTTCACGTAGTGCTCGAATAAATTTGATTTCTATAGTGGTTGAATAAGCATCATATGGAGGAGCTTAATTACGCTAATCCTAAATGGCTTTGGAAGTGTTAGATTGGCAAAGGTGGAAACGTAAATAGACATCAAGATGTTAGCAGCATCGATGTTTAATCCATTGAGGTCCATTACATTAAATGATAGTATAGTAGCGTTCATGTGAGATCTCGTGCATTGAGCCACCAAGGCCTCTATCTATATTATTGATTTCATATCAGAAATATGATTATGTGCATGAATATTTGATAGATACTAATATTTTTGAATTTGTATTTTGAAAATAAAATTTGGTCATGTTTGCGAACCGACTAATGATTAATTATATTTTAACTATCGCATCCTATGTTGCCGCTTGAATTATCTATTTAAGATACTTATTGCTTTTTGGGATATCAATCTCATTATTTCATTTTTCTTTTTTTAGATTTAGATGCTTAGTTATGGATGTGGGTACTACTTTATGAATTAGAAATAAGTTTTGATAGTATCAACATAGTATAGATTTGAATTTATTCTTATAGTTTATAGGACTATTATTTGAGGTTCAATGGATGCTGGACTTTTGAATGTTATTTTTCAGTTAGATTTGTTAGTTAATTAAATTTTAACTTTTAGTTATTCAAATTATCTCCTTTGTGATGCATATGATATCATGTTGGGATAACTTGCTTGCTTGTGGAGAGTATTCTCCACAAGCATGGGTGGTTGACATGAATCCTTGATTCACGATCTCGGAGGGATGTGTACAATAATTAATATGATATCAGAGTATATATGAAAAAAATCATGATAATGATAACATAGTGTTAAATAGGGGCATTGGGATGATAACTAATATTAATTTTGACATAACTTAGAAACTTAGATTTGAGACATATGAATGGAATAAAATTACATAATGAAAGACTTATTATTAATAATCTGAGAAAGAAGTAACCCTAAATTTTTGATGATCGGGCAAGAAAAATTTTGATGATGAAATTTCTTTTTAGGAAAGAGAATGTGACACCCAAGCCCGAACAACTTGGGCCTAATCCAGATACAAAAAAAAGAAACAATACCAAAAAGGAATTTACCATGAATTTTAGAGCACTAGAAAAAAAAGAGGGCCGGCACATGCTGTGCACGTGCTGGGCGGAAGAGTTGAACTCCCATTGGAGTTCTCTTCCTTCACCAATCAACTCTTGATCAGAGTTGAATACAACCATTTTGGAAGGAGTTTAACTCCTCCCCTCTAGCCCAATTTTAAGAGGAAGAGGGCTTCCCTCTTCTTCCCATAAAAGACCGAGGCCCAAGCTTGGAGGTTCATCAGAGTTCTCTTCCTTTTCTTCTCTCTGAAGGTGCTTCATCATGTTCGTCGAAAGCACGGGCCAACCATCATCATGGAACCTAAATAGGATCCTCTAATTTTTAAGATTATTTGGCTTTGCCATCCTTTCCTTAGGCTATGAACCTTGATTTTTGGTGGGCAATCACTGGAATTTTTCTTAGAAATCCTAAACTGTTTATTTCACCCTTGGCTTCTGCCCATTCATTTGTTGATTTATCTAGTACCAATAGTCATCATTAGACTATCAGTCTGAATCTTTTAGCGGCATCATCACAGCCCCAATTACTACTAGCGAAAGCCATTTTGACGGTGGTCCGCTAATCCTAAAATAAATGAAGTAATCCCCTATTTCATTGTAGGGCCAAAGAAAGAGAGAGAAAGAGAGGAAAAGAAGAAAAAGATAGAAAGAAAGAAAAAAGAATAAAGAAAAACAATAGAAAAAAAGGATAGAGAGAGTTTCTCTCTCTTCCCTCTTCTTCTTATCTTCCACTCTCCACTTTCTCTTTCTAGTTTATCTCTAGAAAATCATACTTTCTCTCTCTATGAGTTTCTTACCACTAAAAGTGTCTCCCTCTAGATTATGTTTTTCTTTTAGGCTTTTCTAAATCATAGAAAGAACCTTCAACAATCTTAATAGACCTTGATGAAAGGATCCTGAACTTTTGACTATCGAATAGCTAGCCCTCACCTTGATCAAGCCTATCATCATTAGATTTCACCATCAATTGCATCCTACCACCCTAGCATGATCCTTGATTTATAGTTGATCAATTGGATGTCCTAAATCGAACCATTTTGATGTCAGCTATAAGGATTTTAGAATTTAGAATTTTATTTTAAAAATAATCATGATTAAAATTTGATAAAAGTATGATTTTAGATATTCAATTTTGTAAAAGAATTTTGGGAAGCTCATTGTTCATACAAGATTAAGATGACTCCATGTCGGATAAAAAAGTCTGCTCGACGTACTGCTAAAAATATATCAAACCAATAGAATTTCGATCCTCCTCAATAGGTTGGTGGTATCCTTCAGCAGAAAAGAATCATTGGTCCTATTAGGAATATATAGATGGAGTAGCAAGAACCAATTATGGTCCGAATAGAAAAGATATTAGTCGGCATGGTGCAATCATAATAGTAGTTGCCACAATAATTACTACAACAATGGCAAGTGCAACTACAAACATCACCACCGCAGGAATGTGGAGAGCAGCAAGATCATTGAAGTAATATTATAGAATTTAAATGATTGCCTCCATTAGCTTTTATGGGGACTATCGAATCTATGGAAGTTGATAATTGAATTATGGAGATGGAGATGATGATTGCCGTCTTGGAGTGCCATGATGATGAAAAGATTTGTTAGTAAACTTATTTGTTATAAGGTAAAGTGTTCAACTAATGGTACAGACTAGACATAAATATACATATATTGGGGAGCAACTCTTCTGGGATAGATTTTGAGGGGCATTTTCTAATCAATATTTTTCTTGGAGTGTAATGACATAAAAAAATAAAAATTTATTTATCTAAAATAAAAAGATATGATAGTTGTAGAATATGTAACTAAATTTACAAAGCATGCAAATTTTATTCTAAGGTTGGTTAAGGATGAGCATGATCAAGTGCATAAATTTGAGATGAAACCAAGGATAGAAACTAAAAAGCAAGTGGTGCTATATAAATTAACTACTTATATAGATGTGGTGAAGAAAGCATTAAAAATTGAAATGAAAGTCAATGAAGAACATGCTAAAAGGAGAAGAAAATCAAAAGAAATGAAGTAGGCCGAATGAATCTCAAGCGCAGAATAGTAAATATACTAGGAGTTCGAATAAAGATCAGTGAGTGACAGCTCTATGCCAGCAGACAATATCAAATGTTCTAGGTGGGGTAAAGCTTATGCTGATTATGAATGCAGTTCTATCATTGGTACTCACTTTAAATATGGTAAGATAGGTCACAAAATAGATGAGTGCCTCCAGAGATCTGAGAAGTCAGCCTATCCCTAAAAGCTGAACAAAATAAGGATAAGAATCTAAAAATCCAAGATCCAAGGATGTGTCTATGCTTTTATGCAACAAGATGTGCAGACTTCCAATTCAGTGGTAACGGGCTCTGAGATAGGTTCTTGGAATTAATTGGACTGATAAATTGATTTTGCTCATAAGATAAGTAATGATTGACCTTCTCTAGATTTTTTATTTATATAATCATGAAGATTGAACAAATTATTAATGGGTTTATATATGATTTATGAATCTATGAAAATATATTTTGAATGAAAATTGACATAAAGTTTAGAATAGTATTTCTCCTATTATTACTATAATTGTTTATTGATCAAAAATCATATATGCATATTAATTTTGATTTGATTATGAAATATGTATTATTCTGGAAAAAGAGTTTTGATACAAATCAGATTTAGACTCTCAGTCTGACTATGTTCTGAACCCTACCAATTAGGGGTTATGCATTAGCGCTTTGACTATTACTGAGCCCTTGATTCTATTTCTAGCCCAACCATAGCATATAAGTATGGTATTTTAGCATATAAGAGGGGATTAATACCCTTTAGACATGGTATTCATCTTTCCAAGAAGATGTGCCCTAGCACACCTGGGGAAATAGAACGCATGAGCAAGATCCCTTATGCTTCTGCAATAGGGAGCCTCATGTATGCCATGCTATGTACACGATCTGATATAGCCCATGCTGTGAGTATCACAAGCAGATATCAGTCAAATTCAGGTGAAGAACACTGGACTTCTGTAAAATGTATCCTTAAGTACTTGAGAAGAACTAAGGATATGATGCTGGTCTTTGGTAATGGAGAACTCCAAGTCCAGGGATACACAGACTCGGATTTCATGTCCGATATAGATGATCGAAAGTCGACATCTGGAAGTCTATTTGTGTGCAATGGTGGTGCTGTCAGCTGGAAGAGTTCCAAGCAAATCTGATAGCAGATTCCACCATGGAAGCAGAATATATCGCTGCATCAGAGGCTGCAAAGGAAGCATTTTGGTACAAGAAAGTTTGCTGCAGAAATTGGAGTAATGCCATCAGATGCCATTCCTCTATACTGCGACAACAATGGCGCCATAGCCCTTGCTAAGGAGCCGAGGTCTCACCAGAAATTCAAGCATATTGAGCGGCGATACCACCTCATCCGCGATTACCTTGAAAAGGATTACGTCGAGGTCAAGAGAGTCAACTCCGCAGATAATGTGGCAGACCCACTTACAAAGCCATTGGGCCAGCAGAAGATCGAAGCCCACCTTGAGAAGATGGGACTTAGACTTGTAGCCAATTGGCTTTAGGACAAGTGGGAGATTGTTAGATATATGTGCCCTAGAAGCCAGAATTGGCTGACACTTGTAATACACTTCTAGGGGCAAAATTATAATTTTGACTATAAATCAATAAAATTGGATTATTTTCTATCACATATGTGTATTTAGTGTCTGTGATACATCCTTTGAGTTAATGGTAATGATAATTCATATTTTCAAGAGTTGAAAATTTAAGACATGAATAATCATTATTAACTCATAAAATGCTCCCGACCATAGGATCATCATGAGGATGGTGATTGATCCGAAAGGTTGGTGTACAATCACTTCTCTTTAGTAGATGAGTCTTGAGTCTATGGTGTGGAGACATCAGAGCGAGAGTACAGATACTCGTTAGAGAACGAGGGCACTGAGCGTGACCACCTCGAGTAGTCATTAGGGAAGTCTACCTTCTCGTCAATGACTGACTCGATGCTGCAGTAGGTGTGTCTGGTTCTTTGACCTGAGGTGCATCGGCAGTTCACCTTGAGGGTGTTATAGTTTGACTACACCATTACTCGATCTCCTAGCCATATGGAACCCTGAGGTGTATGTTGGCTATAGCATGTTCATTGTAGGAACTGGATAGCATCAAGATGGAATCTATCTACCTCGGTGGTAGAGGAGCAGCCCTATGATGATCATGAGAATCAAGTCCAGAAGTCCATGGCCATGGCAGAGTGAAATAATAGAAAGAGTTTCTATTTAGATTTTCACATCGGACTTGAATCGAATGATTACATCATATGACAGAGACTAGGGTTTGACGAGTTCACCTTAACCCTAATCTGATCGGGGCTCAAGATAGAAGAACTTAATCACACAGGTAGCTGCACCAAGAGGTTCGCATTCAGCTCTGATGGGTTGCCACCATATACTGCTAGGTGTCACTGGTGGATTTTAGGAGCAATTAGAATGATTTAGATGATCGATCATTCTAGCTGTTCGAATCAGAAGAGTTCTGATCCATCGAAAGGAGTTTCGATGATGTCGATGATAGAGATCATGACATATCCCATTACCATACAGAACTGAACCTAACTGGGTCACACAAACAAGGGTTTGAATCTGGTGATCATCAATTGAACTATCCAGTTCAATTGATCTGAATGAGATTCAATTAGGTTCAAGAAAATCGTGCTAGCACTCGATTGAACCTAACGTTCTTCTTTTACTATCATAAATAAGTTGTCCTGACTGAGCCAAAGGAGTTTGTGCTCAATCAGAGGCCTTCATATGGTCTGACTGGAGGTTGTCCAAGTCAGAAAAGGTTGTCTTATTTTGTAAGACATTACCTACCATTTTTGGTCACCTGCCATTTCTTGTTCTTTGACTTTGGTCAAAAGTCTACCTTTGACTGGTCAAATGTTGACCATTGACACTTTGACTTTTGACCACATGTCATGCACCTATTGGAGAGCTGGTGGGGGCCTGTCCCCCTGCCAGAACCTGGCAAGGAGGAGGGCGCACGCCACCCAGGGTTGGCGTGTGCCCAAGATTGGAGGCGCCTAGGAGTCCCTGTTGGACAGGGACTCCATCTCTTTTTTGGATTCCAATTAGAGTTCTCCTAAGAACCAACTTTGACTGGTCTTAGGCACCCTCTAAGGAGGAATCCAGGGGACTCTATTCCCACCAATCAGATTTAGATCTGATTTCACAAAGGGTTGTGATTGGTTGGGAAGAAGAGGAGTTGGATCACGCTTAGTCTATAAATAAGACCCTGCGCCCAACTCAGTTGGAATTCAATTAGAGAATTGAAAACCCCATGCCCCAAGGCTGCCTCTCTCCCTCCTCCTCCATGCCAAAGCTTCTGATCTCTCTCTCTCCTCTCCATGCCCAAAAGAATGTTGGGCTCCAGTTTGATGTGATCCAGGCAAAGAAAAAGCTGACGAGAAAGAAAGAAGGCAGCACTTGCTGCAAGAGATGGTTGATGATCTTTCGAAAGGAGTTTTGAAAGATCCTCCAAATCAGATCTAGATCTTAATTTTTGGAGTGAAGTGATAAAGAAGAAGAAGATCTCTCAGATCCAACCTGAGTGAATACCGATAGAGGCTAGATGCTTGCGTGGCTAGATCCAGAAACCTCAGCTGCAATCACAGGATCATCAACGGGCAATCTGATTATCCAACATCAAGGTATAAATTAAATTTGATTTAATTTATCCTTATTTTATTTTATTTATTAAAATAATAAGAATCAGATCTAAAATACATCAAGATCTGATTGAGATCAAGAAAAAATTTTTTAAAATATATCTCTTGATCTGATCAGATCTGAACGAACCTGGTCCGAAAAATTAGGATTTTCCTTCAATATATATATATATCTATGTATATGTATGTATGTATGTATGTATGTATGTATGTATATATTATATATATATATATGTATGTATGTATATATGTATCTATATCTATATATAGATATAGACATATACATATAGATATATATATATATAGATACATATATACATATACATATATATATATATATAGATACATACATACATACATACATATATATATATATATATATATATATATATATATACATACAGTAGTTTTTAGCTTAACTATCTCAGCTATCCAATACTTCTCAAAATATATTTCTCTTATAAGCCATTATCATAATAGCAGTTCCTCCACAAAAGGTGTTGATACACAAGCTGGTAATATACTTCTAAACTCAACTACACCAAAACTGCAATTAGAAAGAGTGAGGGGTGAGACTTGGAAAGTCTCAGTGAGTGAATAATCAATCTAACAATGAAAAATAAAGATGCTTAACTTATAATTTTATATAACAATAACAACTGAAATGTAAGAACTGCTTTTTATGCTTCACAAAGCCAATATATATACCTCACTGGGTTAAAACATAATACCAAATCATGCCATGCCAATATAAGTTTCCTTCTTAGATACTACCGACTGAATCCTAGAGAACCCCTTTCAAGATAGTCGATAAGTAGTATATTATGATGCTAAATGATGTAAATGAGCCCCACTGGGCCAAGCCCCAATAGGCATCCCGATACATTGCCAAGCCCCACTAGGCATAACACAGATGCAGACTATGGAGGTACCAGCTCATGCTAATGCAAATGCTCATACAATGCGAGGATGTACCCCATAGGTTTATCACTCCTATGGGTAATCTTTTTTAAAAACCAAATAAGTTAAAATTCCCCAAAAATTGAATAGTAAAAGTCAACAATTTCAATCCCTACTTTCATGTTTGCATAAATACATATGTAAGCTAAAGGATACCAAAGTTAATTACTTTTTAAAGTAAGTTATTTTCATAATGAAATACAATAAGTAAAATACTAAGGCTAGATATAAAAACCACTCACCTCAACTGGCTATTAGCTACTTGATTTATTCAAGTACCTTTCCAACTCCTTTTTTTTTGCTATATCATCAATAAACATTCATTAAACTCATATCTTATGATTCAAGATTAAAACTAGACATACTTTGCTTCTAAGCTCTTACTTTAAATCTTTCAACTATTTCCTTCTACGTACTCTTTAATGCTTTAGCTTAGGTTTAAATAAACCTCAATCTAACTAAAAAATTTTAGACATTTAGTTCTATTTTCCTTCTCATAATTGGTTTTAGATTCAGCTGATCATGTTTCCAACTCATTGCTAAACCATCTAAATCATTTCAATTCATAACTAAATCATCTAAACAATTTTAGCATCATAATAACATAATTCAACTTCAACCTCAAATTTAAACTGAATAGCTTACTTTACTATAACTAATGATTTGCTACAACACTTAACAGATCAATTAAACTTAGTTTAAAGTGAAGGAGTCTTATCTTAAGTGATTAGAAATCTGTTACACAGGATTTTCTACTCAACTTCAATACTTTTCTTCTTCCACACACCTTGATTACTACCAAATCTCTATTCCCTAATTGATCCTTCCTTATTTTGATTGAGAACAAAACCCTCTCCAGCTTTCTTCCCTCTTCTATCCTCTTTGAAGAATTAAAACCTTAAACAGAAATAAAGGAACTGGTAGCCTTATTGTTTTGGAAAAGAATAATCTAAAGAGAGGTTGCTAGGTGTCAATTCAATAAGAATCCACCAAATTTCCAACTTAACAAGTATTGTTCAGATGAATTTTCAACCCCTTATTTATTTTCTCAAGCTGCTTTGTCATTCCATGAAAAATGATTTAAAATTTCTAACTTAAAATCCTCTTTATTAAAATCTATTTCCTAAAAATTTTCGCGATTAGAGTCGACACCTTTAAAATAGGTGTCAACACCCATACACAGGTCATCCCCTAGGTTGCCCCTTTTGTCAAACAAGTCATCCCTTAGCTCGCCCCTCATACAAAAGTGTCGACACTTTTCAGGCAAGTGTTGACCCCTTCAGTGCCGCCACAAAACTTTCTAAAAACATCCCCTCTATTTTTCTGAGATAATGTCGACACCTCTTGGAAAAGTGTTGACCCCATCCCCTAGGTTTCAAAAATTGCTTTCTCCTCAAAGTATCACTCATCCCAAGTGGCTTGCTTAATACTCCTCTTATTTATATTTACTAATTTTAAGTTAATATCCTCATTTATTTTACTCTCCATTAACTTTAAAACATAAATCTAAATAAGGAGCACCCCCCTATTTGGAACTAATAAAAATATCCAAAAAATCAAGATCCTTAAGAATAGGATCTCAAAACTTGGGGTCTAGTTCAAATTTTTTGAAACCTGAAATGTTTAAAACTTTCCTCCTTTAGAACAAATAGATTAAAGGGTGACAAAATTCACTAAAATTTATCTTATGACTCACCAACACCTTAGGATCAATTACTATCAATTTTGATTTCAAGAAAATCTATATTTCATATAATATTTCATATAAGTGCTAGCCTCTATATAGATGCTAGCCATAATTTATAATCAAATATACCATATATAAATTACTATGCCACACATGCATGAATATAAATCTTTTAATTTATTACTTTGTTGGCTTAGGATGTTACACTTTATATATGTCATTTATGTCCTTGATGTTTTGGGTTTAAGATCTAATGACAAAGCCATAATTACCTTATCGTCATCTTGAAAGTTCTTTATTGATGTACCAATTTGGTTAATGGACTAGAAATTTACTATAAGAGGTTAGATAGAATCTTCCTAATAAAAATTAGTCTATAGTGTTTTCATTTAAGATCCTCAACAAAAGAGATTATTTAAGAGAATAAAGTGCATTTAGGAAAAGATAGGATTTAAAATTTTTGCCATATTTAAGAGAGAAAGTGAGTCTTTGTCAGATTTTCTTTTGAGTATGGTTTCAATGTGTATGTAGAGATTATTCTTATTTTAAATTTTAATTTTATTAAAAATTTAATTTAAGTTTATTAAGAAAATTAAAAAGAGAAGTGATTCAGATAAATGAGCAATATATGAAAATTTTTTTTCCTTCATATAGTGTATTTAAGAGATTCATGCTAATGTCTCGATGATTCCCACATAAGCTCCATCGATGGAGTCCAGCTATAGGAAGGAGTCCAATTATATCTTAAGGGTTTTCAATAAGCAAATTTGTTTAACAGTGTAGCTATTGGATGGAGCCAGTTGTATTTTAAGTCTAGCCATAAACTTTCTATAATTACAGTAGGGTTAGTAGTGGTAAAAGATTGAGCATTTATTTGCATGGATCCTCACATATTAGTTTTATTCATATTCTCTAAATTTAAAAAAATATAAAATTTAATAAATTATTCATGAATAATGATTATAAAATTAATGACAAGAGCATATATTTATATATTCATATAAGCTTTTTCTATAAATATATGGACTTAAATATCTAAACTATTTGTAAATGGTTTGTGATCAGCTTGGCAATGGTTTGTTTGGATATGGCTATAGACCTAGCCAACACTCTTCACCTATTCCTTCATCACACATCCTTGCAACTCCGCAAGACATAAGAAAGAAACCCGATTAATGGAATAATATATATATATATATATATATATATATATATATATATATATATATATATATATATATATATATATATACTTGTATATAATGTAAGCATGTGCATGGGTGTTGAGTTGTGGCTTCTCCTGAGATAATTTTTGCTTTAATTTGTGATGCAGCATGAGTACTTTTATTGAGTAGCTATCAAGCAACATTAGAATCTATGCAAAAAAAATCAAGAATCACTAGGGCAAGGCTATAGCGACATGCATAATTATAATAATTTTACATACATATATAATAATAGTTTTTCTTCTTTCATGTCTTTTCTTCCTGCTTTTACCAACTTGTTGTTCTTGGATTTTTTGATAGGTTTGATATTTTGTGTCACAAATCCAAATGATTAACTTGCATCATCAAATAGAAATAGATAGCTATACAATTATTTTCCTAAATAAAATGCGTGATAGCTGCTAGTTGCCAACATACAATCACAAAATACCTTGTTAAAGATAAAATCATATAATATGCTAGCATTTCTTAAATCAATATAAATATTTTTTAATTATATGTCCTAACTAGAATGGATATCGATGAAGCCAAATCTCATCACACCTTTTGGCAATTGATAAATTGCCTTAGTAAAAGAATAATAAAAGATAAAAATAATTATGATATGTCAATTATTTTGAAATCTATAAAGATTTTTCATTTATGTCCACTTGACATTTTGTAATACATTAATTATATATATAACTCACCATCAAGTAGGAAATGATGGGTGAAATACAGGTGTGGTATGGATTTTTTCAACCCAAAATATTGATCAATATTTAATATATACAGCAACAAAGTTCATAAAGTGGTGCCACACATTGTCCTTTTTCGTATCCCAAGCTGTGGCATGACCCATTGCAACTTTTGGTCTCCACGTCGCATAATGCAATACAATAATATCTTGCTTGTGCTGTGACAACAAAATAATTTTTGAATTAGCATGTATATTTATACTTGCATGAACAAATATTTAGAAAATCTGAAGAAAAACTAAGGTGTGCTACATGAAATATTAAACAAAAGAGAATGATGCATTTTAAGGCCTTCATGTCTACATATTCTTCCAATTTTCTATACTGAAAATAGAAGAAGAAACATACCATAAGCAAAGAACATAGCAAGAACTATGATGGCCATGAAAATTTTATTGGCATTGGAAGAGGAAGAGGAAGCCATATCAAATTTCTTGATCTAGTCTAAGAATATTTCTTAGAGGTTTGAATTTATATTGGTCCAAAATATTTCTTTTGTTGAGTAATAACTATTGTCTAAAGGGGGTTTTGTTTCCATTAATTACCATTAGGCATTATTTATTGGGTTATTTTACCAAGTGTTTCTTATATCTTAATAGCATGGTAACATTTTATTTTGTTCGGTTTCTTCATGGCATCTTAACTAATACCACTAGATTAAGTGACTTGGGAACCATTATTCTCTAACATATTTGAGAATAATAGGATCCATTAAATATTTTGATAGGCACCATTCAAAAGTTGAATAATGGGAAGAGGGTGATGGAAAAGGAAACAAGGATAATTTTAATACCATCGATGTCATAAGAAGATATGATTTAATCTTTTTCCATTATCTTGGGCTCTTAATATCCATTGGTTACTAGTCATGATGAAAATTATTTTGGAAAAAATTAATGATTTTAAAGATTATTGTGATTTCTGTGGAAGACTATTCTTAAAGAAACATACAATCGAATGACATGTATAACTTCATTATCTTTATGGCAATGTCTTGCTTTTCACTGGTTTTATATTTTAGAAGTTGCAATTTACGATGGTAGGATAGATATCATGGCTAAAGTAGTGAGGCATGAGCCTACACCCTTTTTGGTGAACCAACTCTCAAGTCAAAGTTCTTTCATCATGTCTCATCAAGTTAAGCCTTTCTTTATAAGATCACGTAAATCCAGAAACATCCTTCTAAAACATCCTTCTAAACAACCTTTTATCTAAAGCATCAACTAACAAACATCTTTTTAGAAAATATAAGAACTATCAATTTGACTCTAGTTAGAAATTATGAGCATACTATTGACAGAAGTTATATAGCCATAAACAATGATTACAATAAAAAAATATTTAGACACCTTTGCTTCATGTGAATGAAACAATTAAAAGCATTGATGCTTGTAATACATATACCAATTTGGCTAGATTTGAAACAACAACCTCTTGCTAAATGCACATAAAATTGATTTCTCTAGTTATGAAATAAGAATCATATGTGAGGAGCTTATTGCTATCCCTAATACTTTGGATGTGTTAGATTGGATGAAAGTGAACTGAAGGATGCATCAAGATGGTTCACAGCATCGATCTTTAATCCATTGAGGTCCCTATCTAACCATTAGATATATAGTTCATATGATAGTTCATGCATCGAGACATTGAAGCCTCTATCTATATTATTGATTTCATATTAGATATGTGATTATGTGCATGAAAACTTGATAGCTATTAATACTTTTGAATTTATGTTTTGAAAATAAAATTTGATCATGTTTGCGTACCGACTAATGATTAATTATATTTTGACCATCGCATCCTATGTTGCCACATGAATTATCTATTTGAGATACTTATTGCCTATTGGGTTATCAATCTCATTATTCTCTTTTTCTTTTCTCAGATTTAGATACTTAATTATGGATGTGGGTACTACTTTAAAAATTACAAATAAGTTTTGACAATATCAACATAGTTTAGATTTGGATTTATTATTATAGTTTATAGGACTATTATTTGAAATTCAATGGATGTTGGACTTTTGATTGTTATTTTTCAGTTGGATTTGTTAGTTGATGCTTATCGTTTAGGGCATAAATAATAATTAAAACTGATCTTTCTATTAATTAGAATAGTGATGAGTTGAGTGTCAATTTTCTTGAGGATTAAAGGCTAAATTATGTTTAATTTTAAATAAATAAATAATTTTTAAAATAAAAATTTAAATGAGTAAATTAAAGTGAATTAATTAATACTTAGTAAATTAAAATAAAAAAAATTAATTAATTAAGGTTTTTTGAAATTAAGAAAAGATAGATAGAGAAAATTGTCTAAGGGTTCAGTTCCATCTTCTAATATTCAAATCTGTAATTGATTCATGCAATATTTTTATTGTCAACATACAATCTTAGGAGATTTATATTCCTTTGATCTGATTCTAATATAACCTATTCTACCAAGCATGGACCATATCTAATACTATTTAGATCATGCAATCAAAGAATATAAATATAAGTCTTATTTAATATCTATAATTCATCCTAATCTGAGCATAGACTGTATCTTTCCACGATCACAATCTATCTCTTTAGCTATAAGTTATAAAAAATTTAATATTAAAGCATAAATAAGATTGGCATTTTAAAGATGAAATTTTATTATCTAATAAAAAAATAGGATTCAAATTACAAACTCTCATGCTTGGAAGACTTTTCTTACTCCTCTAGATATGAAACCTCAGCTTGACATGATCAAGGATCTGCTAGCCTTCAGCATCTTTAAATTTTCCAAATAAAAAGAAAATAAAAAGAAAAGAAAGAAGAAAAGAAGAAAGAAAAAAGAGAGAAGAGGAGAGGAGAAGAGAGAAAAAAGAATTAAAAAACTATTTTCCCCCAAGTGGGGCTCTCTGCCAACTCCCTATTTTCTCACATAATAGGGCTTTAAATAGTGAAGAAAATATGGGTTTTTTTGGCTCCTTGTTAGACTCAAATTCGAGTCTGCATCGATTTTAAACTTTTTGAAAAGTTCTAACCATCAAATCACTATTCAATGGCTCAAAAATCCCTCAAAAATTCACTAGCAGCTTCAAGATCAATGCTGGGAAGAATCTTGATCATTCGATCATTGCTTGGATTGCGTGCGATCGTTTGATCATGCTTCTGGAGCCTGAGAAATCCTTATCAAACCAAAAGTGAATAACAGCCATTGGATGCCGACCAGGAGAGATCGGAGCCATCCATCAGCACTCGAATCATAGCTATCCATCAACGCTCGAGTCACAGCCATTAGATCTGAATCGGGATCGCTCTTAGACACTAGATTGTGCTTTTACTATGCTTATAGACCACCATGAATTAAACGCAGCATAGACCCGAATCAATCAAAAGCCGGCATGCCAAATAAAATGATCGAAATGCCCCTGTACTCCATGATAGAAATTCTATGAACCTCTTAGCAGTCTAGGTTCACCACATGATGCACACCAATTGGCCGCACCTATAGAGCTGGCAGATCTATGCCTATTCCATGGACCGGCTAGTCAATCCACTATGCACTGGTCTATTTTTTTTTATTTTAAACTTCTGGGCTTCATAACTTTTTTGTTTTAACTTTGATTTGAGTGAAATTTATTGCATTGAAACACATAAATTGAGCTCTTCGCATTGGTGAACTTTTTTCTATAAAACAATAATAAAAATATTAATTTTTTAAATAAATATTAAATATTATATTATTTGATATATTTATTTATTAATTTATGATAATTATCACATCCCTTAACTTGAGTTTTACTCATTCTCGAGTAAAAAGAGAAAAATTAAAAGTATATGCCCACTCAATAAGATATGAAAGTTTCTTCAGGTCATCTTAAAGTCAATTGATACCTGATCAGAGATTTAAGAAATATATCATTGGATTATTAATTCTATCCTAAATAGTGGTTAAGTAAAGAACATAAAATTTAAGAGCTTTTTTTTGACCAATTTCCTACCTTTATTCATTAAATTCTCTATCTTTAGTATGGACATAGAGTTTTTTTTTATTGTTACAGCTAGTGCAATATTTTAACCTCTTAAGCTTTCTATCTAATTCTTATAGCAAGCTTTGGATTAATGACTCCCAAACCAGTTGGCTTTAAGGCACTAGATGTAGAACACTCGTCGGGCTTACTGACTCGAGTCAAATAAGCTACAGATTAAAACTAACTATATATCAAGCTTTTTCACATTGCCTACTTTTTGATGTGAATAACATTGCTTACTCAGGTAATGAAACTCGGTTAGTCGATGGAAGATCAATGTTTAGAACTTTCTTTTTATTTTTCTCTTCTTTTCATATATTATTTTTTTCAAACTTTTTTTTTACTCATACCCATATAAAGTAGATTCTTTATTAAATATAGGCTGGAAGAAGATTTTAGAATTACTCAAAAATTTATTTTATTTTAAACTGACCATTTATTGGATTTTCTTAATAGTTTGATCCTTAGTATTTCAAAAATTCTCTAGACCATTAATCAATCATTGATTAAAATGCCTGAAAAACTTTAAATTGGCACAAAATTAGGTATATAAGACTAATTATTATCATACTTAAGGATTTAAAAAATTTATTTATCCTTCCCCTCAACTTAATTTTCATTATCCTTAATGGAGGAAAGAAAATAGAGTGTGATTAATGATAAGAAGATAACAAGAAAAAAGTTCACTTGATTTAGTATATTCTTGGCTCGGCCTAGGCTTTAACTGTTCTTTGTCTGGCATGGGTTTGTAGTTCTCCCACCAATTTATTTTTAAAAGAAAAATAAACTAAAAATAAAAAGAAAATTTAGATACAAAAGAAAATGCTGGGTTGCCTCCCAGTAAGCGCTAAGTTTAACATCTTCAACCGAATCCTATCAAGAAATTTTAGGTATTATTTTGAGTACATCCTTCAAGGTTCCAAAATGATAGAGCCAATCAAGAGGCCTTGTCATCATGGTAGAAAATTATTAATGAAATATTTTTCAGCGATTAAGTGTAGCCATGATCAATAGATTATTTAGAGCAAGCATGCTATACCAAATTTTAAAATTATTATGATAATCAGGAAGGAATTGTGTTTGATGGACCAAAATTGGGGGTGGTGGTTTAGAAATTTTTTAATTATAACCTGATCTACCATAATCCCCTTTTGAGGTCTGATATATCTAGGCATCAACTCTTTTTGATCTAAACTATGGCACTTTTTTCAAATCAATTTTAAATCTGCCTCCATACATCATTTTAATATTATAGATAAATTTTGTAGGCTATCCTCAAAAGTAGTGCTGAATATAAAAAAATCAATTTTAAAATCATTATCTCTTATATCAGTAATGTTCCATCCAATAGCTTCTTTATGTGCTTTTAGAACATCTATAAGTTGGTCTTCCTGGATAAGTATCACTAGTAGTGTGTTAGTAGATTCATCAAGAAGTGGTTTCAATTCTAGAATAATTGGTAGTTCTAACAAGGATGCTATTGGTGGGCTTGGTGGTGGCTCAAGTTTTTCAATCTAATGTGGAATGGTTTTAGGGTAGGATTTATCTACTTGATCATTAACTTCTGTATTATACCCATCGTCATCAAAATCATCCACCTCATAATGGGCCAAATAGGGATTTAATGAATTTGGAGAAAGAATTATAGGTGAAGCTTCCTTTAATGTGTTATTTACTTATGGTTCTTGGGAAGTCTCAATTGATTCCATCATCACATCAGTTTGTCCATCCTCATTAAAAGGATTGGATGATTCTAAGGCACTAGGGATGGATCCATATATAAGTAAGATGATGGAATTGGTTTATTCCATAATTTTGGTTCTTTTCTATATGTTCTTTCCTCAATTATATGGTCTAAGAGGGTCTTTTCAGTTTTGCGAGGTTGTTCTTTGACCATAGGTAAAGAAGATGATGATGGAATTGGTTCATCCCATCATACTAGCTCTATCCTATATTTTGCTACCCCAGTGATATGGTCTAAGAGGGTCTTTTTGGTTGTACATGATTGCTCTATGATCATATTTGCATTTCTAGACAATCAATTGCTTGGGAGTTTGAGTTTATAAGTTGGTTTGTATTTTGCATGAGGTCGTTCAAGTTTTTTACTAATGAATTAAGCCTTTGGTCCTCTGGTTTATTCAATGGTTGGTTGATAAATTCTAATTATTGCTGGATCTTCTCTTCAAAAATTGACTCATTGTTATTTAGAAAAATTTGATAATGTAGGTAGGACATATTATAAGGTACATTCATGAATGTGGATCCTTGTGGCATCGGGGTAATCACTAATTGTGATTGCTACGAAAAATCTAGTTGAGCCCCCCAGCTTGGATTGTAAGTGTTAAAGTATTGATTTTTCCTTGGTCTATAGGCTATTTAGGTTTGATCTTGATAATCATGCTCATACATGCATTCAGAAAATTGGTTTGGACATCTACTTGCAAGGTGGATGGGGCTCAAACAAATTGCACAAATTTATTATGCAGGAAGAAAAGATGAATTAGAAGTGTTACTCTTGGCTATTAGACAATCTAATTTATGGGACAGCTTATCCACTCTACTCTCAACATTCATCTTGGATTATTCTTTATTTTATTTTATCTTATTTAAAAAAATGAGGGGAGAGAATTCTAAAGATAAGAGCCTAGGGGATCCTAGATCTAAGAATGATAAAGAATAGTATTTTAATTAGTGGTTCAAATTTGTAATGGCAAAAAAGTTAGGTAAGGATGGACTCTCTATCCTAGGGTTAACCTAGATCTAGACAACTCCAACTGCTAAGATAACTTTCGAACACTTCAGGTAAAGAATCAGCCACTCAACTAGTAAGGTAAGTGTAAGGTCAGTGGAAGTCTCCCCGTTACTTTTCTTAGACATCAATTATCTTAGCCAGGTAAGCTAATGGAACCAATTAAGTAACCAACTTTCTTTGGGATGCAGTCCCTAAACCACTTTCCTAGATACCAATCAAACTGACTAATCCTAATCTGATCAAACTCTTAGAATTTCTTGTCCTAATGAGCTTGATTATCTTTAGGGGCCAATATCTAATTAATTTTAAGTTAAGATCTAAATCAATATAATATGAAGGGTGGTAATTTGTGGGCTAAGAAAGGGTGATGAAATCCTCACCTTATTTTGTTAAATGGGTTATGCCCTTAAATTTAATTATGAAGATGCTAAGCAAATAAAACAAGATTTCCAAATATGTTAAAAATTAATTTTTATTTTATATTTATGGTTATGCTAAATTAATTAAATGTTATGAAGTGTCAGTGATTTTTTTAGGATTTATGATTTTATCTTTTTATAAATATTTTTTAATTTTTGATTCATTTGGTTTTGCAAAAAAAAGTAAATTCAAGTGATTAAGTTTGAAAAACAGTAAATCAATCTAAACTATAGAAAGCAATAAATTAGTTATAAAAGATAAAAATTAACTAAATAAAATTAAAGAAAAATAAAAAACTTTTTATTATTTATTTATTAAATTAATTAATTAATTATTAATTAATTGAAGCAATCGTGCTACAATCTCCAGCAATGATGCCAAAAATTTGATGCTTATTATTTAGAGCATAAATAATAATTAAAATTGATCTTCTTATTAATTAGAATAGTGGTGAGTCGGGTGTCGATTTTCTCAAAAATTGAAAGCTAAGTTACGTTTAATTTTAAAAAATAAATTAATCTTTAAAGCAAAATTTTAAATAAGTAAATTAAAGTAAACTAATTAAGATTTAGTAAATTAAAATAAAAAAAATAAATTTTAATTAATTAGAATTTTTTAGAATTAAGAAAAGATAGATAGAGAAAATTGTCTAAGGGTTCAGTTCCATCTTCCAATATTCAAATCTGTAATTGATTCATGCAATCATTTTATTATCAACATACAATCTTAGGAGATGTATGTTCCTTTGATCTGATTCTAGTATAACCTATTCTACCAAGCATGGACCATATCTAATACGATCATGACCTATCTCACAGACATAAACTATTTAGATCATGCAATCAAAGAACATAAATATTATTCTTATTTAATTTCTATAATTCATCCTAATCTGAGTACAAACTGTATCTATCTACGATCATGATCTATCTCTTTAGCTATAAATTATAGAAAATTCAATATTAAAGCATAAATAAGATTGACATGTAAAAGATGAAATTTTATTATCCAATAAAAAAAATAGGGTTCAAATTACAAACTCTCATGCTTGGAAGATTTTTCTTACTCCTCTAAATACGAGACCTCAGCTTGACATGATCAAGGATTTGCTAGCCTTCGGCATTTTCAAATTTCCTAAATAAAAAGAAAATAGAAAGAAAAGAAAGAAGAAAAGAAGAAAGAAAAAAGAGAGAAGAGTAAAAGAGAAGAGAGAAAAAAGAATTAAAAAACTTTTTCACCCTAAGGGGGGATCTCTACTAGCTCCCTATCTTTAAATAGGGAAGAAAATAGGAATTTTTTTGGCTCCTTATTGGACTCAAATTTGGGCCTGCATTGAATTTAAACTTTCTAAAAAGTTCTAGCTATCAGATTGCTGATCAATGACTCAAAATCTCCTAAAAAATCCATTGGCAGCTTCAAGATCAATGCCAGGAAGAGTCCTGACCATTCGATCATTGCTTGCATTGTGTGCGGTCATTCAATCGCACTTCTGGAGCCTGGGAAATCCTTATCAAATTGGATGTAAATAACAGCCATTGGATGCCGACCAGGAGAGACTGGAGCCATCCATCAATGCTCAAATTGCAGCCATCCATCATCACTTGAATCACAGCCATTGGATCTGAATTAGGATCGCTCTCAGCCACTAGATTGTGCTTTTACTATGCTCATGGACCATCATGAACCGAATGCAGCATAGACTCGAACCAATTAGAAGCCAACACCCTAAATGAAATGATCGAAATGCCCTAGTATGCCATGATAGAAATTCTATGAACCTCTTAGCGATCTAGGTTTGCCACGTGGCATGCAGCGATTAGCCACGCCTATTGAGCTGGCCGATCTGTGCCTATTTCATGGATCGGCCGGTCGGTCCATCATGCATAGGTCTTTTTTTTTTTATTTTAAACTTCTAAGCTTTATAACTTTTTCATTTTAGCTTCGATTTGAGTAAAATTTATTATGTTGGAACCCATAAAGAGAGCTCTTCATATTGATGAACTTCTTTTCTATAAAATACTAATAAAAATATTAATTTTTTATAAATATTAAATATTTTATTATTTAATGCTTTTATTATTAATTTATGATAATTATCATTAGTTAATTAAATTTCAACTTTTAGTTATTCAAATTATCTCCTTTGTGATGCATATGATATCACGTTGGGATAATTTGCATGCTTGTAAAGAGTATTCTCCACATGCATGGGAGGTTGACATGAACCCTTGATTCACGATCTCGGATGGGTGTATGCGATAATTAATATGATATCAGAGCATAAGTGAAAAAATCATGATACATAAAATCAAACATGAGTGTTGGTAGGAAGGCACTAGGGGCATTGAGATGATAACTAATATTAATTTTGAAATAACTTAGAAACTCATATTTGAGATAAGTATATTCATGGATTTGAATTAGAGTACACACCGAAAGCATTATGGTTTGAATTTTTTTCAAGTTGATCAGAACAATAATTTGACTTAAGGGTGTTTACCACCTACAAGTCACGACAAACAATAGCCCACTATTTGTAATGAACTTCATGTGGCTCGAACAGCCTATTGACATTCTGTTATGGTTGTTACTTTCATTCTGTTACAGGCTCCACCTATATAAGGGATCCTCCAAATACATTTTTCGCTCTAAGCTCTCATCTCTTCACTTACATTCTCCTGAGTACTCTATTCTTGTTAGCTAGAAAACTAACTTGATCGTTGGAGCATCTCGTCGGAGCCACCCACCTTTGGTTTGAACTTCATCTTACAGATCTCATCAATGGTCTCATCTTCATCAGCTCCAACGAACTCCGACATCAGCACCATTTTCTACACCAATAAGAGAGAAAATAGATGAGAAAGTGGAGAGAGGGAATCTTTATATCTTTCAAAAGAGGAAACATGATCAGGATCATGAGGGATCATATCAGGGTGATTCAATAGGGATCGTTCATGATCAAAAAGCTATGAATTTGTGGCAAAAGTTGGATTGAGATCTGACCTACTACATGGATTTTGGAGCAATCCCCCGATTATCTTGATTTCATCTTAGGTTCAACCTAGGGTTTATGAATTAGATAGAGAGAGAAAGAATGAATGAAAAGATCCTAGAGAGAGAAGGAGAGAGAGGAGAGAGAAAATTCTTTTCTCTCATTTTCTTTTCTTTTCTTTTTCTTTTTCTTTTATTTTCTTTTCTTCTTCTTCTTTCTTTCTTTCTTTTCTTTTCTTCTTTCCTTCTTGGCTGAATAGGGGATGGGGCTGTGGTCCATGGCTGGTACTCTAGCAGGGTATGATGGCACAGCTAGAGGTTCGACAGTAGGTGATTGATGGTCATGGGCAGGAAACAATGGATGATGAGAAATCAAAACACTACTATAGAATAAGACTACGACAGCGCAAACTATTGTAGCGGTTTCAAAAATTACTATTGTAGACTCAACGCATACTATTGCAGCAGTTTCGAAAATTACTGTCATAGAGTCTACGGTAGTGATTATTATAAACCGCTACTATAGACTGGACCTATGGTAGTGGTTATGCTAAACTACTATAATAGTTTGGATCTATGGCAGCGGTTATATAGGTCGGATCTATGGAAACGGTTCTGTATAACCACTACCATAGGTTGATCTATTATGGTGGTTATGTTTAACCACCACCATAGGTCCGAGATCTATGGCAGCAGTTAATCAACCACTACCACATCTCGGACCTATGGTAGTGGTTAAACATAACCGCTATAATAGACTACACTTATGCCAGTGGTTATTATAAACCACTGCTATAGACTGAATCTATGATGGTGGTTAAACATAATCAATATAATAGATCAATCTATGGTAGCGGTTATATAAAACCACTACCATTGGTCCAACCTATTGCAGCATTTTAGCATAACCGTTGCTATATCCTTTTTTATTTTTTTAAATATTATATAATTTTAAAATTCAATGATCATCTTCATCATTCATTATCTTAATAATTGTCATTAGAGTGTTGTCACAAAAGATCGTCTCGATCTGATAGTCCTAGTTTCATCGATCAATAAAATTTGATTTTCACGACCACAAACAATGGCACGATGATTTGATAGATGAAGATCATCGATAGATCTAAAAACTTACAACAATGATCTCAATCATGTTTGTAGCATACTATCAAAGTTTTACTTCAATCGAATATCATTATCATGGTCATTTAATAAGGGATAATTTTGATCGTTAAATGAGAAACAAGTGATCAAAAGATCAAATGGCATCCGATTACGAGATAATTTTTTAGTTAAATGATCTTGGCTATAATTTTAATCATTTTATACAGCGATGATCATCAAATTCAAATCAATTATGTATGAACTATTCATATTAAGCAGATCTTACAAAAGCACAAGCATAATTATCAAAGGAGTTTAAGAATGTGTATCGAGCGATGTATAGTTTTGGATCATTCTTAGACCCATGGTTTAAATTTTATGATCATCACTATAAAAATGATTAAAGTAGTATCTAAGATCATTTATCTAAAAAATTATCTCATAATTAGATGTCATCTTATCCTTTGATCACTCATTTCTTATTTAACAGTCGAAATTATTTGGTACTAAATTGATCATGATAACAATATTCGATTAAAGTAAAATTTTGATGGTATGATACAAACAGCACCAAGATCATCATTGCAGAGTTTTGGATCCATCGATGGTCTCCATCCATCAGATCATCGCATTGTCATTCATGATCATCGAAATCGAATTTTACTGATTGATGAAACTAGAGCTATTAGATCGAGGTGTTTTTTTTTGATAACACTCTAATGATAATTATTTAGATAACGAATGATGAAGATGGATAAAAAATTTTAAAATTATATAATATTTTAAAAAAATAAAAAATTGATTGCCAACCTATGACAGTAGTTATTGAAAACTACTGCCATAGACCTATTTCAGTGGTTTCTAACCACTACCATAGATCTATGAAAATCACTATCGTAGATCTATGGTAGCGATTCAAAAACTGCTCCATAGGTTAGATTATTTTTTTCCAAATCCCACCCCCAAATTCATTCCCTTCGAGCTCTCTTCTCTCTCTCTCCTCTCCACCACCGGTGAGGCCCCTCCTCTCTCCACCTTCTTCCTTGGCCGGCCAAGCTGCCGGCTCCGCCGCCTCCCCCACCTGCCCATTCTTTTCTGCCCACCGGCCTAGGCACCTCCCCCTCCTCCTTCTACCCCGACCGACTCACCACCGACTCTGCCGTCCCCCCCGCCTGCCCCTTCTTCCCCAGCCGACCCAACCGTCGGTCCTGCCACCTCCCCCTCCTCATCCTTCTTCCCCGACTGGATCTTTCACCAGCTTCGCCACCTCCCCTGCCTCCCCTTCTTCCCCAGCTAGCCCGACCACCGACCCCGACCCCTCCTTTCTCTCTTTCTCTCCTCTCTTTCCTCGGTCCAACCCATCCCTGCTCTCTCTCTCTCCTCTCTTCCATCAGCCGACCCACCCCACCCCCTTCCTACTCTCTCTCCTCTTTCTCTCTCTCTCTCTTCCTCTTTCTCTCTCTTCCCTTTTCTCTCTTTCTCTATCTTTAGATCTTTCTCTCTCTTTTCTCTCTTCTCTCTCATTCTCTTTCTCTCTCTTCTCTCTCTATATCTCACTATCTTGTGTCTTGCAGGCTATCTCTAGCACCACCGTCTCCTTCTAGCACCATCGCCGGCGACCTTCGAAGCTCTGTGCAACCCCATCTTCGTAGTCGTAGGTATGATTTTTTTAAAAAAAATTATAATAATATTTATTAATCATTTATAATATTTATAATATTTTTTATAATATTTATAATAAATATTATAAATATTTATTATAAATATTATAATTATCCATCGATCGTGGGTCATGCTGGTGAGTAAAAGAACTCCTACCGATTGGTTTTGGACCATATCGATAGATTTTGGATTAGGCTGTGCCATGTCAGTAGTCATGGACGGTCCTGGGCCGTGCTGTGTTGACGACCATGGATGGTCTTGGGCCATGTCGGTCGATAAGAAAATCCTCGCTAGTGGATTTTGGATCATGCCAATGGCCGTGAGTTGTGCCGACCACTAAAAGAACCCTCACCCCCATCGATGGGTTTTGGGCCATGCCCGCAATTGTGGGCCATGCCAACTGCTAAGAGAATTCTCGTTGCTAGTAGAAAGTAAAATTATTTGTTGCTCCACCTTAATTATTTATGGATATAATTCATGTTATAGAATTTATTGCATAACATTTTTTAGGTTACCATTTATATCTTGTTGCTTTTGTTTATTGCATTGCATAATGATAGACCCGTCAATTGATTAGTGTATATAATCTCTGGCACCCATACATTTATATATTTTTTGTATGGATGAAAGAATTATATATAATGATCAATTGATTATCTAATTTAGATAGTCTAAAAATCGTAAATAATTCTAGATATGTGCTTTGGTAAGCAGCATTGCTATACACTGCCAAGCTCAGTATCATATCCCGCTTGACCTTTCTTATCAATAGAGCATGATGTAAGAGTATGGTAAGATTTAAATAAACTTTAGTTAATTAGAGTCTATTTATTAATGCTCTATTAATATTATTATTCAATATATTATATTAATTAATGTTCATTAATATTGCAGGTCATGATGGCACTGAAACTCCATCTGGCTTTCACCTCCACCTTTTGGTGAGCTATGTGAAGCTTTGCATCTAAGTCATCACAGGCAGAGCACACTCCATCCACCTCTGCATCGGCTGTCCAGGGACCATCGACATCTACTCCACCGATATCTACTCCTCCACCAGCATCTAAGCTTCCAGCATCAGCTATATTTCCAGCACATGCTCCATCCACTGATGAGTCTCCACTGGCATCCACATCGCATGATCCCATGGCCAGTGAGTGTACATTTTTATTGTGTCATTTATTTATTTATTTATATAGTTATTTCACACTCTAATATATTTGCATGATGTATTTTCATTGTAGGTGCATCATCCAGTAGGATATTTCATGGTCCCACATGTATACTGCATGAATGAAATCATCATTATCAGATGATGGTGCAGTATGATGTGGAGGAAAGGCTAGTAGGGGAGACCACATGGGAGATGCATTCCTTTTTTAGAGTGCTTATAAGGCAGTTCGACATCATTCCAGTACTACCCATCTATTGGCGATTGATGGACGTTGGTGTCAGGGATCGGGTGTGGGAGGAGATATGGGTAAGTGTATCTTAATTTTTTTTAAGCATTTGATATGTTTACACTATGTTTGATTAGAATAATTTTGTAACTAATTTTTGATAATTTTATACAGAAGAGATATGATTTTTTAGATTACGAGAGGGCTCGAGATACCCGACTGAAAAAGATTAGAGAGTTGTATCGAAGCTACAAGGTCAAGCTCCATAGTGGATGGCTCGAGCACCGATGAGACACTCCGAAGGATCTTGTTTCTTGGATACAAGACCGTCCTCCGAGTCAGTGGGAGAGGATTGTTAGGTGTTGGAGGAGCTAGGAGTTTGAGATTTAATTTCTAACTTTTAAATTTTTGAATACACTTAAATTTATATTTGAATATTTTTAAATATTTATTATTTATTTAAATATTTTTTAGGCTATCTTTTGTCAAAATTGAGAGAATCAGACAGCTCAGGAGTACACGCACACTCTTGATCGTGAGTCTATAGCCAGTTGTGTGCATAGAGAAGTAATGAATTTTGAATCTTACTAGATAAATTAAATTAATATATTTTTACATATTTTTAATAAACTGATCCATTATTATAGCTGATGAGAGATGGGATGATGCCCAGCCATAGCAAGATCTTTCAATCCAGTCATATAGATAAAAAGGGCAGGCCGATGAATGCCGTGATCGAAAGAGTTTTTGTAAGTAATAAATATATTAGTATGATTAGTATTATAGCATTTATTATAATATTTTATTTAAATTTATAATTATAGGAGCAGTTAGATGTGCTTGCGACTAGGGATCGGATACCTCTGGCTCTCATGACCATCTATCTCAGGTCTTGGGGCCTAAGCACTCTGGGAGGATCTGATGTAGGTTCGGACATATGCAGATGAGCTATTGGTCTAAGATGAGTGTCTCTTCACATGCTTTCGATCTTGTCAGTTTGGAATAGCTTCGGAGGCATTGGCGTAGGTAGCTCAGGCTAAGGTGCAGGCAAATCTGGCTAGAGAGCAGGCTACTCAGGCTAGGAAGCAGACTGTTTAGTTACAGGGCCTCGTGATCACTATGGAGATGAGGCTCAGCGTGCATTTTGAAGTTGACTTCAAGGGCCTTAAGGATATGTTGGACAGCGTTTCAGCTCCAGTCCCTCAACTCCAGCTCCTCCAGCTCGTGCTTCATCTTCTTCCGATGATGATGACTTAGATGTAGATTTAGAAGTCTTTTGATGTATTTTTTTTTAAAAATATTATAATAAATTTTATTTAGTAATAAAATTTAAGTATTTTAAAAATATTATTATATTTATAATATTTTCTTGTATTATATATTGAACTATATTTATCAGATAAAAAAATAAAAATTAAAAAATTTATAATTTTTATTATTCAGAATCTATAATAGTGGTTGCAAAACTACTGTCGTAGGTATTTCAACCGCTGCTATAGATCACATGCCAACCACTACATTAGACCTATGGCAGCGATTATGAAGCCACTACCATAGAGTCTATGGCAACGCTTTTGTAACCGCTGCTATAAAAACCTATGGCAGCGATTCATTGAACTACTACCATAGGCTACCTATGGCAGCGATTACCATAATCACTGTAAAAATTGCTGCCATAGACCTACGACGATAACCACAGTGGTAGTGGTTATCGAACTGCTACCGTAGACTATGACAATAATTTTTTGGGCTATGGCAGCGGTTGTGAACCACTGCCATAGCCTTGTTTTATAGTAGCGAAGGGGATAGAGGCTCAAAAAAAAAGAGGATCCAAGACTCTTTCTTTATTTTTTCAATCTTCGGCTGATCACCAGTGGCCAAACCTTTAGGAAAAAGATGGTAGGGAGGTTGGGGGTCATGAGCCAAGGGTGCGACACTGTAGGCGATAGCATCAGTGGCTGGAAAAGGAGAAACATGGATTGAATAAAATAGGAGAAAAAATAAGGATCGCTTTTTGGGGCTCTTCTGGTGATTCTGACGGTCAATGGCCATCTATACGGACATGGGAAGAAGAGGAAGAAAGAGAGGAAGAAGGGTTGGTGCTTACCTCGAGCTCCAACAACATCATCTGCTCTAATTTTCAGTAAGCATGAGTACAAGAGGCTACAACTTCAATGGGAGAAGTCAAAGAGAAAGAAGAGGGAGGAAGGCTAATGGAGGGCTGGCTTCATCACGTGGAGTCCTTTGATGGGGAGAGAAGAAATTTTATAGAGAATCTCCTAGAATTTTGAAAGCCCTGGGAGTCCTTATCTTGATTGTGCATGGGTAGAAGAAAACTCCCGTTGGGAGTCTTCTTCTTAGGGCCCCTTCTTTTTTTTTTTTGGTTTGCTTTGAGATTTATGCTCAAAAAATCAAGATATCACATAGATGACTTTACTTGTGATGTCTCTTTGGAGAAGGTCAAGAATGTAGTGTTCGCTTTTAAGTGTTTCAAGGCATTGGGTCCGGATGGCTTAATCTTCTCTTTCTTTTAGAAATATTGGGATTTGATTAACGATAACATCTTGATGCTCATGGAGGACTTCCATAGAGGATATCTTGATATGTTACATTTGAACTTTGCCTTTATCTTCCTTATTTTGAAAAAGGAAGGTACCCTTTTTGCTCGTGAGTTAAGATTGATCAATCTTCTAAATAGCTTGTACAAAATCATTTTTGAGGCCCTTTCATTGGGACTCGTTAAATTTCTTCCTTCACTAATCAATCCTTCCCAATCGGCTTTTATTAAGGGTTGTAACATCATTGAAAACTTTTTTAGTGCCCATGAAACTTCCACTTACTATAATAGAATAGGACAGAAAGGCATTTTGTGCAATTGGATTTTGAGAAGGCCTTTGACAAGCTTAATTGGGACTTTCTATTTGATGTTGTTTGAGCATGAAGCCTCCCTTGCAATTGGATCTCTTGGATTTGGTGTCTTCTATCTATTGCTTTTATGGCACTTATTGTTAATAGAAAATATTGACCCTAGGTTTGATTTTGATGAATACCAAAAATATTGAGTATATGATTGATAAGTGTTTAAGAAGAGATTTCAGAAACCTAGAACCATATTTCAAAGATGCTCAAGACTTCCATCTTAAGGACTCAAAGAAGCAGGATTAAAGAGACCAAGCTGTTAGATGTGTGCCCTAGAAGCCAAATTAGCTAACACTTGTAATACACTTCTATGGATAATTTTATTATTTTGATTATAAATTAATAAATAAATTATTTTCTATCATAGTATTTATTTAAAGTGTCTGTGATACATCCTTTGAGTTAATGGTAATGATAATTCATATTTTCAAAAATTAAAAATTTAAGATGAATTTTCATAATTAACTCATAAACTGCTTCCGACCGTTGGATCATCATGAGGATGGTGATTGATCTGAAAGTTGGTGCATGATCACTTTCTTAGGATAGATGTATCTTAAGTCTATGGTGTGGAGATATCAGAATAAGAGTACAGGAACTCATTAGAGAACAAGGGCACTGAGTGTGACCACCTTGTGCTATCATAAGAAAGTCTACCTTCTCATCAATGACTGACTTGATGCTATAGTGGAGTGTCTGGTTCTTTGATCTGAGGTGTATCGATAGTTCACCTTGAGGATGTTATTATTTGACTACACCATAACTTGGTCTCCTAGCCATTCAGAATTCTACGGTGTATGTTGGCTATAATATATTCATTGTAGGAATTGAATTGCACCAATAGAAAATCTAGCTACCTCGATGGATGAGGAGCAGCTCTATGATAATCATGAGATTGAGTCCCTAAGCCCATAGCCATGGCAGAGTGAAGATGATAGAAAGAGTTTCTATTATGATTTTACATTGAACTCGAATCGAATGATTAATTCATATGACGGATATTGGGTTTGGCGAGTTTACCTTAACCCTAATCCAATCAGAGCTCAAGATAGAAGAACCCAATCACATAGGTAGCCGCACTGAGAGGTTCGCTTTCGATTCTAATGGATTGCCACCATATACTGCTAGGTGTCACTGGTGATTTTAGGAGCAATTAGAATGATTTAGATGATCGATCATTCTAATTGTATGAATCAAAAGAGTTTTAGTCCATCAAAAGGTATTTTGATGATGTCAATGATAGAGATTATGACATGTCTCATTACTATATGAAACTGAACCTAACTAGATCATACAAACAAGGATTTGAGTCTGGATGTCATCAATTAGACTAATCTAATTTAACTGATTTGGATTAGATTCAATTAGGTTCAAGAAAATCATGCTAGCAGATGATTGAGCCTAACATTCTTCTTTTGTAATCATTTTGGTACATCTCATCTGAGCCAAATTTATTTGGACTCACTTAGGAACCTTATCTTTGTCTGATTGGATCTTTTCTAGATCAAGAAAGGATAGTCTTAATTTATTAGATGGATTTAAGATAATACCTGCTAATTCCTGTCACCTGCTAATTATTGTTTCTGGACATAGGTCAATAGTTGACCCTGGACACTTGGACATAGGGCCATGTGTCATGTGTCAATAGGAGAGCACCTAGGGCTCTTGTCCTCCTGCTAAAAGACGTAAGAGAGAGGGCACACACCACCCTAGGAATGCTTTTCATGTGGATAAGGGATGGAGTCCCATACAGATGGGACTCTAGGGTATTTTGATGGGTTTAAACACCTAGGCACCAAAGACTCTTACTTTATCTAGTCTTGGCACCATCTATGTGGATTTTTTAGGGAATCTCATCTGATTGGATCAGATGACATCATCTCATCAATCAGATTTAAATCTAATTGAATGAAGGCCTCTGATTGGCTAGGATGATGTGGCATTGCATGGCGCAATAGGATCTATTTAAACCCTATCTGTGCCTTGGGTAAGAAAGCTAATTTTCTTTCACCATGCTGCAAGGCTGCCTTCCTCTATTCCATGCCTCCCTTTAATCCTCTCTCTCTTTTCTGCATAACCAAAGGAGTTGGGCATGGGTTCAAGTGCAATCCAAGGAAGAAAGGTGCCCAGATCAGGAAAAAGGCAGCACTGTCGAAAGAGATGACCGCTGTTTCTTCAAAAAAGTTTTGAAGAACTTCAAGATCAGATCCAAATTTGATTTTTGAAGAGATAATTCAGAAGAAGAAGATCTCTAGATCTTGCCTGAGTGGACATCAATAGAGACCAGGCACATGTATGGCTCCTTCCAGAACATTAGGATTAATCAAGATCATCATAGGGTAATCTAATTACCCAAAACAAAGGTATAAAATTAAATTAGATTTAATTTAATTTTTAATTTTTAATATCAAATCTTTAGAATTAGATCTAAGATATCTTAAATTTGATTAGGATCATAGAAATTTTTTTTGAAATATTTCTTCAAATCCAATCAAATAGAATGATCCTGTGCTGGAAAAATAGAATTTTTCCTTCAATTGGTATCAAAGCCAGGTTGGCAGTTCATCAGATCTAATTTAATTCTTATTTATGATCTAATATTAAAGTATTTTAGATATCATATCAGATGTAATTAGATTTGAAATCAAAAAATTAAAAATTTTATGATTTAAATATATAATATATGAGATGCATGACTAGACTAGAAATAGAATAGTTCTATGTATAGTCTAGTATAATTATATTATTAAATTAATTAAATATAATTTTAGATCTAATTTATTTTTATTTTTATGATGTTATAATTATTATAATCAGATCTAAAAAATTAAAAATAAAATTTTTAATTTTTATTTTATTCATGTGAGATATGAAAGATGCATGCTTAGACTTGTTATAGAATAGTTCTATAAAATATCTAGAATAGTTTTATTTTTGATATGATCAAATTTAAATTCTATTTTTTAGATATTATATATGATATTTCAAATCTGAAAGCATGCAAGTTTAATTTAGTTATGATATATGAGATGTATGCAAAACATGTATAAGTTAGATCATTAATTATATATGCGATATATAATTTAGATCTAACTAGTTTTATAGTAGAAATAATATTTCTGATTAAGATGTTCCCCTTGGCCGTCTGATCATAAAAACAAAGTAGGGTTTAAAGGCCTTCTCTTACCATTCGATGGGGTGTTCTTATATGTGTAGGGATGCTGCACGTTCGTTCTTAATCAGAAATCAAAACTTATTTTTCTGCAAAATTTTAGATCCTGAAATTCTAAGATTTTATCACATGTTTTGTTCATGAACCCAAAACTTAATTAAAAATTAATATTATAAAATTAATTAGATCTAAAAATTATGAATTTTCATATCTAAGACATTCATAAAATTGGGTTCAAGCTTGGGTAGCTAAATTCGATTTAGCGGTTGATCAAATCGAATCAAAAGTTGGTTAAGTGGGATAAAAAAAAAAGCTTAGATTTGACTAGCTTAATAGGATTAAGTCTGGGTTAAGATCAAATTACATTGAGATGTGACTCGATCAAGTCAAAACCTAATTTTGCTCCATGGTTCGAGCCTGGATTGTAGGCTAACCCAATTGATTCTGATTCGATAATTTGGTGTCTAAGGTAAGTCTGAAAGATACGATCGACTAATTTTTAATTGGAAGCTTCTCGACTTGAATGCATTCTTATTGAGTTAATGGCATATTCCTTCCACTGATCTCACTTACCTGGCCATTTATGTCGATCCAATTCTGATTTGAGGTAGCTAATAATTCAAGCCAACCCATGCCACTAGGTTAGTCATAATTATTATGACTAAGTTAAGTCAAGTTTAAAGAGACCTAAATTAAATTTTTCTAAGAAAATATTAAGTCTAAGGTCTTCCACCATTATAGATGTGTGGGCCCTTCTCGGGGTTGATTGTTCTCAATTAGATACAATGGTTCAGCTGCAGTGGAAAGACGCAACCATGTCTATTAGACATTAGATGCTATGGGTTGGAGGATGGGTTGGGCTCAATATTCCAGATACGATGAGGGACTCAATCAGAAATTTAATTCATGAAAATGATTGGTCTAACTTAACTAAAGAGTAGATCAATATTTCGGACATGATGAGATTCATGAATTAGAGATCTGGTTTGGATCCACCATGATTAGAGAATCATTAGACAAGAGTTGTTTACTCATCGGTTGACCCATCATCAATAACTGTTAGGTGAGGTGATAAGCTAGTTAGTGGAACCGCACCATCCACTAGAAATCAATAATCACAGAGATTTTTGCATCTCTACCAAGGAAGTGTAGGGATCCAACTAAATAGTGAAAGCCTAATTTGTTTGAAAATAAAGTTTCTAAATAAATTGGTTAAGTTTAATTATAAAATCTAACTGAAAACTTTGACTCTCTATAGGAAGATATCTGCGTCTAATCCACTAGTCCATATCTTGAACACCCATAAACTGATTGGATCTAACTACAAGGATTGGCTCCAAAACTTCAAAATTATATTAGATTTTGAGAAGTTGACTCATAAATTGGAATAAGATCCTCCCACCTTACCAGTCCATCCATTCGCTGATCAAAGAGCGTCTCTTGAGGGACGGATGAAGATAACAAAGATAAGTATTACATGTTGGACTCGATGTCTGATGAGCTCCAGCACCAACATGAAGATATTAAGACTAGTTACCAAAGTTGGCTCACCTGCAAGAATTGTTTGGTGAACAGAGTCGCACAGCCAAATATCAAGTCACTAAGAGACTATTTAAGGTTCAGATGCATGATGGATAGTCAGTCTAAGATCATTGTCTGATGATAATCAAGGACTTTGAAGAGCTTGAGAAGTTCGATGTCAAGTTAGATCATGATCTATAGATTGATATAATTATGCAGTCCTTGATTGATGCATATGGATAGTTCATCATGAACTACCATATGCATAAACTTCAGAATACCTTGACTGAGCTCATGAACATGTTGGTTATTGCTGAGCTTTCTATGAAAGATTCTAAAGGCTCAGTACTTACTGTCGAGTAGATTTTCTCCAAGAGAAAGTCTTTTGGGAAGAAAAAGTTCATGAAGAAGTAGAAGGTGGATGGTGGGAAGAAGAAGAAGGCAGAGTCGAAGAAGAATGCCGCTGACAAAAAAAAATATTTTTATTGTAATACTGACAGCCATTGAAAGCGAAACTGTCTTTTGTACCTGGCCAACCTGAAGAACCAGAAGGGGGTAGGTCCTTCTGGAGGTATGATCATTATAGAATCTACGATTTCTTCTGCATTCAGTTGGATGCTTGACTCTAGTTTTAGTGCTCACTTGTGCACTTGTATGCAGGGTCTTGAGGATAGCAGGAGGCTGAGGGATGGTGAGATGATCCTACGCATCAAAAATAGAGCAAGAGTTGCTATTGTAGTCGTGGAAACCTATCCTCTGCAATTACCGTCAGGATTAGATTTAGTTCTTAGGGATTATTTTTATGTGCCTGCAATAAGTAGAAATTTGATTTCTATTTCATGTTTAGCATAAGAAGGCTATGTAATTATTTTTCTTAAGGACCATTGTAATATTTTTTATGAAAAAAATAAACTTGCAAGTGGTTTTCTTATAAATGGTCTCCATCAGTTATATATTGATGTTTCTATTTTTAATATCGAGCAAAACATGAATGCCATAGCATTAAAGTGACCTAAGATAGTCTAAATGATATGTATCTATGGCACCTTAGGCTAGGTCATATAGCTGAAGATATAGTTAACAAATTAGAGAAATTTGGGCTATTGAGTCCATTGACTTTCGAATCATATCCGATTTATGAATCATACCTTCATGGCAAAATGACCAAGCTCTCTTTTGTAGGACATGGGGAAAGGGCCATAGACCCGCATGCCCTAGTACATACTGATGTATACAGCCCATTTGATGTGCTGGCAAGAAGCAGTTATGTCTATTTGATCATCTTTATCGATGATTTATCTTGGTACGGGTATGTGTATTTGATGTGACATAAGTCTGAAGCTTTTGAAAAGTTCAAGAAATTCAGACTCGAAGTAGAAAATAAATAGAAAAATTCATTAAGGTTCTTCAATCAGATCGAGGAGGTGAATATCTTAGTCGAAAATTTCTAGACAATCTTAAGGACAATAGCATAGTCTCCCAATGGACTCCACCTGGAATGCCTCAACTCAACAAGATTTTAGAATGGAGAAATTTGATCCTATTAGATATGGTTTGATCCATGATAAGCTTCACGGACCTTGTTGATTTTCTTTGAGGATATAGTCTGATGACCACTATATATTTACTGAAATAGGATTTCCTCTAAGACCATTCCTATCACACCATATGAGATATGGCATGGTAAGAAATCAAGTCTGAGTCATCTCAGAATTTGGGGTTGTCTAGCCCATGTTAAGAGACAACAGATAGGCAAATTAGAGTCTAGGTCCTTTAGAGCTCAGTTTATTGGATATCCTAAAAAGTCATTAGGATATTTTTTCTATCTTCTAGAAGATCATAATATGATTATGAGTCGACATACCATCTTTCTTGAAAAATAATATATTCAAGATGGTGGCATTGGAAGGTAGGTTAGACTCGAGGAGAAGTCTTTGATGAGAAACAAGCTAAGGAACCTATGGAACCCAATCAGATTGAGCCAACCCTAATGCTACCTCCTCCACCTCGTAGATCAAGTAGAATTTTTCATTCTCCTAAAAGGTATTTAGATACTATATCAGAAGGCGTAGAAAAAATGTTCCTCATAGGAATGGGGTTCATGGTAATGATCCCAAAAATTATGATGAGGCAATATCAGATGTCGGCTTCGAGAAATAGTTAGAGATAATGAGGTTAGAGATTGACTCAATGTGTTCGAACCAAGTCTGGACCTTAGTAGATCCACTTCAAGGTATAGTACCTATTTGGTATAAATGGATCTTTAAGAGAAAGATAGGTGCCGATGGGAATGTAGAGATATTCAAAGCAAGGCTTGTAGCGAAAGGATATAGTCAGCGCAAAGGCATTAACTATTAGGATACTTTTTCACCAGTAAGCATGCTCAAATCTATCGTACATTGCTTGCTGTTGCAGCCTATTTTGATTATGAAATATGATAGATGGACGTGAAAATGGCATTCTTAAATGAATATCTTGAAGAAGATATCTATATGGAACAACCACTGGGTTTCACATCCAATGATAATGATCACAAGGTATGTAAGCTAGAAAGGTTCATATATGGACTTAAGCAAGCATTTTGGAGTGGAATGCTCATTTTAATGATGTAATCAAATCATTTGGATTTATCAAAAATGAGGAGGAGCTCTATGTTTTTAAAAAGATCAGTGAGAGCGCTGTTATCTTTCTTGTACTGTACGTGGATGACATCCTCCTAATTGAAAATGATATTTTCATGTTGACTACAGTCAAAATATGGTTGTCTAAGGAGTTTTCTATGAAAGATCTAAGAGAGGCATCTTTTATTCTAAAAATTAAGATCTATAGGGATAGATCGAATAGGATGCTGGGTCTCTCATAGAAAATATATATAAAGAAGGTGCTGAAGAGGTTTAGCATGGAAAACTCCAAGAGGAGTTTAGTACCCTTCAAACATGGCATTCATCTCTCCAAGAAGATGTGCCCTAGCACACCTGAGGAGATTGAATGTATGAGCAAGATCCCTTATGCTTCAGTAATAAGAAACCTCATATATGCCATGCTATGTACACAACCTGATATTACCCATGCTATGAGTGTCATAAGCAAGTATCAGTCAAATCCAGGCAAAGAGCATTGGACTTCTGTGAAATATATTCTTAAGTACTTGAGAAGGACTAAGGATATATTTCTAGTCTTTGGTAATGGAGAACTCCAGGTCTAGGGTTATACAGACTTGGATTTCATATCCGACATAGATAATCGAAAGTCAACATCTAAAAGTCTATTTATTTGTAATGATGGAGCTGTCGGTTGGAAGAGTTCCAAGCAGATGATGATAGCAAACTCCACCATGAAAGCAGAGTACATCGCCGCATCGGAGGCTATAAAGAAGGCGTTCTGGTATAAGAAGTTACCGTAGAGGTTGGAGTGATGCCATCAGATGCCATCCCTCTATACTGCGACAATAATGATGCAATAATCTTAGCTAAGGAGTGAAAGTCTCACCAAAAATTCAAGCACATCGAGTGGCAATATCATCTCATCCATGATTATATCGAGAAGGGATATGTCGAGGTTAAGAGAGTCGATATGCAGATAATGTGGCTGACCTGCTGATAACGCCATTGAGCCAGCAGAAGATCGAAGCCCACCTTGAGAAGATGGTATAGATTTATAGCCAATTGGCTTTAGGTCAAGTGGAAGTTTGTTAGATATGTGACGTAAAAGTCAAATTAGCTGACACTTATAATACACTTCTAAGGATAATTTTATAATTTTGACTATAAATTAATAAATAAATTATTTTCTATCATAGTATGTATTTAAAGTGTCTATGATACATCTTTTAAGTTAATGGTAATGACAATTCATATTTTCAAAAGTTAAAAATTTAAGACATGAATTTTCATAATTAACTCATAAACTGCTCCTGATCGTAGGATCATCATGAGGATGGTGATTGATCTGGAAGGTTGGTGTACGATCACTTTCTTAGGATAGATGTGTCTTGAGTCTATGGTATGGAGATATCAGAGTGAGAGTACATATTAGAGAATGAGGACACTGAGCGTGACCACCTCAAGCAGTCATAAGAAAATCTACCTTTTCATCAATGACTGACTCGATGCTGCAGTGGGGTGTTTGATTCTTTGATCTGAGGTGCATCAATAGTTTACCTTAAGGGTGTTATAGTTTGACTATCCCATAACTCGGTCTTCTAGCCATTCAGAATCTTGAGGTGTATGTTGGCTATAACATGTTCATTGTATGAATTGAATTGCACCAATATGGGATCTATCTACCATGATGGATGAGGAACAGTCCTATGATAATTATGAGATTGAGTTCTTAAACCCATGGCAATGGCAGAGTGAAGATAATAGAAAGAGTTTCTATTAGGATTTTACATTAGACTCAAATTGAATGATTAATTTATATGATAGATATTGGGTTTGACGAGTTTATCTTAACACTAATCCAGTCGGGGCTCAAGATAGAAGAACCCAATCACACAAGTAGCTACATCAAGAGGTTCACTTTCGGTTCTGATGGATTGCCACCATATACTGTTAGGTGTCACTGATAGATTTTGAAAGCAATTAGAATAATATAGATGATCGATAATTCTAATTGTATGAATAAGAAAAGTTCTGATCCATCAAAAGATGTTTCGATGATGTCGATGATAGAGATCGCGACATGTCTCATTACCATATGGAACTAAATCTAACTGGATCACACAAATAAAGATTTGTGTCTGGATGTCATCAATTGGACTAATCTAGTTCAATTGATTTTGATTAGATTCAATTAGGTTCAAGAAAATCATGCTAGCACACGATTGAGCCTAATATTCTCCTTTTGTAATCATTTTGGTTCATCTCATCTGAGCCAAATTTATTTGGACTCACTCAAAAATCTTATCTTAGTCTGACTGGAGCTTGTCTAGATCATAAAAAAATTATCTTAATTTATTAAATGGATTTAAGACAACATCTGTCAATTTCTATCACCTGCTAATTCCTGTTTCTAGACATAGGTCAACAGTTGACCCTAGACACTTGGACATAGGGCCATGTGTCATGCACCAATAGGAGAGCACCAGGGGCTCTTGTCCTCCTACTAAAAGGGGCAAGAGAGAGGGTGCATGCCTAGGTGGCATGGGGCAAGAGGGAGGGTGCATGCCTAGGTGGCATGCACCCCACGTGGATAAGAAATGGAGTCCCATACAGATGGGACTCAAGAAAATTTTGATGGGTTTAAACACCTAGGCACCTAAGACTCTTGCTTTATCCAGTCTTAGTGCCATCTAGTGAATTTTTGAGGGACTCATCTGATTGGATTAGATGACATTATCCTACCAATCAGATTTAGATCTAATTGAATTAAGGCCTCTGATTGGTCGGGATGATGTGGCACTGCATGGCGCAGCAGGGTCTATTTAAACCCTATCTGCGCCTAGGGTAAGAGAGCTTTTTTTCTTTCACCATGCCACAAGGATACCCTCCTCTATTCCATGCCTCCCTCTAATCCTCTCTCTCTCTCCTCTCCATGTTCAAAGGAGTTGGGCACAGGTTCAAGTGCAATCCAAGGAAGAACGATGCCCAAATCAGGAAGAAGGCAGTACTATCAAAAGAGACGACCATTGTTTCTTCAAAGAAGTTTTGAAGAACTTTAAGATCAGATCCAAATCTAATTTTTGAATAGGTGATTTAGAAGGAAAAGACCTCCAAATCTTGCCCGAGTGGACACCGGTAGAGGCCAGGCACATGTGTGGCTCCTTCTAGAACCTAAGGATCAATCAAGATCATCGTAGGATAATCTGATTACCTAAAACAAAAGTATGAAATTAAATTAAATTTAATTTTATTTTTAATTTTTAATATCAGATCTTTAGGATTAGATCTAAGATGTCTCAGATCTAATTAGAATCATAGAAAAATTTTTAAAATATTTCTTTATATCCAATCAGATCTGAACGATCCTATGCCAAAAAAATAAGATTTTTTCTTCATAAGCCATGTAAATTTCAAGAGAAAAAAGCCTGTAATTGACTCCTAAAGGATTTGAGTCGATATTTGTAAAGTTTTAGTTTTTGATACAAACCTCAAGTCAACTCAAGAATTCTTAAAGTTGATGCTGGCATGCATGTTCTAGCCAGAACAATCCTCGAGTTGACTCTTTCAAGAAAGACAAAGAGCAGTTTCTTTATGCACAGTGCTCAAGTCAACTCTCATAGTTCTTGAGTCGATTCTTTCAAAAAAGATAGAAATGTGTATTTCTATGAATATCGCTCGAGTTGACCCCTAAAGACATAGAGTCAACTTTAAAGCTCGAGTCGACTCCTGATCTATTAGAGCCAACTCTATTACAACTGATAGCTGCAATAGCTAGTTTTTTAGAACTTCTCTAATGGATATTATTTATCTCTCAATGGCTAGAAACCTATTTTTAGGAAATGTTGACAAGGATTTACGAGTGGCTAAGCCATTATTAAAGTGAGAGAACTTAAGAAAACCAAAGAAAACAAGAGAGACCATCAGAAAACTCAAAAAACTCTTGTTGTACATTAAGCGAGCAATCAAGAAGAGAGATTCAACTCCAACCACCTGCTTCTTGTGCATTCAAGTGATTCTCAAGAGGAAGAAGAGGGCATTTATTGCAAGAGCTTTCCGCCTCTTCAAATCAAGCTTCAATGACTCTTTACTTACTCTTAAAGGAGCTTTGAGTTTGAGTTAAATTTTGTGTTCAATTTTTTTATTGGTAACAAATTTCAATTGGGATTGAAACTTGAGGAATATGCTTATTCAAGTCTGAAATTGGATTTGTACCAGCCTAGGTCGGCTTGGAGTGAATATCTTGGTTGGTATGCTTAAAAAAAGCTAATTGGGTTTTGATTATGATCCTAAAAAAATAATCTTGCTATAATCTGAATGATTATAGTAGCATTCCTAAGGAAAGAGCTTAGGGAGTGGATGTAGGTATTGTGGTTAACACCGAACCACTATAAAATTTGTGTCATTGTGTGTGGCTTGCATGTTTACATTCTGCATTAGTTATTATTGTATATTTACTAATTGTTTCCACTACACTTTTACTTAGCCTAATTAAATTTGTACACATATCTGCTTAAGTTGTAAAAAAAATTGAAAATCCAATTCACCATCCCTCCTTCCGCCCTTTTGGGTTACCTCACTAGGCAACAAAAGATCGGGCAAATAGATCAGATGCAAGCATGGTTTGAGGTTATATTACTAGTGGCTATTTTATCTAGAAATTTTAAAGCAAGCTAGATATTGGGAATTAATTAATGGGACTGGCAACAAAGAGAAGTTTAGAGCGATAAAATATTTGCAATTCACGGATGATATAGTACCTTTCTGTGCAAGCAAGAAGAAAAGTATTATGGCAGCCAAAGATATTCTTCTAGCTCTTGGGCATACTTCAAGTCGGAAAATCAATACCAATAAGAGCTCCATTCTTTGCATTAGTATAAATGATTCTGTAGCATCAAGATTTGCAAACTAGATAAATTGTAATAGAGAAGCTCTTCCTTTCTGCTATTTGGGTTTGCCTCTATGTGATAAAAAACTATAGAAGCAATGCTAGATGCTGCTAATTGAAAAGCTCAATGCAAGACTTGCATCTTGGAAGGATAGACTTTTATCTTGAGGAGCCTGGTCAACCCTATGCTATCAGCCTTACCTTCATACTTCATGTCCACATTTAGAATTCCTCCATGGGTCACTAGTAAAATTGATAGTATGAGAAGGGCCTTTCTTTTAGAAGGCAAGGAAAGCATGAGTGTCTTTCACTACATTGAGCGATGGGAGAAATTCTATAGATCCAAGGAACAGTGGGGCTTGGATGTTAAAAACGTAGATCAGATGAACCATGACTTGCTTGCTAATGAGCATGAAAGTATCTAAAAGGATCAGATAACTATTGTTGGAAGCTCATAAGAGGCACTTATTACCAGAAGAGTAAATTTGGTATGCGATCTAGGAAGACTCTTGTGAATTTGTCACCTCTACGGTAGGAGATCGATAAGCAAAATGGGGCCTTTTGGAACTTTGTGTCCTTTAAACTTGGGGATGGTCAAAACATTGCTTTGTTCCTTTTTTACAGATCTCTACGAAAGAGCCCTCTACTGCAACCCCTCTGTTCTACCATTTTGAAATTAGAGATCATTATCCTAGAGGATCCAAGTGAGAGGTCCTTTGACATTCAATGAGATAAATCAATTGCAACACTTCATGAGATTCTCGCAATGGTAAGGATATATAGGGTTGTTGATGTGCCAATATGGAAGTTAACTTCTAATGGCATCTTCTCTACAATCTATTAAACAATGGTGGCAAGAGATGCCCCTACTACAAAACTATATGGAAAGCTGGGATCTTGAAGAAAGTACGTGTTTTCCTCTAGCTGGCCCTTCTAAACAAGATCCACATTAGAGATGTTCCAGAAAAGAATGGATGAAGCCCAAATGTCCAATGCTCCTTTTGTGGTAATAGCTCTAACCTCTTCACAAGATGTCCATTTATCAGAAGTTTATGGACCACAGTAAAGCTTCCACTGAGGATGAGGGATTGCCCTTCAAGATCTTTGGACTCAATGGAGAGTGAAAAACCATAAACAATTATGCAAGCGAGTTGGAAGTCAAATCATTGCTACCATTTGCTAGAGAGTATGGAGGGAGAGGAATGCGAGAATATTTCTGAAGAATAGCCACTCTGTTCATTATGCTTTGCTGAGATCCATCCACACTTTCTAATCTTGGGGTTGTCTCTATTAAAAGAATTCGAAGAATGATCAGGAGGAGCTTTATAGAAGACTTGCATCCCAGCTATAACAATGACCTTTAGGCTTTCCTCCACCGGTCATGAATTTTGTTGTTTTACTCTCTCTATTTCTATCATCTCATCTTTTGGTGTTTTCTTTGGTTTCTTTGCTTGTAAATATTCCTTATTGACTTAATAATAAATGCCAGTGGAGGCCGAGGCTTCCTCCATTTCCATCTCCAAAAAATATTGAATCAGAGAAAAAAATAGTTTTATTTTGAAAAGTAGGTCAGGCCTATTCAAAATTAGGATGAGGGTGGGACTCGAACTTAGGCCGGCTTTGAAGTTAAAAAGTCCATGGTCAAATCGACATGCACATCTTGAATTCCAAGAAAAAGAAATATTTTGTTAGAGGAGATATATAAGATTACTAAGATGAACCAGAAACTTTTAAAGATCCACTAATGTTGTAGAGAATCAAGAGCTAGAAGAAATGAGTTAATAGGTATAGGGTTTTGGATTGCTTTCTGTTGCTTATTCTTACACTTTTACTATCATTCATAAGCTAGATTCTGCTTCATAAGATGATATTAAAGGCATTGTTGTTTTGGTGGATGCTATATAAGAAGAGATTTGAGCCCTTTAGAAGAGTGAGATGAAGGATTTATTTCCTTTGCCTCCTGATGTTTCACCTATTTCTCACAAATATGTACATAAGGTGTAAAGAAAAATAGTTATTTTATTAAATAAGCTAAGCTTGTAGCAAGATGATCCTTACAAAAGTATAAAGATGATTTTGATAAGACTTATAGTATAATTGCAACATTAACTACAATCAAAGTACCCTATTTTTTTCCAGTGTTAACAAGGATCGATTTTTGTAGCATGTGGATGTACAAAACACCTTATGTGGTAATATTGACAAAAATAATTTATATATGGCAGCCTCCTGCATTTGTTGACTTCTTATCCTATGTTTATTTGCAAACTTAGAAAAGCTTTTTATGACCTCAAGCAAGTGCCTAGAACTTGGTGTTTTAAAGTTTCAAAGAATTTATTACTTTACAGTTATTCTCTATTTTTTATAGATTTTAACTTATCTATGAAGCAGGTAAGAATATGGTGATAGTTTGCCTCCATGTTGAAGACTTGATTAACATAAATGATGATATTGATAAGAATCGTAATGTTGTAAACAATAATTTATATAGTCTGAGATGAAAGAACTTAATGACTTGAACTATTGTTTTGGTATTGAAGTAGATAAATTCAAAGATAACTATTTTGTTTGTTAAAAAAATATGCTCTTGATTTATTGAATATGAATTAGCCAACTGCAAAAATATATGAACACCAGTTGCACTATAAGAAAATTGAATATTAGCGACTAAATTAGTGACAAAATTTTTTTCCATCGCTAATAATAATTTTTTGCCACCACAACACTAATAAGAAAAAGGCCATCACTAATACTATTAGTGACAACAATTTTGTTATTAGTGATAACAAGTGTCGTCTCTAAAAGATTAAATTTTTAAAAAAATATTTAAATATTAAAAAAATATTAGCAATGATAAATTTGGATTATTAGCAATAAAAAACTTACAGTCTCAAATAATTAACTATTAGCGATGGCTTCTTAATTACTAGTGACAGCATAAGCCACCGCTAAAATTATTTAAATTTTTTATAATATTTAAACATAAAATATATATTAGCGATGATGAATTTTATCTATTAGTGATGAAAATCATGCCATCACTAATAATTTTTTAAAAATAAAAAATTATAAAAAAATTATTTAAAAATATTATTGATGATGAAATTAATGATGACACATTTATCGTTGCTAACAATCTAGAACATACTTTGAATCTAATTCAAATCCAATTCGAATTCAATTTAAAATTCTATCAAACCTAATTTAATTAGGCTTTGAATCCAAGTCTTACTTAGATTATAAAATTTAATTAATTTGAAATTAAATTAAGATTAATTAAATTAAATATAATTTAAATTAATTAATAAAAATTATTATTTAATTTGAATTCAATTTGAATTCAATTTGAAATCCTGTCAATTCTAATTTAACTAGACTTTTAATCCAAGTCCTACTTGGATAGTAAAATATAATTACCATCAAATTAAGTCAAATCTAATTAAATTTAAGCTAATTTAAATAATTAAAAAAAATAATTTTCAAGTTAGAATCGATTCGAATCCAATTAGAATCCAATTTGGATCGAATTCGAAATCATATCAAACCTAATTCAATTAAACTTTGAATCCAAATTCTAATTGGATTATAAAATCAAATTAATCTCAAATTAAATCAAGCCTACTTAAATTAAATCTAATTTAAATTAATTAGAATTTGATCCATGATTACATTCGAATCCAATTCGAACACGATTCGAATCCAATTTGAAATCCAGTTAAACCTAATTCATTAGGCTTTGAATTCAAATCCTAGATGGATTATAAGACCCAATTGGCCTTAAATTAAGTCAAGATTAATCAAATTAAAATAGATTTAAATCAATTAGGAGAAAATAATTTTTAATTTGGATTCAACTCAAATTTAATTTGAAATCGATTCGAATCTAATTAGATAAGCTGTCAATCTTAATTCAATTAGATTTTGAATCTAAGTCTTACTTGGATAGTAAAACCTAATTACTTTCATATTAAGTAATAATTATCTCAAATTATTAAATAATAGTATTAAATCATATATTAATTAATATTTATTTAAATAAATTAATTTTTTTATTATTGTTTTATAGAAAAGAAGCCTACCAATGTCAAGAACTTGATTTATGGGTTTCAATACAATAAATTTTACTCAAATCGGAGCTAAAATAAAAATATTATGATGCCCAGAAGTTAAAATAAAAGAAAAATAAAAAAATAGATGGGTGAATGGTGGACCGACCAGCTGGTCCAAAGAATAGGCACAGACTATCTAGCTCAGTAGGCGCGGCTAATCGGCATGTGCCACATGGCAAACCTAGATTGCTAAGAGGTTCACAAAATTTTTATCATGACATATCGGGGCATTTCGGTCATTTTATCTAGCACACCATTTCTGATTAGTTGCGGTCCTCGATGTGGCCAATCCATGGTGGTCTATGGCTACAATTTTGCATGACTGGATGGTGGACATTGATGCCGATGGAGATCCAATGGCTAATATTCATTCCAACTAGATTAAGGATTTTAGAGGTGATTTGGCGCGATCCAACGATGAAAATTCATCCAAGCAGAGATCTAACGATCAGAATTAATCTAGAGTCTTGATCAAGGATTTAAGTGGCTAATCTTGATGGTTTTTGAGTTATTTTTGGACTGTTTGATCAAGATCCGACGGCCAGAAAGCTTTAGGGTGACTAAATTCAATCTAGACTTGGATTTTTACTCCAAAAATTACTGTAAAGACCTTGTTTCCTCCTCTATTTAAGCACTCTTACTCCTATAGCATGAGAACAAGTCTTCTATGCCAAAATTAGAGAAAAAAGAGCTTCTCTTCTCTCTTTTCTCTCTTTTCCTCCTTTTTTCTTCCTTCTTTCTTCTTCTAACTTTTAGTCAAAGGAGCTTTAAAGATGCCAGGAGCGAGCAGATTGTCAACCATGCACAGCTAAGAAGCTGAATTCTGGAAGAGTAGATAAAATCTTCTAACATGGATTATAATTTTATTTTTTTATCTTTTATAATTACTTTTTATGCAAATATGTTCTCTTGCTCAATTTTTAATAAAATTTATCTTTTTATGCATGAGATTCTGATTATTTGACATGCTATTTATTGATTAAAAATCTAAATAAATTATATTTATTAAGATGGGTTATAATCAGTAGATACAGTCCATATTTAATTTAATAATTTTTTTAGAAAATAATCATTAAAAGTCATGTTATTAATTTTTAAGAATTAAAGTATTGAATAATTTATGATTTCATAGAGATAAATCATTATCAAGAGATATAATTCATACTTTAAAAAATAAATTATAATTACAACTAAATTCTTAAAAATAATAAACTTTTATAGTAAAAAAATTACCACAACCATGCAGAAGATGAATTCAAAATTCTAGAATAATTTTCATTAATTCTCAAAAACCTTAAGTAATTAAGTATTTATTTTTTTTTATCTTTTTAATTTATTAAACTCTTAATTTGCTCTCTTTAATCTACTTATTTAAATTTTTACTTTAAAATTAAATTAAAAAATATTTTTAATTAAAATTGAATGTAACTTAGCCTTCAATTCTCGAAAAAATCGACATCCGACTCACCACTATTCTAAAAATTAAAATCAAGCTTAATCTTTATTTTTGTTTTCTATAATTTAGATTAATTTATTACTTTTTAAGACTTAATCACTTGAATTTACTTTCTTCTGAAAAACCACACAACCAAAAACTAAAAGAATATCTATAAAATGATGAAACCATAAATATTTAAAAAATCATCGATATCTCATAATACTTAATTAATTAAGAGTAATCATAAATATTAAATAAAATTATTTTTTTAACATGTTTGGATATCTTGTTTGATTTGCATTGCATATCCATAATATACTCTATGGGCACAACTCATTAAGTAAGATAAGATGAAAATTTGATCATCCTTCTTTAGCCCACAAACCACCATCCTTCATATTGCATTTGATCCAAATCTTAATTTAAAATCAATTAGACATTGGCCCTTAAGATTATTCGAGCTCATTAGGATAAGAAAATCCTAGAGTTGGATCGAGTTTAAATTGGTTAATTATTTGATGTCTAAGATAAGTGGTTCAAAGATTGTGATTTTCAATTGGTTCCATTGTCTGACCTAACCAACTCAATTAGTGTTTAAGAAAAGCAATGAATGGAGAACCTCTCATATCTTACACTTATCTGACTGAATCAGTTGGTCAATCTTGAGCTTGAAGTACACAAAGGTGATCCTGGAGCAGTTAGAAGCTATCTAGATCTAGGTTAATCCTAAAATAGCGAGCTCATATTTGCTTAACTTAATTGCAATTAACATCAAATTCAAACCTAATTAAAGCACTCTTTCCTCTTTCATCTCTAGATTTAGGACTCCTTAGGACTCATCTTTAGAACCCACTTCTTTCTTTTCTCTCATCTCTCTAAAAATTAAAAAAATAAAAATAAACAAATATATAAATTAAAATTAAAAAATAGCAACTTGGAAAAGAAAATCTAGTCAATTAGTAAGAATAGATCTAAATCCTATCCTAATCCAAGAAATTTTTGAGTCAGCAATGAGTGAGATAGATTAAAAACCTCAAATCCTAATGGACCTTTGCTATCCAGTGGGTTCAGCCCAACCATCCTGTATTTGACTACCCCAGACTACTGCTACCACCTTCGAGCTAAAACCTCAAGTCGTTAATATGCTCCCTAAATTCACCGGAGTTGAAGATGCATATATTTTTATTAGAGAATTTACGAAAGTATGTGATACCATGAGGATTCATCAACTCTTTGATGATGCTATTAAACTCAAGCTGATTAATTTTGCTCTTAAGAAAAGTGCTAAAAAGTGGTTGTATAGTCTACCTAACCACTCGATCACAACATGGGATGGGTTTGTAAAAGTGTTCTTAAGAAAATTCTTCTCTTATCACAAAACAGCCAAGTTAAGAAATAAAATTAATCAATTTTATCAATTAGAGGGTGAATTATTTTGGAAATATCTAGACCATTTAAAAATCTCTTAATCCAATGCTCACATCATGGGATAGAAATTTGGAGGTTCTGTCAAATTTTTATGAAGGTTTAGAACCAAATTCTAAAACTATGCTAGAGTCGATGTGCTAGGACTAATTCATGTATAAGCCAGCTAATGAGGCCTGACAATTTTAAGAGAACCTAGCAGAAAAAAGTCTACAATGGGAGACAATTAGGAAAATAGACAAACCCACACTAAGAAGAGGAGGGATGCACCATGTCCAAACTTTTCTAGCTGATTTTGCAAGCCTAGCTTATAGAGTTGAGGCTTTAGAATTGCAAAAACCAGCCAATATAAATCAAGTATCTGCATTCATATGCAATGGCTACAATGCACCAGATCATGTCATAGAGGAATGTCCCTTCCTGATGAACCAGACTAATAATGATTATGCATAGGTGAATGCAACTTATCAAATATTAACCCCTATGCATCCACTTATAATCCAAGATGGAGAAACCATTCCAATTTCTCGTGGTCATAAGGTCTAAATGTAGGAGGTCCTAGCTTCAACCAGTCAAATCCAAGGCCTAATCCTATGCTAAACAACCCACCAAGCTTTAACAATAATGAAAAGAAATTAGACTCTTTAGAAAAAAGCTTAGAAAACCTATCAAAATCAATGGCTGATAATGAAACTACCCTTAATACTTTTATGCGAGCCATTGGTCAATTACTAACGGCAAATACATAAGCAATAGCTTATTTATAAATGCAATTAGGATAGTTAGCTAATACTATGAGTGTGAGAGAAAAAGGATAGATTGCCAAGTCAACCTGAGGCTAACCTTAGAACCCAAAATAATTAAAAATCTTAGAAAGATGCCTAGATTAACCAACTAAATGCTATCCATATACTAGGATCTGGAAAATAAATAGACAACCAAGTGGGTATAGCTGTAGCATCAAAAGAAGAAATAGAAGATCCACCATCTAAACCAATAACTGAACAGGGCAAGTCTGAAGAACTTAAAGAAACAGAACCTGATCCACCAGTAGAGCCTACACCAAAATTAGTTGGATCAATACCTAAACTTATAGCATCCTTTCCTAATAGATTAAGGTCCAACTAAAACTCAGTCCAATTAGATAAAACTTTGGAGGTCTTTAAGCAAGTGAAAGTAAATATTTCTTTACTAAACATGATCCAACAAGTTCCAACATGTGCTAAATTTCTTAAAGACTTGTGTACTAGAAAAAAGACCATCAATGTACCTAAAAGAGCCTTTCTAGCAACTAGTGTGAGTTCATACTTGTCAAACTATGTACCAGTGAAATACAAGGATCCACGGTCTCCCATTTTTTCTTGCATCATAGGACAAACCTTCATTAACAAGGCTCTATTAGACTTAGGGGCGAGTATTAATATACTACCTTATTCAGTTTATAAAAAGCTAGAATTGAGAGAATTAAAGCCTACAGAAATAACTTTACAATTAGTAGATCGATCTTTGAAGGTACCAAAGAGAATAGTAGAGGATGTATTAATTAAGGTTGGTGATTTCATCTATCCAATGAACTTTATGATTTTAGAAACTGAACCTATAATAAATCTAAATGGTCATATCCCAGTTATACTAGGTAGACCATTTTTAGCCACAACCAATGTCCAAATCAACTGTCAAAATGGCCTAATGAAACTTTCTTTTGGTAATATCACCATAGATCTAAATATTGTTAATCTATCTAAAACAAATCATGTTAGTGATCTCAACTTAATACAGGACAATGACCTAAGTGATGAAAAACTGACATGAAAATATGGGCGAATCAGAACTATGAAGAATTCAAAGAGGTTAATGATTTAACTACAGTCAATACAAAACTTAAATGGGAGCCTCCAGTTGAACCATTGCCAAAACCATTAGTGGAGAAGACACCCAAGATAGAATTAAAAATACTTTTCAAATACCTAAAATATGCATACTTAGGTCCATCAAAAACTTTGCCGGTAATTATTTCAGCAGACCTAGACCCTATACAAGAGGGAGAATTATTGATTATCCTAAAAAAAAATAAAGAAGCATTAGGATGGACCATGGCTGATTTAAAGGGGATTAGTCCCTTGATTGTTCAATATAAAATTCATCTACTAGAGGATGCTAAGCCAAAAAGAGCTCCCCAAAGGAGACTAAATCCAGCCATGAAAGAGATTGTAAAGAAAGAAATAATAAAACTCCTTGATAATGGAATAATATATCTAATCTCACATAGTTCATGGGTAAACCCAATACAAGTGGTACCCAAGAAGTTAGGAGTTACTATAATCCAAAATGATAATAATGAATTGGTCCCAACAAGAGTTCAAACTAGATGGAGGGTTTGCATCGACTATAAAAAATCAAATACAGCCATCCGAAAGGACCATTTTTCTCTAACCTTTATAGACCAAATGTTAGAAAGACTAGCAGGACATGACTTTTATTACTTTCTGGATAGATATTTGGGATATAACCAAATTCTTATAGCCCTTGAGGATCAAAAAAAGACTATCATTACCTATCCATATGGAGCCTTTGCCTATAGACGCATGCCCTTTGGATTATGTAAAGCACCAGCTACTTTTCAAAGGTGCATGACCAGCATTTTCTCAAACATGGTAGAAAGATTTTTTGAAATTTTCATAGATGATTTTTTCATCTTTAGATCTACCTTCTTCTAATGTCTACATCATCTTAGATTAGTTTTAGAAAGATGTAAGGAGAAGCATCTAGTGTTAAATTGAAAAAAAATGCCAATTTTTGGTTAAGGAAGACATAGTCTTTGGTCATGTAATTTCAAAATGAGATATAGAAGTAGATAAAGCCAAGGTTGATTTAATTAAAAACCTTCCACCATCCAAATTAGTAAAAAAAATTGCTTTTTTCTTAAACACGCTGGTTTCTATAGGTGATTTATAAAGAATTTTAGCAAAGTGGCTCGACCATTAACTAACCTATTAGCCAAAGATGTCAAATTTGACTTCACATCTAAATGTCTCAAGTCCTTTAAAAGTCTAAAGAAAGAATTAACTTCTATCCTAATTATTCATCCACCTGTATGGACTTAACCTTTTGAGCTCATATGCGATGCATCTGATCATGCCATAGGAGCTGTCCTAGGTCAAAAGATTGATAAGCTACCACGAGTGATCTATTATGCTAGTAGAGCCGTAAATGATGCATAGCTAAATTATTCAACTACTGAGAAGAAATTTTTAGCTGTAGTATTTATTTTAGAAAAATTTAGGTCCTCCTTAGTAGGCTCTCACATGATTATCTACTTAGATTATTCTACCATTAGACACCTTCTTTCAAAAAAGGATGCCAAGGCATGCTTAATCAGATGGATCCTTCTTTTACAAGAATTTGATCTAGAGATCAGGATAAGAAAGATACTAAAAATGTAGTGGCAGATTATTTATCTCATTTAGCAATCGCACGAACTGAGGAAATACCTATTAATGAGTTCTTCCTGAATGAACAACTATTGTCAGTTGATGCGTGTAAATCTATCGCTATGGCAAGTACACTAGTCGATCAAGTAATAAAGTGTGTGAGTAGAGTATCATCCCTAAAGGATTGAAAAATAAGTATTGAAAATATTCTTTTCTAAGCTTTATTTAGAGAATCAATTTAGGAGAATTAAGAAAAATAAGAAGAAATAAAAAAATAAATTAATAAATTGTAAGGAAATAGAGAGTGTATAATTTTTAGAATTTTAAACTCAAGAGCAATAGGTTACTAAGGCAGTCGGTTCACCAACTTAGTCAATACAATATTCAAGTATTTATATAAATAAGATTAATTTTATTTCATGTGATGGTGGAGTCTTCTAGATTTTCACTATCCTTTGGTCCAAGCATAGTAAAACTATCAATATTTATTAACTATCCTTTGATCCAAACATAATTTAAATAAATATCAATACATTAAGTTTTGTGAAATCCTCTAAATAAAATACACTGCATCCAAAGTGCACTAAAATTCCTACATGCATATGAATTCTAATTCAATTCATGATACAAGATATATAAATTAAGAAGCATTGGCATAGATGTACATGGTCCATATCATCTATATCCATCAGATCAATTAGAAGATGGTCAGTAATCTAAAAGTATTAAGAATAGATTTATATATTCCTCATGAATAAAATATAAAATTTAAAGCACATCATACTAAATATTGCATCAAAAGAGTTGCTACACTTTAGTCTTAGTAAAAGAAATTTAGTTCATAGCAAAAGGATCAAAAATAGCAAATAAAATAAAAGGCAAGAAGAAATTCAAACAAAAATATGTTTGTTGCTAAAATTGGTCATCCGTTGCTCTTGGCGTAAAGAACTTGATAAAGAAAAACTGCTTGAGCTTGAAGAAACAAAAAGTAATAAAAGAAAGAAAGAAAGAAAGAAAAAGTTCTCTCTAGACCTCTACCTATTCCTCCCTCTTTATTCTCTCTTTTCCTCTCTATTAAACTATTTTTTTTTTCAACCTTTGTGATCAACGGCAACAGAGCCTTTAAATAGGCTGAGTTGTATTTTTAGGTAGAAATTCCATTGAAAATTGGTTTAGGACTCCTAAACCAAGTCAAAGAGAAGTCTAGATTATTTTGACCATTGGATGGCGATCAAATGAACCAAAAACCACTCAAAAACCCTTCTTAAAAACCAAATTCAAGTCAGAATTAAGCTCAGCCATCGGATCACCTTCTAGATGGATTCTCGGCCATTAGATCATACTAAAGAAGGCTTCTGGTGCTTAGTTAAAAACTAGATTTAATAGCAGCCATTGGATCTTGACCGGGAGGAATGGATGTCGTCTGATCAAATCCCAGCGAAAGTAGCCGTTCGATCCTGCTTACATCCCATGTAGATCAATCATGAGTCGGGTTCACCATGGACCATCCATCTGTCAGCCAATCCCATCGCGCGCTATCGCATGAAATTTAGATTTTGCCCCGCGTTGGGTACTATAGCATTCCACCATATACCGCAAAAAATCCTGACATCAGCAGGGCTTCAGCGAGGCATCAATAGCCCGAGTGGTTTGGTTCTTTAGTGGTCGGGCCAAGCCAATTTGCTGAGCTGGTTCTAACTGAACTAGCCATTTTTTTTATTTAATTTAATTTTTTATTTCCTTTAAAAATTGATTTTGGGCTCATTTGAAGTTTGTTTTTCTTGAAATTTATTTTGTTTGAACTAGAAAATTCAGATCTTCATATTGGTGGCCTTCTTTTCTACATAAGATCAACAAAACTATCAATATCCTAAAAATAAAATTAATTATTTTATAATTTAATACTTTAACTAATGTATTTTTAGTATTTATCACACTCTCCAACTTAGTCATTGCTTGTCCCTTAGCAATGCTTTATTTATCACCATGTTTTGATAAGATCTTTCTTTCTAAAGATAGATCTAGGATAAAAGATCAAAAAGTTTAGAAAATACAACTAAGTATGGAGCTTCAAAAGTAAATTTTGAAGTCAATACAATCAGAAACTTTTTTAGAATACATCCAAAGATCAATAGCACTTGTGTTCATGATAACTAACTTAGCATTTGGGTGTTAATTTAAAGGATAAAAGTCTCTTCTCTTATCACTTATTTTGGTTAATTTTCTATACACTCCCAAGTTAAGCTCATGAATTAAGATAGCTTTCACATTGTCTTTTTTTTGGTTGTGCTGAGCATCCTGGCCTTCCCTCTATCATTTGACATGAACCTCCATACTTGACCTAGGTGTAGAGACCCAGTTACTAAGCTTCAGACAATCTACATATACTCTGTCTTTTGTACTTTTATTTTGGTAGGTAGCTCTTTCCTTAAATTCAAGTTTCTTTGATTGGAATATATATTAATTACCGATTTTGGTGATAATTGAATCCTTAGTTGGCCTTACAATTAGCATCTACTTTACTTTGCTAGTGTGCATGTGCAATTAGAAGTGCTAATAGTCTTTAGGTGACCTAAGTAGGCCTCTAAAAGTCAGACCAACTAGTCTACTTCTCTAGCTCGCTACATTCATTAGAAAATATTTCTAATTTTAATTACTTTTCCTAGTCTATCTTGCTCAAGATTTTCTCTCTTAACACATGATTTTTATATATATATATATTTTAATATATTCTTTTAATAAAAAATTTCTTTTCCTACCCCCCAACTTATTCTATATTGTCTCAATGGAGAAAGAAAAAGTAAAGGTGCAATAAGAGACATGAAAGAATATACCTGTGTCATTTATCTAGATTGATTCTTTAAAGCTTTGAAATTTGGCTTGAGCTCTCATTTTCTTTTTCTGCAAAATTGAAAATACATACCAAAGTAATAAAAGAGCAATAAAAAATTATAAAAAAAGAAAAAAAGGATCAAAACTAAAAAAAAAAGAAATAACCTATCTAGTAGTTCTGATTTATAGTCTTCAGCTTGACTTTCTTAAAGCTCTAAATTGGATTAATCTGGTGCCACTTCAATAGGTATACTTACATTTTTAGCTGCACCCTCTTGTGATTAGACAGTGCAAATTTCAATAGGGTCAACAAACCTACTTTCTACAGAATACTTATGTATTGATTTATTAATAATATCAATTCAAAAGTAATTTTGATTATCTTTAGAATGTTTAATATCTTTAAAAACATTAAAGATAACATGTTCATCTTGGACTCTAAGAACTAGTTTTTCTTGTTGAACATTTATTAAAACTCCTCCAGTAGCTAAAAAGGATCTTCCTAAGATAAGGGATACATTAATATCATCTTTCATATCAAGAATAATAAAATCAATAGAAAAAATAAACTTGTTTACCTCCACCAAGATATCCTCCACGATACCTCTTGGATATTTGATGGATCTATTAGCTAGCTGAAGAGTGATAGTGGTAGGCTTTGGTTCTCCTAGACCTAGTTTTCTAAAAATAAAGAAAGGTATGAGATTAATATTTGCTCCTAAATCATCTAAAACTTTATCAAAACTACAATCATCAATAATGCAAGGGATAGTAAAACTTCCTGGATCTTTTAGTTTCTATGGTAATTTGTTTTGAAGTATTGCTGAGCATTCTTCATTCAAATTTATTTTCAAATGCTCCTTCAGCTACTTCTTATTTGTTAGAATTTCTTTAAGAAACTTGGCATACCTGGGCATCTGAGTGATAGCATCTACAAAAAGAATATTAATATATAAATTCTTTAAAATTTTGAAAAAGTTAGAAAATTTTTTATCTGGATGCTATATTTATCTCTTTGGGAATGGTAGTGGCGACATATAGGGCTTCACATTAGAATCAGCAAATTTTATACCCGAGGACCATCCATCTACTAGTTTTGGTCGGTGATGAATTTTAGTTGGTTGTTTTGTAGTTTCCTCTTCAGTCTTTTTGTCCTAATGTGGCTCCTCCAGCTCTTTACCACTTCTTAGGATGATAGCATTGACTTGCTCTCTTGGATTGGTTATCGTGTTGCTCGGCAAGGATGCATGTGATCTTTTGGAGATTTTTTTTGTCATTTGTCCTAGTTGCATCTCCAAGTTTCAAATTGCTACTGCTTGATCTTGCCTGAGTTTGGTTTCCAAATTTTTTATGGCCACTTCTTGACTTTGCATGAGTTTTGTCTCTATATTCTTCATAGCTGCTTCTTGTTTCTACATAAATTTAATGAGTAGCTCCTCCATATTGAATTTCTTTTCAGGTGCTTGGAATCCCGAGGGTGGTTGCTGTGCTGTATTTTGATTACTCCATGAAAAGTTTGGATATTGCCTCCACCTTTGATTGTATGTGTTAGAGTAGGAATTATTTTGCTAAGGCCTAAAAAAAATACCAACATAATTAGCAGTATCAGGAGCTTTAGCAAAGGGATTACCTATCTGGCATTCATTTGTATCATGCTCTCCTTCACACAAGTCATAAGTGATGCTCTGTATATGCATAGCTGCACCCTTCAAGTTGTTGAGTTAAACCCGAAGAGCTACAATCTCTACGATTAAAGTTGGGATGCTATCCACTCCATGTACAGCTATTGGTCTTCTCGGCATCATGTGATCTTCTTGCCATTGTAGCATTTGATGCCATCTCATCGATCAGATCAAAGGCTTTCTCCTTTATTTTCTGATTAATGGTTCCTCCTACTGCTACATCATCATAAAATGATTAGTAGGAGATAAACTATTGTAAAATATTTGTACCTAAAGCCATACAGGTAGTTGATGGTGTGGATATTGTTAGATATATGTGCCCTAGAAGCCAGAATTGGCTGACACTTGTAATACACTTCTAGGGACAAAATTATAATTTTGACTATAATTAATGAAATGGGTTATTTTCTATCACACCTGTGTATTTAGTGTCTGTGATACATCCTTTGAGTTAATGGTAATGATAATTCATATTTTCAAGAGTTGAAAATTTAAGACATGAATAATCATTATTAACTCATAAACAGCTCCCGACCATAGGATCATCACGAGGATGGTGATTGATCCGGAAGGTTGGTGTACGATCGCTTCTCTTTAGTAGATGAGTCTTGAGTCTACGGTGTGGAGACACCGGAGCGAGAGTATAGGTACTCGTTAGAGAACGAGGGCACTGAGCGTGACCACCTCGAGTAGTCATTAGGGAGTCTACCTTCTCGTCAATGACTGACTCGATGCTGCAGTAGTGTGTCTGGTTCTTTGACCTGAGATGCATCGGCAGTTCACCTTGAGGGTGTTATAGTTTGACTACACCATTACTCGGTCTCCTAGCCATATGGAACCCTGAGGTGTATGTTGGCTATAGCATGTTCATTGTAGGAACTGGATTGCATCAAGATGGGATCTATCTACCTCGGTGGTAGAGGAGTAGCCCTATGATGATCATGAGAATCAAGTCCAGAAATCCATGGCCATGGTAGAGTGAAATAATAGAAAGAGTTTCTATTTAGATTTTCACATTGGACTCGAATCGAATGATTACATCATATGACAGAGACTAGGGTTTGACGAGTTCACCTTAACCCTAATCTGATCGGGGCTCAAGATAGAAGAACTGAATCACACAGGTAGCTGCACCAAGAGGTTCGCATTCAGCTCTGATGGGTTGCCACCATATACTGCTAGGTGTCACTGGTGGATTTTGGGAGCAATTAGAATGATTTAGATGATCGATCATTCTAGCTGTTCGAATCAGAAGAGTTCTGATCCATCGAAAGGAGTTTCGATGATGTCGATGATAGAGATCATGACATATCCCATTACCATACAGAACTGAACCTAACTGGGTCACACAAACAAGGGTTTGAATCTGGTGATCATCAATTGAACTGATCTAGTTCAATTGATCTGAATGAGATTCAATTAGGTTCAAGGAAATCGTGCTAGCACTCGATTGAACCTAACGTTCTTCTTTTACTATCACAAATAAGTTGTCCTGACTGAGCCAAAGGAGTTTGTGCTCAATCAGAGGCCTTCATATGGTCTGACTGGAGGTTGTCCAAGTCAGAATAGGTTGTCTTATTTGTAAGACATTACCTGCCATTTTTGGTCACCTGCCATTTCTTGTTCTTTGACTTTGGTCAAAAGTCTACCTTTGACTGGTCAAACGTTCACCATTGACCTTTGACTTTTGACCACATGTCATGCACCTATTGGAGAGCTGGTGGGGGCCTGTCCCCCTGCCAGAACCTGGCAAGGAGAAGGGCGCACGCCAAGGGTGGCGTGAGCCCAAGTAGGAGGCGCCTAGGAGTCCTTGTTGGACAAGGACTCCACCTCCCTTTTGGATTCCAATCAGAGTTCTACTAAGAATCCAGTTTGACTGGTCTTAGGCACCCTCTAAGGAGGAATCCAGGGGTCTCTATTCCAACCAATCAGATTTAGATCTGATTTCACAAAGGGTTGTGATTGGTTGAGAGGAAGAGGAGTTGGATCACAAGAGGTCTATAAATAAGACCCTGCGCCCAACCCTAATTCTAATGCTTAATTAGAATTCCCACGCCCCAAGGCTGCCTCTCCCCTCCTTCTCCATGCCATAGTCTCTTCTCCCCTTGCTCTCCACGTCCAAAAGTGTTTTGGATTTAGGTTGGTGCGATTCAGATCAAGGAAAGGCGATCAAAAGCAAGAAGGCTGCGCTGCTGCAAAAGGACGACTGCAGATCTTCAAAAGAGTTTTGAAGATCCTCCAGATCAGATCCAGATCTAATTTTTGGAGGTGTGATAGAGAAGAAGAGGATCTCCAGATCCAACCTGAGTGGATACCGGTAGAGGCCAGGCGCTTGCGTGGCTAAGATCCAGAACCTTCCGCTGCAATCAGGATCATCTACAGGGTAATAGGATTACCCAAATCAGGTAAATTAAATTTGATTTAATTTATCTTATTTTATTTTATTTATTAAAATAATAAGAATCAGATCTAAAATATATCAAGATCTGATTAAGATCAAGAGAAAATTTTTGAAATATATCTCTTGATCTAATCAGATCTGAACGAACCTGGACCGAGAAATCAGGATTTCCCTTCAACTGGTATCAGAGCCATGGTTCTAAATTGTTTAGATCTGATTTTAATTTTATTTTAATTAGAAAATAAAGTGATTTTAGATGTCACATGAGATGTGATCAGATCTGAAATCAGAAAAATTAAAATTAAATGATTTGGATCTAAGAACATGAAGATATGCATGACTAGTTCTAGAATAGAATAGTTCTATAGAATAGTTTTGCATGTCTTTGATTTAATCTGATTAAATCATATTTTAGATCTTCTTATTTACTATTTTCTGATATTATAAGTGTTATAATAACATCTGATAAACAGCAAATAAAAATTATTTAATTTTAAATATCATATGAGATATGATTGATGCATGTCTAGACTAGTTGTAGAATAGTTCTACATAATTGTCTAGATTAGAATTTATTTTGATTAGATCAATTTAAATCTAATTTTTTAGATTATTATGATGATAATTTAGATCTGAAAACATGCATGATTATGATACATGAGATGTATGCAAAATATGCCATGATTAGATCTACTTTATATATGAGATATATGATATAGATCTGATATTGTTTTGTAGTATTGAATGTTCCTGATTAAGGCGTTCCTCTTGGCCGTCCGGTCATAAGAACGAAGAAGGGTTTAAAGGCCCTCTCTTCCCATTCGATGGGGTGTTCTTATGACGTGTAGGGGTGCTGCATGTTCGTCCTTAATCAGAAACCCAAAACTTACTTTCTGCAAAACCCTAGATCCTGAAACCCTAGGATTTATTGTGCATATTTTGTTTATGAACCCAACTTAATTAAGAATTAAGTTTATGGAATATTAATTAGGTCTAAAATTAAGAATTTCAGATCTAAGACATATTCATAATACTGGGTTCGGGCTTGGGTAGCTCAATTAGGTCTAAGCGGTTGATCAAACCGAATCAAGAGTTGGTTAGATGGGATCAACAATGCTTAAATTGACCAGCCTAATAGGATTAAGTCTGGGTCAAGATCGAGTCACGATCAAGCAAGACCTAATTAGGCTCAGAGGTTAGAGTCTGGATTGTAGGCTAACCCAATTGGTTCTGACTCAACAATTTGGTGTCTAAGGTAAGTTTGGCACATACGACCGACTGGTTTTTAATTGGAAGCTACTCGACCTGAATGCGTTCTTGTGTGAGTTAATGGCATATTCCTTCCACCGGTCTCACTTACCTGGCCATATCTGTTGACACAGTTCTGATCTGAGGTGGTCAATAATCCGAGCTGACCCATGCCACTAGGTTAGTCATAATTGTTATGACTAAGCCAAGTCTAGTTTAATGAGACCTGAATCAATTCTCCCTAAGAAAAGATTAAGTCTGAGGTCTTCCACCATTGTAGATGTGCGGGCCCTTCCCGGGGTTGATTGTTCTCGGCTGGATACAGTGGCTCAGTTGCACCGGAAGATGCAACCATGTCTATTAGGCATTGGATGCTATGGGCTGGAGGATGAGTTGGGCTCAATATTTTGGATACGGTGAGAGACCCAATTAGGAACCCAGTCTATGCAAATGGTGGGTCTGACTTAACTAAGGAGTGGATCAATATTCCGGATACGGTGAGATTCATGAATTAGAGACCAAGTTTGGGTGCACCATGATTAGAGAATCATTGAACAAGAGTTGTTCACTCATTGGCTAACCCATCACCAATAACTGTTAGGTGAGGTGATGAGTCAGTTGGTGAGACCGCACCACCCACTAGAAATCATCAATCATGGAGATTTTTGCATCTCTACAGAGGGAGTGTAGGGATCCGAGAAAATAGTGGGAGCTAATTTGTTTAAAAATAAAATCTCTAAATAAATTGGTCAAGTCAAAATTACAGTATCTAACTAGAATCTTTGACTCTCTACAGGAAAATGTCTGCGTCCAACCCACTGGCACGTATCCTAGACACACATAGACTGACTGGACCCAATTATAAAGATTGGCTCAGGAACTACAAAATTGTTTTGGGTTCAGAGAAGTTAACACATGTTTTTGGACCAGGACCCTCCCACCTTACCAGCTCGTCCATCCACTGAACAGAGAGCGTCTCTGGAAAAATGGATTGACGAAGATAATAAGGCCAGATACTACATGTTGGGCTCGATGTCTGATGAGCTCCAGCGCCAACATGAAGATATCGGGACTGCTCGCCAAATGTTGGCTCACCTGCAGGAGATGTTTGGTGAACAGAGTCGCGCAGCCAAATATCAAGTCACAAAATGACTTTTTAAGGCTAAGATGCGTGATGGGCAGTCAGTCCAAGATCACTGTCTGACAATGATCAAGGACATGGAAGAGCTTGAGAAGCTCGGTGTGAAGTTGGACTTGGATCTGCAGAATGATATTATTCTGCAATCCTTGACTGATGCATATGGGCAATTCATCATGAATTACCACATGCATAAACTTCAAAATTCCTTGGCCGAGTTGAATGAATATGCTGGTTACCGCTGAGCTTTCTATGAAAGGTTCTAAAGGCTCAGTTCTTGCTATGGAACGGACTTCTTCCAAAAGAAAGTCTTATGGAAAGAAAAAGAAGTCTGTGAAAAAGCAAAAGGTGGAAGGATCAAAGAAGAAGAAGGCAGAATCGAAGAAGAAGGTCCGATGTCAAAGGAAAGTGTTTCCATTGCAACAGCGACGGCCATTGGAAGCGGAACTGCCCTACTTACCTGGCCACCCTGAAGAACAAGAAGGAAGGTCCTTCTGGAGGTATGCTCGTTATTGAGTCTAACCTTACGGTTTCTTCTGCATCCAGTTGGGTGCTTGACTCTGGTTCTAGTGCTCATCTGTGCACTTCTATGCAGGGTCTTGAGGATAGCAGGAGGCTGAGGGATGGAGACATGATCCTACGCGTCGGTAATGGAGCAAGAGTTGCTGCAGTAGCCATGGGAACATACCCTCTTCGATTACCATCTGGTTTAGACTTAGTTTTAAAAGACTGTTATTATGTGCCTGCAGCTAGCAGGAATTTGATTTCTATTTCATGCTTAGCACAAGAAGGTTATGTGATTACCTTCTTTAAGGACCATTGTAACATTCTTTATGAAAGAAATAAAATTGCAAATGGTTTCCTTGTTAATGGTCTTTATCAGTTGCATATTGATGTACCTGTTTTAACTATCGAGCAAAACGTGAATGCCAAACGACCTAGGGATAGTCCAAACGACAGATATCTATGGCACCTGAGATTAGGTCATATAGCAGAAGATAGGATTAACAAATTGGAGAAAAATGGGCTATTGAGTCCATTGACTTTTGAGTCATATCCAACTTGTGAATCTTGTCTTCAAGGCAAAATGACTAAACTCCCTTTTGTTGGACATGGGGAGAGGGCCACAGATCTCCTTGCCCTAGTACATACTGATGTGTGCGGTCCATTCGATGTGCCGGCTAGAGGCAATTTTGTCTACTTCATTACCTTTATCGATGATCTGTCTAGGTATGGGTATGTGTATCTTATGAGACACAAGTCTGAAGCCTTTGAAAAGTTCAAAGAATTCAGACATGAAGTAGAAAAACAAACTGAAAAACCCATTAAGGTTCTTCGATCAGATCGAGGAGGTGAATACCTTAGCCGGGAATTCCTAGACTATCTTAAGGAAAATGGCATAGTCTCTCAATGGACTCCACCAGGAACACCTCAACTCAACGGGGTTTCAGAACGGAGAAATCGGACTCTATTGGATATGGTTCGATCCATGATGAGCTTCACAGACCTCCCTGATTTTCTTTGGGGACATTCATTATTTATACTTCATTTCTATTTACTAAATAGGATCCCTTAAAACCTGTTCCTACCACACGTCATGAGATATGGCACGGTAAAAGAAACCAAAGTTCTGAGTCATCTCAGAATTTGGGGTTGTCCGACTCATGTCAAAAGACAACAGCCGGACAAGTTATGAGTTTAGGTCCTTTTACGAGCTCGATTCATGGATAATCCTAAAGAGTCTTAGGAAATACTATTTCTACATTCCAGAAGACCCACAATGTGAATTCGTGAGTCGACATGCCATAATTTTGAAAAATAGTTTATTCAAGATAGTGGGCATTGGGAAAGCAGATTAAGCTGGATGAGAAAGTCTCCAATAGGCAGAACGAGCTAAGGACCAAGTGGAACCAAATCAGGATTGACCAATAAAGAACACTACCTCCTCACCTCGTAGATCGGAAAAGAGTTTCCCATCCCCCTGAAAGATACTTAGGTATTGTTTCAGAGGACGTAGAGAAAAGTGTTCCTCATAGGTAATGGTGCTCAATGGAGATGATCCCAAAACCTTACAACGAGGCGATATCAGATAGTCGACTCCAAGAAATGGCTTGAGGCAAGTGAGTCAGAGAATCGACTCAATGCACTCAAAACCAAGTCTGGACCTTAGTTAGATCCACCAGAAGGTACTAGTACCATTGGTGTAATATGGATCTTCAAGAGCAAAGATTGGTGCAAATGGGAATGTGGAGACATTCAAGGCTAGACTGGTGGCAAAAAGTTATATCAACTGCGATAGGCATAGACTATCAGGATACCTTTTCCCAGTAAGCTATGGCTAAAATCCATCCACACATTGCTTTGCTCGTTGCAGCCTAATTTTCGATTTGAAATATGGCAAATGGACATGAAAACGGCATTCCTACAATTGGATAGTCTTGCAGGGAAGATATCTATATGGAACACTGCTAAAGGTTTCACAACTCCCCCAGTGATACGATCACAAGGTTTGCAAGATTGCAAGGTCCATAATGGGACTTAAGCAAGCATCTCGAGCTGGAAACTCGTTTCAATGATGTGATCAAAAAGTTTGGTTTCAATCAGAAAATGAAGAGGGAACATGTGGTTTTTCAAACACGGGTCAAGTGGGAGCGCTTGTTGTCCTTCCTCGTATGTACGTGGATGAACATCTCCTTATTGGGAATGATATTCCCATGTCTGACATATCAGATGTAGTTGTCTAAGGAATCTCCATGAAAGACGCGTAGGTGAAGCATCCTTTATTCTAGGAATTAAGGTTTCTAATAAGGATAGACCGAATAGGATGCTAGGCCTTTCAGCAGTAAAATGTACATAGAGGAAGTACCTAAAGAGTTTAGTTATGGAAAACTCTAAAGCCGGGTGATTAATACCCTTCAGACATGGTATTGCTGCTTTCCCAAGAAAGATGTGCCCAGCACACGCTGAGGAAATAACGCATGAGCAAAAGATCCCTTATGCTTTCTGCATACAGGAAGCGTCATGTAATGCATAGGCTACTGTACACGACCTGATATAGCCCATGCTGTGCGTGTCACAAGCAGATATCCGGTCAAATCCAGGTGGAAGGAACACTGGACTTATGAAATGTATCCTTAAGTACTTGAGAAGAATCTAAGGATATTGATGTTGGTTCTTTGGTAACGGAGACTCCAAGTTCAAGGATACAGCAGACTCGGACTTGCATGTCTGATATAGATGATCGAAAGTCGACATCTGAAGCTGTTTTGTGTGCAAATGGTGGAGCTGTCAGCTGGCAAGAGTTTCCAGCAAAATTGGATATGCAGAATTCACCATGAAGCAGAATATATAGCTGACCATCAGAGGCTGCAAAGGAAAGCATTCTGGTACAAGAAGTTCCTGCTGCTTAATAAATTGGAGTAATGCCATCCAGATGGCCATTCTCTTTACTGTGACATAACAATGGCGCCATAGCCTTGTCTAAGGAGCCGAAGGTCTCACCAGAATCCAAGCACATAATGAGCGGTTGATATCATCTCAAATCCGCGATTACTTGAGAAAAGGTTACGTGAGGTCAAGGTAGTCAGACTCCACAGATAATGTGGAGACCCACTTACAAAAGCCGTTGGGGCACCAAGAAAAGAATCGAAGCCCACCTTGAAGAAGATGGGACTTAGACTGTAGCAATTGGCTTTAGGACAAGTGGAGATTGTTAGATATATGTGCCCTAGAAGCCAGAATTGCTGACACTGTAATACACTTCTAGGGACAAAAATTATAATTTTGACTATAAATTAATGAAATGGGTTATTTTTCTATCACACCTGTGTATTTAGTGTCTGTGATACATCCTTTGAGTTAATGGTAATGATAATTCATATTTTCAAGAGTTGAAAATTTAAGACATGAATAATCATTATTAACTCATAAACAGCTCCCGACCATAGGATCATCACGAGATGTGTTTGATCGGAAGTTGGTGTACGATCGCTTCCTTTTTTAGGTAGATGAGTCTTGAGTCCTACGTGTGGAGACATCCGGAGCGAGAAGTATAGGTACTCATTAGAGAACGAGGGCACTGAGCGTGACCACCTCGAGTAGTCATTAGGGAGTCTACCTTCTCGTCAATGAACTGACTCGATGCTGTACAGTAGTGTGTCTGGTTCTTTGACCTTAGATGCATCGCAGGTTCACCTTGAGGGTGTTATAATTTGGACTACACCCATTACTCGGTCTCCTAGCCATATGAACCCTGAGGTGTATGTTGGCTATAGCATGTTCATTGTAGGAACTGGATTGCATCAAGATGGATCTATCTACCTCGGTGGTAGAGGAGTAGCCCTATGATGATCATGAGAATCAAGTCCAGAAATCCATGGCCATGGTAGAGTGAAATAATAGAAAGAGTTTCTATTAATTTTCCATTGGACTCGAATCGAATGATTAATCATATGACAGAGACTAGGGTTTGACGAGTTCACCTTAACCCTAATCTGATCGGGGCTCAAGATAGAAGAACTGAAATCACAACAGGTAGCTGCACCAAATAGGTTCGCTTCAGCTCTGATGGGTTGCCACCATATACTGCTAGGTGTCACTGGTGGATTTGGGAGCAATTAGAATGATTTAGCATGATCGATCATTCTAGCTGTTCGAATTCAGAAGAGTTCTATCATCGAAAGGAGTTTCGATTGATGTCTATGATAGAGATCATGACATATCCCATTACAGTACATGAACTGAACCTAACTGGGTCACACAAACAAGGGTTTGAATCTTGGGATCATCAATTGAACTGATCTAGTTCAATTGATCTGAATGAGATTCAATTAGATTCAAGGAAATCGTGCTAGCACTCGATTGAACCTAACGTTCTTCTTTTACTATCACAAATAAATTTCCTGACTGAGCCCAAAGGAGTTTGTGCTCAATCAGGAGGCCTTCATATGTTCTGACTGGAGGTTGTCCAAGTCAGAATAGTTGTCTCTATTTGTAAGACATTACCTGCCATTTGTTGGTCATCCTGCCTTTCTTGTTTCTTGACTTTTGGTCAAAAGTCTACCTTTGACTTGGTCAAACGTTACCATATGACCCTTTGATTTTGACCACATGTCATGCACCTATTGGATGACTGGTGGGGCCTGTCCCCTGCCTGGACATAACGTGCAAGGAGAAAGGGCGCACGCCAAGGTGGCGTGAGCCCAAGTAGAGGCGCCTAGGAGTCCTTGTTGGACAAGGACTCCACCTCCCTTTTGGATTCCAATCAGATTCTACTAAGAATCCAGTTTGACTGGTCTTAGGCCCCTCTAAGGAGGAATCCAGGAGTTCCTATTCAACCAATCAGATTTAGATCTGATTTCACAAAGGGTGTGATTGGTTGAGAGGAAGAGGATTGGATCATAAAGAGGTCTATAAATAAGACCTGCGCCCAACCTAATTCTAATGCTATTAGACACGCCCCAAGGCTGCCTCTCCCTCCTTCTCCCATGCCATAGTCTCTTTCTCCCCTGCTCTCCACGTCCAAAAGTTTTTGGATTTAGGTTGGTGCGATTCAGATCAAGGAAAGGCGATCAAAAGCAAGAAGGCTGCGCTGCAAAAGGACGACTGCAATCTTCAAAACGAGTTTTGAAGATCTCCAGATCAAATCAGATCTGATTTTTGGAGTGTGATAGAGAAGAAGAGGACTCTCTAATCCAACCGAGTGGATACCGTAGAGGCCAGGCGCTTGCTGCTAAGATCCAAACCTTCCGCTGCAATCAGGATCATCTAAGGTAATAGGATTACCCAAATCAGGTAAATTGAATTTGATTTAATTTATCTTTTTATTTTTATTTATTAAAATAGATAGAGATAATGAGATCTAAACATATCACAGTCTATTAATTCAAGAAAAATTTTTGATATATCTCTGATCTAATCAGATCTGGACGAACCTGGACCGAAATCAGGATTTTTCTCAGATACTCTCCTCGAGCTTTATCTTGAAGTGCTCCCAAGCCTCATATAGTGTCTCATCCTCCACCCATCAGAACTTTCGTGAGGTCTATGTTGAGCTGGAAGATTGAAGTATATGGCGTAGATTTGCCTATACCCAAGTTATGATAGAACTTGAGGAGAACTAGTACTCGCTTGGATAAAAGCAAAACACTATCATAGACTTAATTAATAGTGCTTCATATATGACACCATCAATAGTACATTTTTATTATATCAGATCATCAACATGTGTCCACTGAATTCGGATAGTTAATTGAATTATCTAGATCATTCGTTAGTTTTATTTTAAAGTTATTTGCTTGCACAGGCAGTGTCCTGATGCTCGAAGAGGCTACATCGGCTTATAGATGTGTGTATTAATGTTTAATGGATGATGTACCTTACTCGATAGCTTCTTGTCCGTCCCTCCGTTATCAGTATATTTCTCAAGATTGAATTGTCAATTTAAGGTCTTTCGACCTGCCATCCACTTTTTTCTTTGTATAGTTCTAATTATCTCCTCCTCGTCAATTTTTGGTTAAAAAGGTACAAAATCGAATATATCCAATACGTGTCTCATGCACCAAAACACCAAACCTTAAAAATAAAGTAAAATAATAAAAATTTAAAACGATAAAATCCTAAAGTAAAGACAACAATTTTAATATTAATTTAGAAATAATCTTCAACAATAACGTCAAAAACTTTGATGGGTGCAAATACTATGCGCTATGGCAAGTGCATCCATCGATCAAGTAATAAAATGTGTGAGTAGAGCTATTTATCTGCGTGAAGCATTGGAAATAAGTACTAAATACTAATATTTTGAAGCTTTATTTACGAAGAATCGAATTATGAAAGATTAAGAAATAGTAAGAAAAAATTAAAAAAATAATATTAATAAATTATAAGAATAATAGAGAGTTATATTTATTAGGATTTAAACTAAAGAGCAATAGGTAACTATGTGCAAGTTGGCTCACCACTTAGTTCAAATTACAATATTCAAGTATTTATAGAAACTTAGGTTAATTTTGTCTCCTGTGACCGTGGAGTCTCCGAGATTTGTTCACGTAGTCTTTGATGCCAACATAGTAAAACTATCAATATTTATTAACTTTCATCTGTTGTTCAGGTTATAATTTAAAAATATCAATGCCATTAAAGTTTTTATAAAAATCTCTTAACTTAAAAATATGCTAACATCTAAATGCGCACATAAAATTCTCTCATCATATGAATTCTAATTAATTCATGATATAAAGATATATAGATTCCAAGAAGCAATATGACATCGCGGGTGATTCGTCTGATCCATTGTATATACATGCTATATTAGATCAATTAGAAATGCCTCAATAGATGGGGTAAAAGTATTAAGAATAAATTTATATACTCCTCATAAATAAAATATAAAATTAAAAGTAAATTATACTAAATATTGCATCAAAAGAGTGACCATACTTTAGCCTTAGTAAAAGAAATTTAGTTCATGGCAAGAGAATCAAAAATAGCAAATAAAATAAAAAGTATGAAAAAATTAAAAAAAAATATGTTGTTGCTGAAATTGGTGGTCCGTTGCTCTTGCAATAGAGAACTTGATGAAGAAGAACCGCTTGAGCTTGAAGAAATAAAAAAAATAAAAGAAAGAAAGAAAGAAAAAGTTCTCTTTAGACCTATTCCTCCCTCTTTATTCTCTCGTTTTCTCTCTGTTAAACTACTTTTTTTTCTCAACCTTTATGATCGGCAGTTGAGCCTTTAAATAGGCTAAGGAGTTGTATTTTTAGGTAGAAATCCCATTAAAAATGGGTTTATGACTCCTAAACCAAGTCAAAGAGAAGTCTAGATTATTTTGACCATTGGATGGTGATCAAACGAACCAAAAACCACTCAAAAACCCTTCTTAAAAATCCAATTCAAGTCAGAATTAAGCTCAGCCATTGGATCACCTTCCTGATGGATTCTCGACTATTAGATCGTGCTGAAGAAGGCTTCAGGCGCTTAGTTAAAAATCAGATTTAACAGTAATCATCGGATTTTGACAAGGAGGAACGGATGCCGTCCGTCAGCGTCTTTATTGGAGCCATCCAATCAAATCCCAACGAAAGTAGCCATTCGATCTTGCCTACATCCCATGTAGACCGATCACGAGCCAGGTTCACCATGGACCATCCATCTGTCAGCCAATCCCATCGCATGCTATCACATGAAATTCCAATTTTGCCTCGTGCTGGGTACTGTATCGGTCTACCGTATACCGCAAAAAATCCAGACGTCAGCAGGGCGTCAGCAAGGCATTAGCAGGTCAAGCGGTTTGGTTTTTTAGTGGTTAGGTCGGGCCAGTTTGCTGTGCCAGTTCTAACCGAATTGGCCAGCTCTTTTTTATTTAATTTAATTTTTTATTTCCTTTGAAAATTGATTTCGGGCTCATTTGAAATTCATTTTTCTTGAAATTTATTTTGTTTGAGCCAGAAAATTTAGATCTTCACATTGGTGGCCTTTTTTCTTGCATAAGATCCATAAAAGTATCAATTTCTTAAAAATAAAATTAATTATTTTATAATTTTATATTTTAATTAGTGTATTTTTAGCACTTATCATCAGTAATATCAGAACCATAGTATGCTAACATAGTAAATTTTTTAGCCATCAACCAAATTCCTATGCACTGGATCACTCAGGACAAGAATAAATTTTTCTCTCAAGTAAAATATTTTATTTGGGATGATCCATATTTATTCAAACAATGTCCTGATCAAATTATAAGAAGATGCATCCCAGATGAAGAAGTTAGGAGCATTTTATCCTCTTGCCATGACCAAGCTTGTGGTGGTCATTTCAGTGCTAAAAAGACTGCAGCTAAAATGCTCCAATGTGGATTCTATTGGCCAAACCTATTTAGATATGCCTATAAATACTATAAAAATTATGTTAGGTGTCAACAAATAGGTCGGATCACTAAGAAAGATATGAAGCATATGAATTCAATTTTAATTGTAGAAATTTTTCATGTATGGGGAATAGACTACATGGGACTATTTCCAAAATCTTTTAAGAATGAATACATATTAGTAGCCATTGATTATGTATCCAAGTGGATAGAGGAAATATCATGCAAGACCAATGATAGTAGGATTGTTATCAAATTTCTTAAAGAAAATATTCAATCCCGATTTGGTACTCTAAGAGCTATTATCAGTGATCGTGGAATACACTTCTGCTATCAATCCTTTGCACCACTGATGAAAAAGTATAATATTATCCACAAATTGGCCACACCCTATCATCGACAAATAAGTGGACAAGTTGAAGTTTCTAATCACCAAATAAAGCTAATTTTGAAAAAGATAGTAAAAGCAAGTAGAAAAGACTGGTCTTTGAAGTCATGGATGCACTTTGGACATATCGCATAACTTTCAAGACCAACTTAGGAATGTCTCCATATAGGCTGGTTTTTGGAAAAGCATGTCACTTGCCAATAGAACTGGAACATAGAGCGATGTGGGCAATTAAACAATTAAACATGGACTTAGATGCAGCTAGTAATTTGAGAAAATTATAGATTAATGAACTAGAGGAAATAAGAAATGAAGCCTATGAAAACTCAAAAATTTACAAATAAATAACTAAAGTTTTTCACGATCAAATAATTAATAGAAAATCTTTTACACTTGGATAAAAAGTTCTTTTATATAATTCTAGGTTATACCTATTTTTTGGTAAATTAAGATCTCGGTGGATTGGACCATATATTGTCAAGGAAGTCTTCTCACATGGGGCCATAGAGATTGAAAACCCAAGTAATGGTGTTACTTTTAAAGTTAATAGACAATGACTAAAATCATTCTTGGAACTTCCCACTGACACTAATGAAGAAGTTATGATTCTTTACGAATCTATTTACTTGGATTAATTTTTGGATTTGATCTAGCTGAAGACATTAAACTTAATGCTTACTAGGAGGCAACCCAAATTTTGTATTTAACATTTTCTTTTTGTTTTTAATTTACCTTTCTTTTAGGATTAAGTTGGAGGGAGAACTACCAACCCATGCTGGAAGAACAACAAATAAAATCCATATGGAACCAAGAATATATTAAATCAGGTGAACTCTTTTCTTGTTATTTTTCTATCATTTATCACACTCTATTATTCTTTCCTCCATTATGGATAATAAAAATTAAGTTAGGAGAGAAGGATAAATAATTTTTTTTAAGTCCTTAAGTATGGTAATAATTAGTCTTATGTACCTAATTTTGTGTCGATTTAAAGTTTTTTAGGCATTTTAATTGATGATTAATTAATGATCTAGAGAATTTTTGAAATACTAAGGATCAAATTATTAAAAAAATCTAATAAATTGTTAGGTCTAGAACAAATAAATTTTTGCATAATTCTAAAACCTTCTTTCAGCCTATATTCAATAAAGAATCTACTTTATATGGGTATGAGTAAAAAAAAATTTGAAAAAATAATATATAAAATAAAAAAGAGAAATAAAAAATAAGTTCTAAACATTGATATCCCATCGAGTAACCGGATCCCGTTGTCTGAGTAAGCAATGCTATTTATGTTAAAAAGTGGGCAATATGAAGAAGCCTATTATACAGTTAGTTTTAACTTATAGTCTATTTGACTTGAGTCAGTAAGTTCGAGGGATATTCTATATCTAATATCCTAAAATCAATTGGTTTGAAAGTCATTGGTCTAAAGTTTACTACAAGGATTAGATAAAAAGCTTAAGAGATTAAAACATTGCACTTGCTATAAATAAAAAAAAAAACTTTAAGACCATACTAAAGATAGAGAATTTAAAGAATAAAGATAGAAAATTTGTCAAAAAAAGTTCTAAAATTTTATGTTCTTCACTTAATCACTACTTGAGATAGATTAATAATCTAATGATGTATTTCTTAAATCTCTAATCAGGTATCAACTAACTTTAGGATGACCTAAAGAAACTTTCACATCTTATCGAACTGGTACATGCTTCTAATTTTTTTCTTTTTACTCGAGGGCGAGTAAAACTCAAGTTGGAGGATGTGATAATTATCTCAAATTACTAAATAATAGTATTAAATCATATATTAATTAATATTTATTTTAAAAAATTAATATTTTTACTAGTATTTTATAGGAAAGAAGTCTACTAGTACAAAGAGCTCGATTTATGGATTCCAACGTAATAAATTTCACTCAAATTAGAGCTAAAATAAAAAAATTATGAAGCCCAAAAGTTAAAATAAAAAAAAATAAAAAAATAGACCGATGCATAGTGGACCGATCAGTTGGTCCATGAAATAGGTACGGACCGTCCAGCTCAGTAGGTGTGGCCAATTGACATGCGCCATGTGGTGAACCTAGATTGCTAAGAGATTCACAGAATTTTTATCATGGCATATAGGGGTATTTCAATCATTTTATCTGGTGTGCCAGCTTTTGATTGGCTATGGTCTTCGACATGGCCAATCCATGCCAGTCTAGGGCTATAGTTTTGCATGATCAGATGGTGGACATTGATGTCGGTGGAGATCCAATGGCTGATATTCATTCCAACTTGATTAAGGATTCCTGAGGTGATTTGGCATGATCTAATGGCGAAAATTCATCCAAGTAGAGATCCGATGGTCAGAATTAATCCAAAGGCTTGATCAAGGATTTAAGTAGCTAATCTTGATGGTTTTTGAGCTAATTTTAGATCATTTAATCAAGATCCGATGGCCAGGAAGCTTCAGGGTGATTAAATTCGATCCAGACTCGGATTTTAACTCCAAAAATTGCTATAAAGACCCTGTTTCCTCCTCTATTTAAGCACTCTTACTCCCATAGCCTAAGAACAAGTCTTCTATGCAAAAAGTAGAGAAAAAAGAGCTTCTCTTCTCTCTTTTCTCTCTTCTCCTCCTTCTTTCTTCCTTCTTTCTTCTTCCAACCTTTTAATCAAAGAAGCTCTAAAGATGCCGGGAGCGAGCGGATCATCAACCATGCATGGCTAAGTAGATGAATTTTTTTGACATGGATTGTTATTTTTTTTATCTTTTATAATTACTTTTTATGCAAATATATTCTCTTACTTAGTTTTTAATAAAATTTATCTTTTTACATATGAGATCCTAATTATTTGACATGCTATTTATTGATTAAAGATCTAAATAAATTATATTCATTAGTATGAATTATGATCAGTAGATATAATCTATACTTAATTTAATAATTTATTTAAAAAAATAATTATTAAAAGTTATATTATTAATTTTTAAGAATTAAAGTATTGAATAGTTTATACTTTCATAGAGATAAATCATTATCAAGAGATATAATTCATATTCTAAGAAAATAAATTATAATTATAACTAAATTATTAAAAATAATAAAATTTTATATTAAAAAGAATTACCACAATCATGCAGAAGATGGATTCAAAATTTTAGAATAATTCTCATTAATTCTCAAAACTCCTAAGTAATTAATTATTTATTTTTTTTTATTTTTTAAATTTATTAAACTCTCAATTTGCTCTCTTTAATCTACTTATTTAAATATTTACTTTAAAATTAAAATAAAAAATATTATTTTTATTTAAAATTAAACATAACTTATCCTTCAATCCTCGAGAAAATCGACACCCGACTTACCACTATTCTAAAAATTAAAATCAAGTTTAATCCTTATTTATTGCTTTAATGATAAGCAAATATTAAGTCAAGTATAATTAAATTTAATATAATTTAAATTAATTTTAAAAAATATTTTTTAATTTAGGATCGATTCAAATCTAATCAGAGCCTGATTCGAATCCAATTCAAAATCCTATCAAATCTAATTTAATTAGATTTTGAATCTAAGTTCTAATTAAATTTTAAATCAAATTATCCTTAGATTAATTTAAGCCTAACTAAATTTAATTTATTAAAATTAGTTAAAAATAATAATTTTTAATTTAAGTTTTATTTGAATTCAATCCAAATTCGATTCAAATCTAATTAAAAATCCTACCAAAGCTAATTTAATTAGACTTTAAATCTAAGTTCTATTTGAAATATTAAAACCCAATTAGCCTTAAATTAAGTCAAGTCTGATTAAATTAAATCTATTATAAATCAATTAGGACTTGATTTATAAATTAATTAATCTAAAAAATTTAATAAAATATAATATTGATTTTCAACCATCTAAAAATTGACCTAGAAAAATTTTAATATTAAAATATAATTTTCAAAAAAATTATAATTATTAGCGATTGCTTTAGTAATGAAGTCTTTTCATCGCTAATAATTTTTTAAAAAATATTATTTTAATATTAAAACTTAATATTTAAAAGAATTTAATATTATTAGTGATGGAATTTTGTTATTAACAATAGAAGGTGTCGTCGCTAGTATAAAGTGTTATGTTTTCTGATCGTATTACTGATGATAGTCCACCATCGACAATAGTTAATTTTTTTTAAAAAAATAATATTAAAATTTAATATTTTAAAAATATAAATATTATTAGCGATGGCTTTTGTTGTTATTAGATATGTGCCCAAGAACCTAAATTGGTCGATACTTGTAATACATTCTTAGAGCAAATTTATAATTTTGACTTATTATTAATAAAAATTAGATTATCTTTTCAATCATATCTGTGTATTAAATGTCTATGATTCATCCATTGGGCTAGCGGTTATGATAATACATATTTTCAAGGGTTAAGAATTTGAGACATATATTATCATAATTAACTCATAAACTGCTCCCGATCGTAGGTTCGTTACAAGGATGGTGATTGATCTAGAAGATTGGCATATAATTACTTTCTTAAGATAAATAAGTCTTGAATCTATGGTATGGAGACATCGAAGCAAAAGTATAAGTGCTTATTGAGAATAAGGGTACTAAGCATGACTAATTCAAGAAATCATAAGGGAGTCTACGTTCTTGTTGATGACTTGCTTGTAGCTGCACTTGTATGTCTGGTTCTTTAACCTGAGGTGCATTGGCAATTCACCTTGAAGATATTATAATTTGACTATACCATAACTCGATCTCCTAGCCATTTAAAACTCTGAGGTGTATGTTGGCTATAGCATGTTCATTGTAGGAATGGATTGCACCAAGATGGAATCTATTAGCCTCAGTAGAGGAGTAGTCCTACGATGATCATGAGATCGAGTCCTAAAGCCCATAGTCATGGTAGTTGATAAGTATCATAAAATCACTAATAAAAGTATTAATTTGTCAATTAATTTAAATTTATTTTTAAAAATTAATAATTAATTTATACATATTTTTAAGAAATTAATATTTTTATTAATTAAAAAATAATTAAAAATTAATAAAAAATAATAAAAATTATTATTACCAATGAAAAGAGCTCATTTTTTTTATCATAATAAAATAAATTTGAAGTAAATCAAAGCTAAAATGGACTAGATATGAATTTTAAAAAAAAATTAAAATCAAAAAAGAAAAATAGCTCCATCGGCTCTGCAAGCCAAGCCAAAATGTCAAAGCTGACTCAGTCATAGAAGCTGATCAGCCAATTTATGATCTAGGCATGGACTGCTAGCTCAGTAAAAGACAGTGAATCACACACTGCCACATGGCGGACCTAGACCCTTAAGGGGTTTATAAAAATCTCTATCGCGGCTTACGAGATATTTTTGTTATTTCAAGTGGCAAAGACAGGCACTAATTGGTTGCGGTGTGCAATATACTTGGTCTACGTGGTCCATGGGAATAATAAGTGCGCGATCGAATGATTGTGGTAGCTTGCAGTCAAGATCGGATGGTGGGGACGTTTTCCAAGTTTAATTCAAACTCCATCAAGCTCATCTATGCGATCGGACGGCAACGCTCACTCCAAACTTAGATCCAATGGCTGACAGAGCTCCCGACAGTGATCAGGACACCCAATGCATGATCAACGACCAGATTTTCTCCTAATTAACATGATCGAATCGCCAAAACTCAATCCTACCTGATCTGGGCTTATACACATCCAATTTTGATGATTTTTGGATCATTGGATTCCTATTGAATGGCCAGATTTCACCAGATTCATCCAGAACTTATTTTAATCCAAATTTCACTTGGATTCTTATATAAATACCGATCAAAACTCTTTTTAGTCCCATATTGCCCGCAACAAAAGACTTCAACCCTCCAACACCTATAAATAAGACCCTAGGCCTCCAGAATTCATTGTCTTCGGTTAAGGTGAAGCTTTGGTACAAGATAGAGCCAAGCTTTGGTTAATGGCTGCTTCAAGGCAACTAGTGCTGAGAGAAAGAGCTAGGCTTCAACACCATCTTTCTGCCAATGCCAATCCAAGATCAGAGATCAGCCTATTTTAATTTTTTTCTTTTCCTTTTAAATTTCATGTATTTAAATTATGAACCTTTTAATTAATGTAATATTTATTTTTATGCTCTTTAATTTCATGCTTTTTATTTTTATTATAATTTAATTTTTATGCTTTAATTATTGCTCTTTATTTTACTACAAGTAGATGTTAAGATCTAAATATTAGATCCTAGTACTAAGTTTATTTTTCTACGCTATTTAAATTTTATTTTTAATTTTAAATTTTAATTTTATTTTCAAAATATTTCTTTTTTTTATAAAATCAAAGATTTTAAATCTAAAATACTACCTTTCCTATGGATTCGATCCGACTCACTGCTATCTACGTATTTTTAATTATTTTAGAAAGTCGAATTAAACTGATAAATTCGATACTTTAATGACGGTATCACGATCTTATCAAATTTTTGGCATCATTACCAGGGATGGCATGAAAATTAAAATTTTTTATTTCTTTAATTTTTTTTATAAATAAATTATAATTAATTTTTGATTTTTATTTATTTACTTTTATAAATTTTGCTTATTAACTTTTTATTTATTTATTTTATAGAAAAAAAAGAAAAGGAAGAAAGCATCTAAACTTGTTTGGTGAGATCAATCCTAACCCTAGTCCTTTTTTTATTATTTATTTTATTTTTAAATTAATTTCAAAAATATTCACTTAAACCTAATTAAAAGCTTCATGACAAGAGTAGAAACCTTAACTGCCATCATATTAGTTTTAAATTTTATTTTTGGTGATTGCTGGAGGCAAGGTGAGCTTTTTAAAATTTAATTAATTACATGCATCTAGTTTAATTGCATAGAACCTCTTGTTTGAAAATTTGAATATGCATATCATATTGAATCAATTTAAGGGCACAATCCATTAAATAAGATAAGGTGGGGATTTGATCACCCTTCCTTGGCCCATAAACAACCAACCTTCATATTGCATTAACGCAAATCTTAACTCTTAAAATTAATTAGACGTCAATCCTTAAGGGTATTCGAGCTCAATAAGATAAGAAAATCCTAGAGTTGGACCGGATTTAGATTGGTTAATTACTTGGTGTCTAAAGCAAGTGGTTCAAAGAAGGTAGTTTTCAATTGATTCCATTATCTGACTTGACCAACTCTATTGGTGTCTAAGAAAAGCAACAAACAAAAAATCTTCCACATCTTATACTTACCTGGCCGAGTCAGTTAATCAGTTTTGAGCTTAGAGGGCTCGAAGGTGATCTTGGCAGTTAGGAGCTGTCTAGATCTAGAATAATCTTTAGTCAGGATTGATTGACTAACTTGATTGCTAACCAATATTATCACTAATTAAAACTAATTCTTCTCTCTTTTCTTAGCTCTAGGACTCCTTAGAACCTCTTCTTTAAAACTTTTATTTCTTTCTTCTTTTTTTCCTCTTCAAAAATAAAATAAAATAAAAATTAAATTAAACTATCTAAAAAATTATTAAAAATAATAACTAAATTAAATTAAATTAAAAATAATAATTAAATAAATAAAATAATAAAAAATTAAAAATAATAAAATAATAAAAAAATATAAAAAATAATAAAAAAATCTAATTTTTTTTTGAACCATATATTAGGGTTGCACTAATATATACATGGTAGAAAATCACTTTACCTGATCTAGTTGAATCCAACTATAAAATTAAATAGCTGAATCATATTAAATTCAATAACTAAATGGTTGAAAATTTTAGAGAACCACCTAAACTGATGAAGGAATACTTTATTCCTTCCACCTATAACCCATCAACTTGTATCTAATTATCTGAAATTCATGCTACCCACTATGAGATCAAGCCGACCATAATCCAGATGCTCCCATCTTTCTACGAGAACACCAATGAAGATCCTTATAAGCATCTGGATGAGTTCTTAGAAATCCGCTCTATGATAAAAATTCAAAATTTAATAATGATGCCCTTAAACTAATTTTATTTTCACTATCATTAAAAGACAAAGCCAAGTACTGGCTTGGCATAATAGGGAGACCAATTAAAACTTGGGCTGAATTGCAAGGTGAATTTCTTAAAGAATTTTATCCCATAGGTTGAACCAACATTATGAGGCAAGCTATCACTGGATTTGCTCAGCTTTTAGAGGAATAAATTCACGAGTCATGGGAGAGACTTAAGAAACTTATTAGAAAATGCCTACACCATGGTTTGTCTAAGTGGCAAATAGTTCAAGCTTTCTATGAGGATTTATAAGACCAATACAGACAGATGGTAGATGCATCTTGTGGAGGTGCATTCATGAACAAGAGTGAGGACGAAGCCTATACCTTGTTTGAAATCTTAAGTGAAAACTTAATTAACCATGCTTCGTTATCTTTCTACCAAACCTGGATAGGGATCCATTAATTTAAACATCTAGAATTTAGTCCAAAGGCTGATTCAAATTTGATAAATAAAGTTGACCTTATTGCCCAAAAATTAGATCAATTCCTAAACCTAGGTCAACAATCTCCTGCACAATATACACCAGCTTCCAATTATCAGGAGATTTACTATATTTATGCTAGCCCAACACATCATATAAGTGAATATCCCATGGCTACATAATTTTCATCTTTTATCCAAGAACAAATTCAAGCTGCTCAAGGCTACTCAAAGCTTGTTAGTAATCCTTTTTCAAAATCATATAACTCTGGTTGGAGCAACTACCATAATTTTTCTTGGATACCTCAACAAACTCAGGCTCAGACCCAAATTTCACCTATCCAAAACTATCAAAATTGGCCCCAATACCAAAATTATGCCTCTAATAGTTGTCAACCTAGTCGATCCACTCAGCCGTTATATAACAATCAGCCATTATACCCACCTCCTCAACAGACCAATCTAGTTGATGATATATTTAACCAACTTCAATAATTAATTTTGAATCAACAATAATTGATCTTGACTCAATAAGAATCTATCATCAAGCTAGAAGCTCAAATAGGATAATTAGCTGAGTCTAATATGAGGAGAGAACTAGATCAATTATCGAGCCTACCAATTTCAAACAACCCACCTAATGTCCACCAACCATCTGGATTCAATTATCAATCTAATGTTCCACCTAAGAATCCCCAATTAGAGAATGCCAAAGTAATTTCTAAACTTAAAAGCTATAGGATTCTTATGGATCCATACTAAGCCAGGTGAGAGAGGCTAGTACTGATGCTAGCCAAAATAAAAATTTAGAGGAACATGTTAGTACTGAGACTAACCACATAGAAGAATCTAAGTTCAGAACTAGTACTGATGTTGGTTCTAGTTTAAATGAGATAGAGATAGACATAAGGAAGAAGAGAATAAATGATTTACCTGAGACCTATAAATCTTGTTTCCTTCAACCTTAGAAGCCGATTCTTCCAAAAATCAAGAGGCATACAATGAAAAGCCAATGGAGTTATTTAAGCAAGATCATATTAATTTATCTCTAGAATTAAAATTGCCTATAGATATCCTTCCAGTATCCATTGCATCAAACTTAACTCCTAATACAAAAACTCAATTCATGAGCATTCTAGAAGGACAAATAGAAGAAATTCTTGACAAACAAGGGATTGAGAATGGGGTCACAAAATATGTTCTTAAAATTAACAATGAATATATTAATAAAGGGATAAAAAATTATCTTTCTGAGATTGATAATCCAAAACTCTTGGAATTTATCAATCCAGTATTTGACATAGGATAGTAAACTGTATTATGTCTAACTGAAGATAGTAAACTTAGTGCTTGTTGGGAGGCAACCCAATATTTAGTTTTCTTATATTTAATTTTAATTTATTTTTTTTAGATCATCTTGAATAAAGTTGGAGGGAGAGCTTAAATTTTCAAAAGCATATGCTGGACCAAATATATTAAGTCAGGTGTATTCTTTCATGTTCTTTATTACACACTTTATTTTTTCTTCTCCATTGATTCCAATGTCGATTAAGTTGGAAGAGAGAGAATAATAAAAATTTAAAATTTTTAAATCCTCAAAAAAGTTAGTATTTAGTATTTAGACACCTGATTATGCTTAAGAATTGAATTGAACTAAGCATTTTTAAAATAAAAATTGATGCATAGAGATAAAAATTTATGAGATATTGAGGGATCAAGTACTAAAAAAACCCAATAAAGAGTTAAGTCTAGAACATAAAAAGTTTTTTTTTATATATTTCTAATTTTTTTATTAGTATCAAAGAAAAGTTTACTTTTTATGAGCTTGTGTAGGATAATTATATATTTTTTTATATTAAAAAAATAAAAATAAAATAATTTTCAAGTACTTCTTACTGTGTAATCGGGCCTCTTTGCCTAAGCAAGTATTGAGTTTGACGTAAAAAGATAGGAAGGATAAAGAAGTTCGTTGTAAAGCTAGTCTTAACTCGTAGCCCATTTGATTCGAGCTAGTAAGCCTGAGGGGTATTCGATACCTAGTGCCCTAAAGTCAACTGGTTTGAGAGTCATTGGCCCAAGACTCGCTACATGGATTAAATAGAAAGCTTAAGAGGTTAAGACATTCAATAGTGGTATAATGTTAAAAAAGAATATATATATATTGGTTTTCCACCAAGTAATCGGATCCCATTGCCTAAGTAAGCAAGGATATTCATATAAAAAAATGGATAATATAAAAGAAATTAATAAATGAAAGATGGAAGTAACAATACACTTGCCCATATAAAAGTTTAGATGATTTAGAGATAAAGGTGAAATAATTTAGAAAACATTCAGAAAAGTTGAGTATTTTTTACTTAATTTTTTTATTGGTAAATATTAATACCCCAATGATATGTCTCACTTATGCTCTATTGAATATCAATGGTTATTTTGAAAACTACTTAGGTAAAATTTGAAACTCTAAAGTTAAAAGATATCTAAAACTAAATTCTTTCTTTACTCAAGGACGAGCAAAGCTTAAGTTGGGAGGTATGATAAGTATCATAAAATCATCAATAAAAATATTAATTTATCAATTAATTTATATTTATTTTTAAAAATTAATAATTAATTTATACATATGTTTAAAAAATTAATATTTTTATTAATTAAAAAATTAATTAAAAAATAATAAAAGTAAAAAATAAAATATTATCACCAATGAAATGAGCTCATATTTTTTTATCACAATAAAATAAGTTTGAAGTAAATCAAAGTTAAAATGGACTAGATATAAATTTTTTAAAAAAATTAAAATAAAAAAATGGCTCAGTCGGCTCTGCAAGCTAAGCCACCAAGCCAAACCAAGCCGTCAAAGCCGACTCAACCATAGAAGCCGATCGGTCGGTCCATGATTCAGATGTAGACTGCTAGCTCAGCAGAAGATAGCAAATCACACACTGACGTGGTGGACCTAGACCCTTAAGGGTTTATAAAAAATCTATCATGGTTCATGGTGTATTTTTGTCATTTCAAGTGGTAAAGACAGACACTGATTGGTTGCGGTGTGTGGTATACTTGGTCCACGTGATCCATGAGAATAGTAAGTGCATGATCGAATGGCTACAGTAGCTTGCGGTCAAGATCGGACGGCGGAGATGTTTTTCAGGTTTAATTCAAACTCCATCAAGCTCATCTGCATGATCGGATGGCAGCGCTCACTCCAAACTCAGATCCAATGGCTGATAGAGCTCCTGACAGTGATCAGGACATCCAACGCACGATCAATGGCCAGATTTCCTCCTAATTAACATGATCAGAGGGCCAAAACTTAATCCAACCTAGGCTTATACACATCTAATTTTGATGATTTTTGGATCATTGGATTCCTATTGAATGGCCAGATTTCACCAGACTTCACCAAATTCATTCAGAAGCTATTTTAATCCAAATTTCACTTGGATTCTTGTACAAATGCCGATCAAAACTCTTCTTAGTCCTATATTGCCTGCAATAAAAGACTTCAATCCTCCAACACCTATAAATAAGACCCCAAGCCTTCAAAATTTATTATCTTCGATTAAGGTGATGCTTTGGTATAGGATAGAGCTAGGCTTTGGTTAATGGATGCTTTAAGGCAAGTGGTGCCAAGAGGAAGAGCTGGGCTTCTATACCATATTTCTACCAACGCCAATCCAAGATTAGAGATAAGCCTATTTTATTTTTTTTTCTTTTTAAATTTTATATATTTAAATTATGAACCTTTTAATTAATGCAATATTTTTTTATGCTCTTTAATTTCATACTCTTTATTTTTATTATAATTTAATTTCTATACTTTAATTATTGCTCTTTATTTTACTGCAAGTAGATGCTAAGATCTAAATAGTAGATCCTAGTATCAAGTTTATTTTTATGTACTATTTAAATTTTACTTTTAATTTTTGACTTTAACTTTATTTTTAAAATATCTTTTTTTTATAAAATTAAATATTTTAAATCTAAAATACTATCTTCTCTATGAATTCAATCTGACTCACTACTATCTACATACTTTTAATTATTTTAAGAAGTTGGATTAAACTGATAAATTTGATATTTTAATGATGGTATCGTGATCTTATCAACAGTGTAAAATAATAAAAAGAAGTTTCTATTAAGGTTTCACATCGAACTCGAATTGAATGATTTAATCATATGACAGAAATTGGGTTTGATGAGTCAACATTAACTTAGATCCTATCGATACTCGTGATGGAAGAATCCAATCACATGATAGCTGCACCGAGAGATTTTTTTTTAGTTTTGATAGATTACCACCATATATTACAAGGTATCACTGATGAATTATGAAATTAATTAAAATTATCTCGATGATTAATAATTCTAATTAGACGAATCAGAAAGAATTCTGATCCATCGAAAGATGTTTTGATAATATCGATGATATAGATCATGATATGTCCCATTACCATATAGAATTGAACCAATTAGATCATAAAATAAGGATTTGGATCTGGATGTCATTAATTGGACTCATGTAGTCTGATTAATTTGGATTTTATACAATTAGATTTAAGAAAATCATTCTAATACATGATTGGATCTAACTTTCTCCTTCATAGGATTTTTTGATTGATCTAGACTTAGTCAAATTGAAATTAGCTCATCCAAAAGTCCTATATGGGTTTGTCTTGAACTGACTGAACCTTATCCTGGTCAGATTAGCCCTTGTCTTTATTTTTTCTAAAGAGAATTAAGACAAGGTGGCGCCAAGAGTTGGCACCCCCTCTAACTTGGTCTTTTGCATAAGAAAGAAAGGAGAGGGGCGTGTGCCCTCTATTTTTCTCTTGTGGCGCACACCCCTAAATGATTTCTGAAGAGAGAAACTCAGGGGTGCATGCCCACTTCCTAGTTGGCATGGGTGTCGCCCACTAAGAGGTTAAGGGTGAGGTGGTTGTGGAGTTTGTTGGTTCATTTAAATAGTTTGAATGAGTCAACCTGGGTTTTGAATTAATTCAAACTTTTGGAAGTTAGTTTCTTGAACCAACCCCCTTATCAAGATAAGGTGGCACACATATTTGTGGGATTTTGTATGACAAAAATCCAAGTAAAATCTGAAAGGGGTGTGGGGTTTAGTGAGGAGTCCTGCTTCTTAACTTTGATCCGATCAGAGTCTAGAAGCCATAGGACTCTAGGTCTCCAATTATTTCTATAAATAGAAGACTAGGCCAAAGGGTTTGGCCATCCAATTAGCCCACAATGAAGTCCCGTCCCTCCATTTCCATGCCTCCTCACCCTCCTCTAGTTCCTCTCTCCCACTACCATGAGTGGGGTTGACCCTTGCTTCAAGAGTTGAGGTGCTGTCCGTGCAAGTTGAAGTCGAAGGAGATCCAAATTATGTATCGATTAGACTACTGCCAGAGATCAGATCAAAGGCATAAGAAGGAGATCTCTTTCCAATTTTTTAGAAATTAGATCTAGAAGAAGAAAACCTTTAGATCTGATCTAAGTGGATATCGATAGAGGCTGGGCACGTGCACGGCTAGAGATGAATCTTGGGATAGCTTCAGATCATCGCAATAAGTAAATTGTTTACTCATAATCAAGTGGTATTTTGAATACCCTTTTGCATGTTTAGTTTCAGATGTACATAATCAGATCTGAGATCTTTTAGATCTAATTGGATCAACAAAAAAAAATTAAAATTTTGCTGCTTAAACATGATTCGATCAAGCCGATCCAGTAGAACCTTCAACTGGTATCAGAGCTAGGTTCTAGTTTCTAAATCTAGATTGTGTAGATGTAAAATTATTTTTTGATGAGATCAGATGTGTTTTCCAATTTTTATTGCATGAGATGTAATCTGAAATGATATATGAGATGTATGCAAAGCATGTTTAGAATAGATTTGAATTCATATATGTGATATTTGTTGTAGATCGAGTTCTAGTAGAAGTAGTAAATCATTTTCTGATTGAGGCATTCCTCTTGGCCATCCAGTCATAAGAGTAAGAAGGGTTTAAAGGCTCTCACTTTTCATTCGATGGGATGCTCTTATGGCATGTAGGGGTGCTGCATGTCTATCCTCAATCAGAATAATTAAAACTAATTTTCTACTAAATCCTAGATCCAAAAATCATAGGATCTATTTTCATGCTTTATTTTTCTAAACCATATTATACTTAATTAAGAATTAAGTTATGAAATAAAAATTAGATCCAAAATTGGGAATTTAAAATCTTAGACTCCTTCATAAAACATGGGTTCAAGGTGTGGGTAGCTTGATTATGTCTAGCTTGAGCGGTTGATCAAATCGAATCAAGAGTTGGTTGGGTGGGATCAAGAGTGGTAAATTGACTAGCTCAATAGTTGTAAGTTTGGTCAAGTTGATTTATAGCCATATGTGATCGATCATTTCAACTCCTAACCTAGCTTTACGGTTTGAGTCTGGATTGTAGGCTAACCCAATTAGTTCTGATTCGATAAATTGGTGTCTAAGATAAGTTTGGCAGATATGATTGGTGGTTATTAATTGGAAGCTACTCGACCGAGATACGTCTATGACAAGTTAATGGCATATCCCTCCCATCGATCTTAATTATCTAGTCAATTAGGTTGACCCAGTTCTATACTGAATTGCCATTGATTCAAGCTAACCCATGCCACTAGGTTAGTCATAACCATTATGATTAGTTAAGTCTAAGAGATCTAAATTAAAATCTTTCTAAGAAATATTAACTCTTGTAGTCTTTCACTATTGTAGTTGTGCGGGTCCTTCTTAGGATTGTTTATTTTTGGCTGGATACAGTGGTATAGTTGCATCGGAAAGATGCAACTATAGCTATTAGGCATGGGATGCTATGGATTGGAGGAAGGGTTGGGTTCAATATTTTGGATATGGTGAGGGTCCCAATCATAAATTCATTTAATGCAAATAGTGGGTTTGACTTAACTAAGAAGGAGAGCAATATTTCGGGTATGGTAAGCTTCATTAATTAGAGACTGGAGTTGGGTGCCATATATTTAGAGAAATATTGGATAAGAGTTGTCCACTCATCAACTGACTCATCATCAATAACTATTAGATGAGGTGGTAAGCCAATCGATGGGACCGCACCATCCACTAAAAATCTTGATCGTAAAGATTTTTTAATCTCTTCCAAGAAAGTATAAAGATCCAAAAAAATATTGAAAGCCTAAATTTATTTTTAAAATAAAATTTTTAAAATAAATTAGTTAAGTCAATTATAAATCTAATAAGAAACTTTGACTCTTTACAGAAAAATGTCTACTTCTAACCTCCTAGCCAGGATTCTAGAAACCAACCATCTAACTGAACCCAATTTCAAGAATTGGCTTCAAAACTTAAAAATAGTTTGAGTTTCAAAAAGCTGACCTATATGCTAGACTAGGACCTTCCCCTTCTCCTAGCTTATTTGATCACTGATCAGAGAGTGTCTCATGAGAAGTGGTCAGATGACGACAATAAGCTCAGATGCTACGTGTTGGCCTTAATGTCTAATATGTTACAGTGCCAACACAAAGACATGAAGACTGCCAGTCAGACGCTGGCTCACCTGCAAGGATTGTATGGTGAGCAGAGTCATGCAGTGCACTATGAAGTATCTAAGAGACTTTTCAAAGCATAAATGCATGATGGGCTGTTGGTCCATGATCATTGCTTGTCGATGATCAAGGACTTGAAGGAGTTTGAGAAACTTGACATATCGATGAATAAGGATATGCAAATTAATTAGATTCTGCAGTTCTTAACCGATTCATATGGGCAGTTTATAGTAAACTTCTATATGAACAAGATTCAGTGCACCCTAACCAAATTGATGAACATGTTGGTGATTGCTAAAGGGATCTTGAAGAGTTCAAGGGGCTTTGTTCTTGCTGTGGAGTGGACTTCTAAGAGAAAGTCCTTTGGGAAAAAGAAGTCTACAAAGAAGTAGAAGATGGAGGGAAAGAAGAAAAAGAAGAAGGAAGAGCCAACGAAGAAGGCTGCAAAGAAAGAAAAGTATTTCCACTATAACTTCGACGATCATTGGAAGCGGAACTGTCCTGCTTACCTGGAAAGCCTAAAGAATAAGAGGGAAGGAGGACCTTCTGAAGGTATACTCATCATTGAGACAAACCTAATAGTTTTTTTTGCATCTAGTTGGATGCTTGACTCTGGATCTAGTGCTCATCTGTACACTTCTTTGCAGGGTCTTGAGGATAGCAGGAGGTTGAGGGATGGCGAAATGGTCTTATGCATCAAAAATAGAGCAAATATTGCTATTGTAGCCATGGCAATGTACCCTCTATGATTTATACCCTCTGCGAGTGTCTTAGTTCTTAGGAACTATTTTTATGTACCTACTACGAGCAGAAATCTAATTTCTGTCTCCTATCTAGCATATGATGGATATGTAATTAGTTTCAATAAGGACTACTGTATTATTCTTTATGAAAGAAATAAACTTGGAAGTAGTTTCTTAATAAACGGTTTCTATCAGCTACATGTTGATGTACCTATTAATTATGTCGAGCATAGTGTGAATGCCATAGGATCAAAACAATCTAATGATAGCTTAAATAAAAAGTACCTGTGGCACCTTATACTAGGTCATATAGTAAAAGATAGGATTAACAGATTAGAAAAATTCAAACTAACAGATTCGTTGACTTTCGAGTCATATCTGATATGTGAATCATGCCTTCAAGACAAAATGATCAAGCTACCCTTTATGGGACATGGGAAAATGACCATAGAGTTGCTTTGGTGCATACAGGTGTCTGCGACCCATTCGATGTGCTAGCTAAAGACGGTTTTGTCTACTTCATTATCTTTACCGATGATTTTTCTTGGTATGGATATATGTACCCTATGCATCACAAGTCTGAGGCCTTTGAAATATTTAAGAAATTTAGACATAAAGTAAAAAAATAGACCCAAAAGCCAATTAAGGTTCTTCGATCAGATCGAGGAGGCTGATAAACACATAAAATATATTTATAATTAATTTATTTATTTTTATTTTTAAGAATTGATATTTTTATTTTATCTTTTATAAAAGAAAGATCATGGATGAAAAGAGATCCATTTATGGATCACAACAAAATAAATTTGAAGCAAATCGGACTTAAATTGGACCCAAAATAGGGTTTTGAAGGAAAAATTAAAAAAATAAAAAAATATAAAAAGCCCAAAAATTCAGCTCATTTGACCCGATGATGCACGATGGACAAGCCGCCTGGTCCATGAAACCTATTGTGGTCCAACCAGCTCAGCAGGCAGAGCTAATCAGGGAGCGCCGCATGATGGACCAAGACCCTTAAGGGGTTTACCAAAAATCTATTGTGGCTCATAAAGGCATATCTATCATTTCGCATCAAATGACACGCGGTGATTTGCTGTGGCATTTAGAGATCCCAGTTTGTGATGGTCTATAACTATAGTATTGCACGATCCGATGTCCCATGTTCATTCCGTCGGAGATCCGATGGTTAGCATCAAATCCCAGTTTGATTCGGAGGCATCCAGCAGTGTTTTGCGCAATCCAATGGCCCAAATTCGAGCCGATCAAGATCCAATGGCTAGAAATTGATTCTAACTTGATTGAGGAGATCAGGTACCCATCTTATGGTCCAAATTCAATCATATGCTTGATCGAACAACTGAAAATTAATTCGGATCCTGTTTAAGCTATAGAAGACTGATTTTGGTCAAATCTGGATCGTTTGAATCCGATCCAATGATAGAAAATTATCATGGGTAGCAAAATCTGATCCAGACTCTATTTTATTGGTTTCTCTCCAATTTTAACATAATTTCTCTCCTTTTTCTATCTATAAAAATCTTCCTAAAGCCAAACCAAAGAGACCTATCCCTCCCCTCTTGGGGAATTAGCCCTCCAAAGCTCTTCTTCATGCCACAGCCTCTCTAAAAGCTCTCTCTTTCCCTATTTCTCTCTTCTCAAGCTTTCTTCCTTCTTTCTTCTCCTTTATCTCTTCCAACACGTTAAAAATCTAAGCCTACATCTCCACCAAAACTTCTCTCCTGTTCTGAATTTCTATCACCTACTGTTGCCTAGATTCATCTACAAGGCTCCAAGGATGAAGATTTCAGCGAGATGCTTCCCGATGTCTAGCTGATCCTCTCTTTTTCAGAAGATCATGGAGATTTTATTCTAATGGTGTTTTCTATATCCCATCTTTTGTATCTTTTTATTTATGCAATAAAGACTGGTTTTCTTTATAATTCTTTTATGTCTTTATTTTCTTGCAATTAATCTAGAATAGTTTATTACCCTTGGGATGAGTCAAGATCTATGGTTATAGTTTGTGCTCTTGGAATAAATTATATTTAAATTAATTCTTAATTTTATATTTAAATCAATTTAGACTAGCCTATAACTTTAAGAAATGAACTATGATCTAAGGGTACAGGCCATGCTCTCTAAGATAGATTATATCTTTATTGGTTAGATATCAATTAAAGCATATTTAAAATAATACCAACTGTCAGATAAGTGATCAATTAAAATTCTGAGAATCCATCTCCCTACTTGTAACTCCTTTTTTAATTAATTTGCTATTTATCTACTTTCTTAACCAATTTAAGTAATCTTTTAATTAATTAATTTTTAATTAATTTTAATCTTACTTTTAATTTACTATTTAACATAATTAATACGATCTCTGTGGATATAATCCTGACTCATCCTACCTATATAGTAGTGAGTTAGATTTTATTTTTGACTGCTTACGACAGCGATCAAATTTTGGCACCATTATCGAAGATCATGATTTAGTTGTTTTAAATAATTAAAAAAATTTTAAAAATAAAAAATTATATATATAAATAAATTTAAAAAAATAAAAAAAATATTAAAATAATTAAAGAAATTAAAAAAAAAGATTTCACTAACATCACATAAGCTATTTAGGATTTAGAGACCTAATTATAGAACCTAACAAGAAAAATTAATTAATTTAAGTTTGATTGTCTAACCTGATTTGGACATCTTAATTTTTTGCATTTCATCTTCATAAGATACTTTAAGGGTACTAAATCCAGTTAAATAAGATAAGATGGTGATTTGATCATCCTTTCATAGTCCAAAAACCATAAACCTTCATATTACATTAATTCAAGCCTTTAATTTTTAAAATCAATTAGACATTGGTCCCTAAGGATACTCGAGCTCATTAGGACAAAGAACCCTAAAAGTTGGATCGGATTAGGATTAGTTAATTTAATTGGTGTCTAAGATAAGTGGTTCAAGGATGACTGGGTCCGAAGGAAGGTGGTTACTTAATTGATTCCATTAGCTTATCTGATCAAGCATAATTTATGTCTAAGACAAGCAACGAGGGGACTCCGACTGATCTTACACTTACCTGGCCAATTGAGCAGCTGATTCTTTACCTGGAGGGCTTGAAGGTGATTTTGACAATTAGGAGCTGTCTAGATCTAAGGTAACCCTTAGCTAGGATTGATTGTATAACTTGATTGCTAACCCACAAATATTAAATCAAATAAAACTCCTCTAATCTATTTCTTAGTTTAGGACTCTCTAGGCTCTCATCTTTAGAATTTCTTTTATCTTTTTTTATCTCATTTAAAAAAAAAATTTAAAAAACTAAACTAAAATCTTTTTTATGTTTGCTCTAAGGTATAATTGTGGGGTATTTACTTAGGCATTGTTCATTACAACCTAAAATTTAAATCCTAAATCCTAAAATCGAACGAACCTTTAGAGTTAATAAATCTAAAATTATGGCTGCACCTTTTCACCAATTGAGGGAATACTTTACCCCTTTTTCTTATACTCATGATTCTTATACACCCATGTATGAAACTAATAGTGGTGGAATCTATAAGGCTAAAATTTCATAGATATCCACAATAAGGTAGATAAGTTATCCCAAAAACTTGACTAACTACTGAATATGAGACACTCTCCTGCCTTACCTTTGCATGTATGTGACGTATGTTCAAGTTTCCACCACCTGGTTAGTGAATGTCTAGCTGCATATCGACCTTGGAAATTTACACATAAGCAGACTTACCCAACCCCAACTTAGACCAATTATTATAACCCTTACTGCAATACCTAAAATCTGGATTTGGAAAACTATTCAATTTTTTATGAGAAAATCACAATCAGTAACTGATTATGAACCTAGTTATCTTGAAGAAACTTATACAGCATAACAATATCAAAATATTTCACAATCCTCTTCAAGTACCTATAGTTCGACATTTAAAGTGAATATTTTACACAAGTTAGAAAACCAAACTCAATCAATAATCAAGCTAGAAATCCAAGTTAGTCAATTAACTGCTACACTTAATAGTTGGGAGGAGGAAGAATTATTAAGTCAACCCATAAGTAACCCAAGGAAGCAATATATGGCTGAGAGCTTCAATGTTCATGAAACCCTTATAAAATAGCCTAGTATATAAACTGAAGATTATTTTGAGATGGATGTACCTAAAGATGTAATTAAGGAAGCTATTAGAATTATTTTTTAAGACCTAGTGCATACACATTTGGATCCTTTTAGAGTGGATAATTTTAATATAAATGGATATATTGAAAATAAAAATATATTATTAGAGCTACTTAAATTTAGCACTACTTCCTCATGGGTTAAGAAATATGAATCAATACCTACTCTAATACCTTCCCCTCTAGAATCACCACCTCCTCCAAAACTAAATCCGCCCTTGGTCACACCTGAGTACGCATGTTTAGAATTAAGTGACACCCTTTCGGTACCCATTACATCAGACTCAATCTTTATCCTAACAACTAAATTCATGAGCATACTAGAAGAACAAATAGAAGAAATTCTCAATAAATAAGGGTAATGGGTTCGTCAATTATTTTCATAAAATTAGAAAAATAAAACTGACTAAGAATGGGGTGGTGAGTTATTTTCTGAAGATTGGCAAGAAATACTAAAGTCTATAAATATTGGGATCGCAAGCCATCTTCCTAAGATTGATAATCCAAAATCATTGAAATTTATCAATCCAATTTTTGACACAGGATAGGCAGGATTACTAGTCTGGTTGAAGAACTTAAACTTAGCGCTTATTGGAAGACAACCCATTGTTTGTTTTCTTTCTTTCTTTCAAATTTCTAGTTTATTTTTTATTTTCTTTTTGTAGAAAACCAATAAAGATGATGAGCCCAAGTTGGGGGGAGCACATTATCAAAATATCCTGTATAAACCTGATAGAGTATAATGAAGGTCCTATAAAATAACAAATTAGATGATACCCCTTCTTGATAAATATTTTTATTTTTCTCTTCTTCCATTGAGGACAATAGAAATTAAGTTGGGGGGCGGAGGATAACTAACTTTAAACTTATGAGTCCTCAAGTATGATTTGAAAAAAATAGTTTTATATATCCAAAACTTTATTTTGATTAAAAGTTAATTAGGCATCCTAATCAATGAGTGATTAATAGTCTAAAAAATTTTAAGAGATACTATGGAATAAATTATTAAGGAAACCTAATGAATGGTAGGATTTAGACCAGACCAAATTTTAAGAGTGATTCTAGAACCTTCTTTTTACTAATCTCAATAAAGAATCTACTTTATGAGAGTTGGATGGAAAGATCAAACTATGCAAAAGTTTCTCTTAAAATCTACTTAAAAAAATATTAATTTTTCACTAAATAACTAGGCCTCTTCACCTAAGTAAGCATTGTAGTTCACGTAAAAAGATGGGCAATATAAAGACGTCTAGCATTGTCTCACTAAGTAACCAGGCTTCTTCACCTAAGTAAGCATTATGGTTGGCGTCAAAAGATGGGGATGTAAGAATCTAAAAAAAAAAAGGACTAAATTGTAAAAAGATAATAAACCCAGCTCACATCAAGTTAGAGGATTTAAAGAGTAAAGTGGAGAGTTGGTAAAAGAAGATCTCTAAGAATTTCAATGGCTAACACTTAACTACTAATTGGATTGAATTAGTAATCCAACGACGTACCTCTTTAATGCTCTGACCGGGTATCAGCTATTTTTAAGAATATCTAAACCTAACTTTTAATTCAAGACTAAGCCAGTATATATTGCTAATTTATTTGCTTTACTTGAGGACAAGCAAAGTTCAAGTTGGAGGGTATGATAAACACATAAAATATATTTATAAAAATATTAATTTATTTTTATTCTTAAGAATTGATATTTTTATTTTATTTTTTTATAGAAAAGAAGATCATGAATGAAAAGAGTTCGATTTATGGGTCATAACAAAATAAATTTGAAGCAAATCAGACCTAAATTAGACCCAGAATGGAGTTTTGAAGGAAAAATAAAGAAAAAATGAAAAAAATATAAAAAGCCCAAAAAATTGGCCCATTTGACCCGTTGGTGCACGATGGACCAGCCGCCCGATCCATAAAACCTATCGCAGACCAGCCAACCTAGCAGTCAAAGCTAATCAAGGAGCGTCGCATGGTGGACCAAGATCATTAAGGGATTTACCAAAAGTCCATCATGACTCACAGGGGCATATCTATCATTTCGCATTGAATGGCACACGGTGATTCACTGCGACATTCAGAGATCTCGATTTGTGATGGTCTACAGCTATAGTATTGCACGATTGGACATCCCATATTCATTCCACCCAAGATTTGACGGTCAGCATCAAATCCTAGTTTGATTCAGAGGCATCTAGCAGTGTTTTGCACAATCCAATGGCCCAAATTCGAGCCGATCAAGATCCAATGGCTAAAAATTGATTTTAACTTGATTAAGGAGATCAGGTATCCATCTGATGGTCCAAATTCAATCCAAAGCTTGATTGAATGACTGAGAATTAATCCGAACCCTGTTTAAGCTATAGAAGGCCGATTTGGTCAAATCTGGATCATTTGAACCCGATCTAATGGCAAAAAATTATCATAGGTAGCAAAATCCAATTCAGACTCTATTTTCTTGATTTTTTTTCTAATTTTAACCTAATTTCTCTCCTTTTCTCTCCATAAAAACCTCCCTAAAGCCAAACCAATGAGACCTAACCCTCCCCTCTTGGAGAATCAGCCCTCCAAAGCCCTTCTTCTCACCACAACCTCTCTAAAAGCTCTCTCTCTCCCTATTTGTCTCTTCTCAAGCTTTCTTCCTTCTTTCTTCTCCTTTCTCTCTTCTAATACATCAAAAATCTAGGCCTACATCTCCACCAAAACTTCTCTCCTGTTCTAAATTTCTATCACCTGCTGCTGCCTTGATTCTTCTACAAGGCTCCAAGGATGAAGATTTCAGCGAGAAGCTTCCGATGTCTGGCCAATCCTCTCTTTTTTAGGAGATCATGGAAATTTTATTCTAACAGTGTTTTCTATATCCCACCTTTTGTATCTTTTTATTATGCAATAAAGACTGGTTTTCTTTATAATTTTTTTATGTCTTTATTTTTTTGTAATTAATCTAGAATAGTTTATTACCCTTAGGATGAGTCATGATCTATGGTTATGGTTTGTGCTCTTGAAATAAATTATATTTAAATTAATTTTTGATTTTATATTTAAATCAATTTAGACTAGCCTATAACTTTAAGTAATGGAATATGATCCAAGGGTACAGGCCATACTCTCTATGATAGATTATATCTTTATTGGTTAGATATCAATTAAAGCATATTTAAAAGAATACCAACTATCAGGTAAGTAATCAATTGAAATCCTAAGAATCCATCTTCCTACTTGCAACTTCTCTTTTAATTAATTTGCTATTTATCTGCTTTCTTAACCAATTTAAGTAGTCCTTTAATTAATAAATTTTTAATTAATCTTAATCTTGCTTTTAATTTATTATTTAAATATAGTTAATATGATTCTAACTCATCCTATCTATACAGTAGTGAGTTAGATTTTATTTTTGACCATCTATGACAACGATCAGAGGTGAATACCTTAGTAGAAAATTTCTGGACTATCTCAAGAATAATGGCATAGTTTTATATTAGACTGCATCTGAAATGTCTCAACTCAACGAAATTTCAGAATGGAGGAATCAGACCCTATTAAATATGGTCCATTCCATAATAAACTTCACAAACCTTCCTAAATTTTTTTAGGAACATAGTCTAATAATAGCTATTTATGTACTGAATAGGGTTCTTTTTAAAACTGTTCCTACCATACCATATGAGATGTGGCATGGTAAGAAATCAAGTCTGAGTTATCTCAAAATTTAAGATTGTCTGGCTCATATCAAGAGACAGTAGGCGGACAAGTTAGAATCTAGGTCCCTTAGAGTTCAATTTATTGGATATTCTTAGAAGTCTTTAGAATATTACTTCTATCTTCTAGAGGAACACAATATGATCATGAGTCAACATTAAATCTTTTTTGAAAAATTATTTATTCAAGATAGAGGCATGGGAAGGTAGATCAAGCTCGAGGAGAAAGTCTCCAAAGAGCAACTAGCCAAGGAACCTAGTCTATCTGAGCCAATCCACACACTTTCTTTTCCACCTCGTAGGTCAAGCAGGATTTTTTGTTCTCCTGAGAGATACTTAGATATTATTTTAAAAAATATAGAAAAAATATTCCTCATAGAAAATGGGGTTTATGAAGATGACCCCAAAACCTATGATGAGATGATATCAGATATTGACTTCGAGAAATAGCAAGGGCAATAAAGTTAGAAATTGACTCAATGCGCTCGAACCAAGTCTGGATCTTGGTAGATCCATCTGAAGATATTGTACCTATTAAGTGTAAATGAATCTTTAAGAGAAAGATTGACATAGATAGAAATATGGAGACATTTAAAGATAGGTTAGTGGCAAAAGAATATAGTCAGCATGAAGGCATTGACTATCAAGATATCTTTTTGCCAGTGGCCATGCTCAAATCCATCCACACACTACTTGCTATTGCAGCATATTTTGATTACAAAATATGGCAAATAGATGTAAAAATAACATTCTTCAATGTATATCTTGAGAAAGATATCTATATAGAATAGCCACTTTATTTCATCTCTAGCAATGAAGATCACAAGATTTGTAAGCTGCAAATATCCATTATGGACTTAAGCAAGCATCTCAGAGCTGGAATGCTCATTTTAATGATATGATTAAATCATTAGGTTTCATCAAGAATGAGGAGGAGTTTTGTACCTTCAAAAAGGTCAGTAGGAGCGTTGTTGTCTTCCTCGTATTATACATGGATGACATCCTCCTAATTGAAAATGATATTTTCATATTAACCTTGACAAGGTATGGTTATCTAAGAAGTTTTCTATGAAAGATCTAGGAGAGGCATTCTTTATTTTGGGGATCAGGATCTATAGAGATAGATTGAAGAAGATGCTAGGCCTGTCATAGAAGATGTTCATTGAGGAGGTGCTGAAAAAGTTTAGCATAGAGAACTCGAAGAAGGGTCTTCTACCCTACAGACATGGGATTCATCTCTCCAAGAAGATATGCCCCAATACATTGAAAGAGATAGAATGCATGAGCAAGATCTCTTATGCTTTGATGATAAGGAGCCTCATGTTTGCCATGCTTTGTACACGACTTGATATCGCTCATGCTATGAGTGTCATTAGCAAATATCAATCGAATCCAAGTGAAGAGCACTGAATTTCTATGAAGTGTATCCTTAAGTACTTAAGAAGGACTAAGGATATGTTTCTGATCTTTGATAATGGAGAACTCCAGATCCAAGGGTATACAGACTCAAACTTTATGTTTGATATTGATGATCGAAAGTTGACATCAGATAGTCTGTTCTTATGCAATGGTGGTGCTGTAAGCAGAAAAAGTTTCAAGCAGATATGATAGCAACCTCCACTGTTGGGGTCGAACCCACTCCTATCGAAGTTAGGCCTTGAGTCTAGTCCCAAGACGGTCTCGTGACAGCAATCTTTAACCCATTGACTGATCTTCTAGGCTACATGAGTAAACTCCTGAACCCGTAGCATGCTACGGACCTGGCCCAAGACAAGTTTGGTGGTAGATTATGAGAGTAGCTGAGTTTCTTCATTTTAAGTGGCTAGCTTTAGTTGTGCTTCTTTTTGGATGAACTAGAACAGTGAAACCAATCACCTAAGCAGCTGGCAAAACATTCAATTCTTGCATAACTAGGTCTGATCGACCTTGAAGCTAGTGGAATCTCCATCTAACCAAATCCTCCTCAAGCTGAATTTCTTCATCACAGACTGGATCTCATTGTAAGAGCTACAAATTGGCAGAGCTTCTTCCTAAGCGAACTTCAATGCTTTACCACAGACAGTGGATCTTAACTTCGTGATGCTTGGAACCTTGTGCGAGTGGGATTTCTCATCTCCAAATTGATCACTAGCCAGCCATCTTAAAACTTCCGAGCAAACTCCTTGCAGTCGCCCAAGGATTCTCTTTCGATCGATCTCCTTCAATTAGTAGGCAAGCACCTTTCAACCGATCTCCTTTCGGATGAACTCCTTCCAGTTTCCTAAGCAGGTTCCCTTCAATCAGACTCCCTCCACTCAAACTCCTTCCAATTGCTTAAGTAGGCTCCCTCCAACCAAATCCTTTACTAATGCCCAGAAGGACCTCATCTTCTACATAGATTCAGCTCCCAGCTGAAGGCAAACAAATCTCGGAGAAGTTCGAACTTCATCAAAACTATTATGATATGAAGCTCTTCATTGATAATAGTCCTCCATCCAAACTTCAACTATCGCAACAGACTAGCACGTCACGACAACGGATACTATCTTTCTATAACAAACTCCACGTGATCCCGAATGGGCCACTACCAGACAGTTATGGCTGTCACCAGTAGTTTGTTACATGCTCCATCTATATAAGGGATCCTCTAGATATATTTCTTTCTTAAACTCAAAACTCTACTCTAAAATTCTTTGAGTACTCCATTTTTATTGGTCAGAAGAGCTGACTTAATCATCAGAGGATTCTGCTAGAGCCACCCCCATCTTTGGTTAGGAGTTATCTTGCAGGTCACCAACGGTGATCTCATCTTCTCCAACTCTAGCCTAGTCCAGCATCAATCAGATTTTGCATCAACAGGATTGGCACTAGAGGAAGGGCCCTAAGTCCTTATCTTAAAAGGAGTGCTCAGTCGATCTTGTTTGCTTTCTTCCTTTGCTTTTTCATTCGTTTGATCCTTTTTAGCTTCAGAGATGCCCCCAAAGAAGACAACCACTCGACGATCCATCTGTTGAAAATTATGTCCTAAAAGCCAATCATTATCCTGTTAACGGTTGAGCTACTTTGTATATGTAATTGATCATTGATAAATGAAATACTTTGGTATGATTTTCATCACAAGTCTTCATCTTCTAACGAACTCCGTTTTTGTGATGAAGTTCTTATGACTATTTAGCTTTGATAAAGAGAGAATTTATTGATTAGTTCTTAAATTTATTCATAACCAAATGATAAGCTGTTAATTAGAACAACAGCATCTATCGAGCATAGGTCGCTGTATGCCATATAGGTTGGTTGTCCTCTTAACCAAGAAGTATGAAGATACTGGTATGGCATACAGGTGAGATGTATGGATACATCATCATTGAACGTGACCAACTCTAGAGTATTCTGCTATCGAGGATGTCTCTGATGGGATATAGGTATATGTGTCCCTTGGACCTAAGATCACCTCAGTGACTTACAAGTAATTCACTATACTTTGGTATTGGACTAACTAAATTTTTAATTTAGTAACAAAAAGCTTCTAGGCATAGTCAAGTACTTGCAAAGTTGGTGTGTGATCAAGATGGAAATAACCACTCTAAGAGTTGGAGAAGAATGTATCACTATATTTCAATATAGCAAAACCTTGGCCAGGATAATCCATTAAATGGATTTGATATTTTGAAATACAATATGGACAATCTGATTAGAGTTGATAGTTGAACTCTGAGGTGTCCTACGAGCATTTTGATCAAGGGGATGAATTATATAGAAACTATATCCACATGGGTTCTAAGGATGGTTTTCTACACATTCGATCTATCCAACAGTCGGGTATCATTACTAAATGGTCACTTTGATTGATACAAAAATTTATTTTTATACTACCAACATAAATTTTGACCTATGTGGTCATACACATTAGAGCTCATGATCTGATCGGATGGTTGATCAATGATTGAGAATCATTCTAGGGTTAAACGATCAATACAATTGATGTTTAACCAAGTGCAAGTGTTGCAGGAGGATTGATTAGTAATTTGATTGCTAATTGGCTTAAATTGATTAAGCCAAAGGGTTGAGATTAATTTTAATTAAATATAATTTAATTAGATTTAATTTGGGCTTGATTGAATCAAGTCTAATTGACTTATTGGATAAGTCAAGTGCAAGAAAAAACTAGTCCTAGTCTAACTAGGACTTAGGTCAACCCAATTTTCTAATTTGATTAAAAAATTAAATCTAATTTAATTAAACCATTAATTGGGTTAGAACATAATTTAATTTGGTTGAGTTGGTTTTGATTTAATTTGGTTAAAGAAACTACTTTGACCAAGTCATAGATAGAATCCTAGTAAGACTAGGATTCCTTCTTGCGCCACCTTAGTCCCAATGCCCCCCATGCCTTTTTTTTTGATATTTTTCATAAAAAATTATTTTCTTCCTGATCTTCACATACACCTCCTCTCTCCCTCTCTTTCTCATATGGTAATTGGGTAGAAGACCAAGTCAAAGAAGGAGTTTGTTTTGATATTGGATTTTATGAGATAGAATCCTAACAAACCCGAACACTTTCCAAAAGGTGCCGCCCTCTCTTTCAATTAATTTCTCTCTTATTTTATATGAGAAACCCATTTTCTTGTATACCTTTTCTTGCTGGTACATGCCAAAAATTATGGAGGGGGTGCCCAAGAGTTGGGTGGCCCTTGACTTACCCTGTTTGACTTTTCCTTGTCTAGTATTTGACCTAGACAAGGATTCTTCTTTTTCTATATATTTTGAATAAATTTTGGCTTGAAATTTTCGTGGGTTATAGATATTTGAGAGGGATTTGAGGTGTGTAAAAATTAGGAAGAGAGAACCTCTGGGCATTGAGATTCAATAGACACAAAACTAGGTGTCTAGGTGGGAGCAAAGAGAAGAAGAAGAGGGTCTTCTTCTAGGGTTGCTGTGTTCTTATCTTCCCTTCCTTCTTCCTTTGGTTTTCTAAGAGTGTCTCACATCTAAAACCTCTTCTCCTCCTTCTTCTCTTAGAAAGAGTCTAATCTAGAAGAAAGAAGGCATCTGATCAACCATCGAAGAAAGATCAATGTAGTACTAGCATACTATACTGATTTCCAGCATCTGAATTTTTTATCATGATCGTGGGCTCGTATGGACGACTCCTAGAGGTCGGATATATGTATGATTTGCAACTTCATCCTCAAGCTCAGATCAATGAGTTAGAATATCTAACTCACTCAGGTAATAGATCTGATCTATTATTTTTTCATACATGCATGAGATATAAAATAGATCTAGGTTGATGTGATCAATTTTTTTCTTTTTATTTATTTTTAATTTTAGATTTAAATGCCATGTAATAATTATATAATATAATCTTAAATCTAGGAATTATCTAATATTTAAAATTAATTAGATTAATTTTGAGTCTTCCACTGCTGATATAGAAAAGATTTCAAGATCTAGTCCTAAAATCCTAAATCTAATTTCTTTAATTGGTATCAGAGCCAGATTAATTATTATATGATTATTAATGTATGCTTGGATTATTTTTAGATTATATATAATTAATAATTTGATATTTAATTCTAAAAGTAAAATCTTAGATCATACGAACTTCTTTAAGGTTGTCCTACTATAAGGTTTACCCCTTACAGTGCAAAGATTATCCTAGTTTGTATAGATCTAATATTATTCATAAATTTATTAGATATGATCTGATATTATTTATAATTTATTTAATTTAAAAGAGTTTTAAATCTAAAAATAAAATTTTAGATTGCATGGACTGATCTTATAAGGTTGTCCTGCTGTAAGGTTTATCCCTTACAGTAAAAAGGTTGTGCTAGTACGTGCTGATCTAAAACTTTGATCATAATATTTTAGATTAGATCTAAGAGATTTTATGATCTGATTAAAAATATTTTAATCTAATTTTAATCATCATAAATATGTTAGATTTGATCTAAGTTGAATTATGATTGATTGATGTTGAAATTGTTTCAATTACATGAACTTGTTTAGATTAGATCTAAAGTAGTTTCTTGATTTTCTTACTTGCATATTAATTATGAATCAAACATGCAACTTGGTTAGTAGAACCATATTATAAAAATATTTTATAAATATAAAAATTATTTTCAGAAAGCCAAACCCCAACCCTCAGTCCAAAACTTAATTAAGAAGTTGTTTGATTATGATCTAGAATTGTAAATTGAAGATCCTAAGACACGAATCATAATACATTGGGTTAAATGGGTTAGTGAAAATTAGGTCCATTAATTGGATTAGACCTAGGGTTAGATTAAAGAATGGACTTAATTAGAGAATTGACTAAATCTAATCAATTATTGTCTTAGATTAGGTCAAGGATTCTTTAGATCAATTACAATAGTTGTAGTTGGTCAAGTCCATATCTTTAACGAGACCCAAGATGGACTTGATTCTTGGCTATGTGGTCTAGCTCGAACTATTAGGTTGATCTAATTGAAACTAATTAAACCAGTTAATATCTAAGGTAAACCAGATCGATGGTCTTTAATTGGCAGCCTGCTTACCTAGCCATTTCTGATGGTGTCTAAGACAAGCTTTGGCAGATCCTCCCCGTAATCGAACTTACCTAGCCTCTTGGTAAAATTATGTTTTGATCGAATCACTTGACTATTCGAGCTGACCCATGTCAGCTAGGTAAATCAGTTTGACTGATTTAGGTGCTCCTAGACTAGCCTATTAATGATTTTCCTTAAGCTGACTTGGTAAAGTTAGTGGAAGGATCATGACAAGTTGGTTCATCTAACCTTTCATTGTCTTTAAATTAAATCCTCTAAAATTATTAGGTTTCTAAAATAAAATAGTTATATAATAAATGGATCATAGCCTCCCATTAAAGTGGATAATAATAGGTCCATCAGTTGGATAATCATTGGAGGCCCAAAAGCCTGATGCTTACCGGTTGATGGAATTATCATTCATTATATGATCTCTTGGATACATCTTTCAAAATGGTGGTTAGATGGGCCAACCAAAGTTGGACCTGATTATTCATTGGTTGGATGGGCCAGGTATGGTCATGTTAATGATTGGACCTAACTGGATCCTTTTTCGAGAAGGCCAAAGCCAACTGATTAAGGGTTGGGGCAAAATTTAATTATTAGAAGTTGTTTGAAAAAATAATTGATTATGAACCTACCCTTTGATGCACATGGTCGGCCAACCAAAGTTGGGCTTGTGTGCAGTCTATATGGATTCTAGTACCCACTAAGGAATTAGGATAATTCCTCGAATTGGAGGTAGAGGCTATCAATTCGAATAAAATAGTGGATGATCCATTTGATTAAAGTTCAAATCTTTAGGTTTAATGAATCAATTACTAATTAGGTTATGATTTTTCTTTGTGCAAAATGGCCACTTCACTATCACTTCGATCATTATTAGACAATGATAAGTTGGTGGGATCCAACTTCATTAGCTGGTACCGAAAGTTAAAAATTATCCTGGAGCATGAACGCATCCTACATGTGATAATGGATGATGCACCTAAGGAGCCAGCTATAAATGCACATGGAACTATTAGAGATACTTATCAAAAGTGGCTCAACGATTGAACCATGATGTACTGCATTATGCTGGCTACGATGAGCGATGAGTTCAATCGTAGATTTGAGATGGCTCAACTAAAGGACATGCTTCAAGTATTGGAGAATTCTTTTGGTATACCCGATGATGTTGAGAGGCACAAGACTAGTTGTGCCATCTTCAGTGCTAGAATGTGGAATGGAGCCTCTATCACTGATCATGTACTGTACATGATCGAGCTGATAGAATGCTTGAGCAAACTCGGCTTTTTCTTATATAAACAACCTGAAAAAGATGCAATATTGAACTCGCTGCCTAAGTCTTATCTCCTATTTCTTACACATTATAGAATGTCAAAGCCTGAAGTTGACAACCATGGGTTACTGGGGTTACTTCAAAACTTTGAGAAGGATCACCAACTCCACAAGGAGTTGGTGAACTTAGTGGAAGGTTCATCTTCTCGTTCTCAGCCCTTTGAGAAAGGGAAGAAGAATAAGAAGAAGAAAGCTAATTAAGAAGGTGCAAGTTCAGGCTAGGACATCTATGTAGGACCAGACTAGAAAAATTAAGCCCGATAAGAGTCAAGCTAAATGCTTCTTTTGCAAGAAGTGGAGGCACTAAAAGAGGAACTATCCTCAGTATATTGCCTTGCTAAATTCGAATAGACAGAAAAAGAAGCAAGCTATTACTGGGCAAGGTATTTATATGATAACTTCTTGCAATTTTTCTATTTACGATATTACTAATTGGATATTGGATACTGATAGCCCTTACCATATTTGCAATTCATTGCAAGGGTTGCAAGTCAGTAGGAGATTAGAGCAAGGTGAAAGGTTCCTAAATGTTGGACATGGAAGACCAGTTTCAGTTCTAGCTTTAGAAATTTTGAAACTTGTATTTGAATCTCATACCATTGTTCTTAGTGATTGTCATTTCTGTCCTAGTTTCTTTTTAAATATCATTTCTATAGGCTTTTTGGCCATGAACAATTATGAAATTTTAATAAAAAAATGAGTTTGTAATATCATTATAAATGGTGTTATTGCTTTCTGTGGATAATTGAATAATGATGTATATATATTATCACAACCTATTAATATAGTCTATTCAACTGGCAAACATCCTAGATTAGATAATGTGATAGATATCTACTTATGGCATTGTAGGCTAGGTCATATAAATAAGAATAGGATAAGCAGGTTAGCTCAAGAGGATATCCTTGAACTTAGTGAATCACTTCTAACTTGTGAATCTTGTCTTCTTAGTAAAATGACCAAGTCACCTTTTACTGAAAAAGGTGAGAGAGCCACTAACCTCTTAGGTCTAGTACATACTGATGTATGTGGACCAATGAGCACAAGTGCCAGAGGTGGATATGTCTACTTCATCACTTTCATAGATAATCTATGCAGATATGGATATGTCTATCTGATAAAATATAAATTAGATTCTTTTGAAATTTTAAACAATTTTGAAGTGAAGTAGAAAAATAAACTAGAAAGAGTATTAAAACTCTTCAGTCTGATCGAGGAAGAGAATACCTTTTTCGTGAGCTTCTCACATATTTATGAGAGAATAGGATTCTCTCTCAATGGACTTCTCCAGGAACACCACAGCATAATGGTGTATCTGAAAAGAGGAATCAAACTCTATTAGATATGGTCCGATCCATGATGGATTTTGCTAGCTTGTCGATATCCCTTTGGATATATGCACTCAAATCGGCTTGCTATCTTTTAAATAGGATTCTAAGTAAATCTATGGTTAAAACTTCATATGAGATATGGACAGGACATAAGCCAGCATTTGCACACCTCAGGGTCTAGGGGTGCCCAGCTTATGCCAAATGGTTAATTATAGATAAACTTGGACCTAGGTCTAACTAGTGCGGATTCATAGGATATCCAAAAGAGATCAAAGGATACTATTTCTATCATGCTGATGAACAAAAGATGTTCGTCAGCCTTAGGGCAACATTTTTGAAAAAAAAGTTCCTTAGTGAAGAAACTGTTGCCTCTAAGGTTGAACTTGATGAAGTTCAACAGGTAGAAGTTCGATACAGAATGCTGAACCTAAGTCGGTTTGATCAGATCAGGTCTAAAGCCTAGTGAACCCACATCATTAAGGCGATCCGATAGAGTACTGCACCATCCGGACAGATACTATGGGTTCTTGGTCCAGGATGGTAATCCCATTGAACTTGATGAGGATGATGAGGACCCGATCATGCTATGCAGAGATCCGACTCTGAAAATTAGCTAGAAGACATGAGATCCAAAATGTATTCCATGAAGGTCAATGATGTATGGACATTAGTTGACCCACCTGAAGGAATTAAACCCATTGGGTGTAAATGGATATTCAAAAGAAAAAGAGGCGCAGACGAAAAGGTGGAGACCTATAAAGCCAATCATTATCCTATTAACGATTGAGCTACTTTATATATATAATTGATCATTGATAAATGAAATACTTTGGCATGTTTTTCATCATAAGTCTTCATCTTCTAACGAACTTCATTTTTGTGATGAAGTCCTTAGGACTATTTAGCTTTGATAAATAGAGAATTTATCGATTAGTCCTTAAATTTGTTCACGACCAAATAATAGGCTGTTAATTAGGACAACAGCGTCTAACGACCATAGGTCGTTGTATGCCATATAGGTTGGTTGTCCTCTTAGCCAAGGAGTATGGAGACATTGGTATGGTATACAAGTGAGATGTATGGGTACATCATCATTAAACGTGACCAACTTCAGAGCATTTTGCTATTGAGGATGTCTGTGATGGGATATAGGTATAAGTATCCCTTAGACTTGAGATCACCTCAGTGACTTGCAAGCAACTCACTGTGCTTTGGTACCAAACTAACTAAATTTATAATTCAATAATAGAAGACTTCCGGGCATAGTCAAGTACTTGCAAAGTCAGTGTGTGATTAAGATGGAATTAATCACTCCAAAAGTTAGAGAAGAATGTATCACTATATTTCAATATAGCAAAACCTTGGCCAGGATAATCCATCAGATGGATTTGATATTTTGAAATATAATGTGGACAATCTGATTAGAGTAGACAGTTGAACTTTGAGGTATCCTATGAGCATTTTGGTTAAGGGGATGAATTATATGAAGTATATCCGCATGGGTTCTAAGGATGGTGTTCTACATATTCAACCTATCTGGCCGTCGGGTATCATTACTGGATGGTCACTTTGATTAATACAAAAGTTTATTTCTATGCTATTGGCTTTGGTTCAAACCTATGAGGTCACATATATTAGAGTTCACGATCTGATCGGATGGTTGATCAATGATTGAGAATCGTTCTAGGATTAAACAATCAATACGATTGATGTTTAACCTAGTACAAGTATTGTAGGAGGATTGATTAATAATTTGATTGCTAATTGACTTAATTTGATTAAGCCAAAGATCTAAGATTAAGTCTAATTAAATATAATTTAATTAAATTTGGTTTGGGCATGATTGGATCAAGTCCAATTGACTTATTGGATAAGTCAAGTGCAAGAAAAAACTAGTCCCAGTCTAACTAGGACTTAGGTCAACCCAATTTTTTAATTTGATTAAAAAATTAAATCAAAATTAAATTTAATTTAATCTAATTTAATCGAACCATTAATTAGATTAGAATCTAATTTAGTTTGCTTGAGTTGGTTTTGGTTTAATTTGGTTTAAGAAACTACTTTGACCAAGTCATAGATAGAATCCTAATAAGACTAGGATTCCTCCTTGCGCCACCTTAGTCCCAATGCCCCCCATGCCTATTTTTTTTATATTTTTTATGAAAAATCCTTTTCTTCCTGATCTTCACATGCACTGCCTCTTTTCCTCTCTTTCTTATATGGTAATTGGGTAGAAGACCAAGTCAAAGAAGGAGTTTGTTTTGATATTGGATTATATGAGATAGAATCCTAACAAATCCAAACTATTCCCAAAAGGTGCCATCCCCTCTCCCAATTAATTTCTCTCTTATTCCACATGAGAAACCTCTTTTCTTGTGTTTCTTTTCTTGCTGGTACATGCCAAAAATTATGGAGGGGGCGCCTAAGAGTTGGACGCCCCTTAACTTGCCCGATTTGACCTTTCCTTATCTAGTATTTGACCTAGACAATGACTATCCTTTTTCAATACATTTTGAATGAATTTTGACTTGAAATTTTCATGGGTTATAGATCTTTGAGAGGGCTTTGAGGTGTATGAAAAATTAGGGAGAGAGAGCCTCTGGGCACTATGATTCAATAGACACAAAACTAGGTGTCTAGGTGAGAGCAAAGAGAAGAAGAAGAGGGTCTTGTTCTAGGGTTGCTATGTTCATCTCTTTCCTTCCTTCTTTCTTGGGTTTTCTAAGAGTGTCTCATATCTAAAACCTCTTCTTCTCCTTCTCCTCTTAGGAAGAGTCTAATCTAAAAGAAAGAAGGTATCTGATCAACCATCGAAGATAGATCAGCGCAATACTAGCATACTATGCTAATTTCCAGCATCTGGATTTCTGATTATGATCATGGGCTCGTGTAGACGACTTCTAGAGGATAGACGTGTGTACGGTTTGCAACTTCATCTTCAAACTTGGATCAATGAGTTAGAACATCTAACTCACTCAAGTAATAGATCAGATTAATTATTTTTTCAAACATGCATGAGATATAGAGTAGATCTAAATTGATGTGATCAACATTTCCTTCTTATTTATTTTTAATTTTAGATTTAAATATCATGCAATAATCATATAATATGGTTTTAGATCTAGGAATTATCTAATATTTAAAGTTAATTAGATTAATTTTGAATCTTTGGCTGCTGATCTAGAAAAGGTTTCAAGATCTAGCCCTAAAATCCTAGATCTATTTTCTTCGCCACCACCTCCACCGCTAGATCCACCAGCTCCAACACCATCATCGATGCCACAACCTCCCCCACAAGCAGCCATGGTGGATCCAGAGTAGTTCAACCTGCTGATGTAATAGGTTCGGAGCCTCACCGAAATAGTGCAGGCCATGCAGCAACCCCTGACAGCAGCCCAGTTGAAAAACCCTCTTCCAGGATTTCAAGAGCCGGCCCTAAGAAGTCATTCTTGGGTTAGTAGACCCGTAACTCCTAAAAAAAAATGAAGAGCAAAAAATCTCAGTTTCGACCATGATTTCTCTCCAAAAGAGACCTTGTCTAGCTACAGTCAGAAGCCCTCCGAGACTCATGGTCGAGATGATGCTCTCGATCAAAAGCTTCAAGATATGGACCGATGGAATGAGGAGCTCCACCATACCGCCCTAGCTCACCATGATAATATCTGCACCAATCCTTCTTTCTTCCAGTGAATCATGCAGGAGTTGATCCTGCCAAACTTCAAGCTCTCCCAATTCGAGAGCTATGACCAGACCACTAATTTGGTCAATCATCTGGAGGCCTTTTGAACCATGATGCTGCTCCATGGCACACCAGACGCCATCTTGTGTCAAGCCTTTCCATCTACTCTAAAGGAAGCAAAAAGAAATTAGTACTTGGTGCTGAAGCCAGGTATGTCTTCTCATTTGACCAAATGAGCTATCAGTTTGCAGCTCATTTTGTCAACAGCCGATGTTCCAAGTGAGATTTGGACTCCCTCATCAACGTCAAGTAGAAGGAAGGAGAGTCTATCTGGGCTTATGTCAACTGCTTTAATGCTGCTGCCCTAGAGGTCCAAAATTTAGATCAATCTATTGCTATGGTTGCATTGAAGGGCGGTCTTTAGAAGAATGACCTTCTATCCTTCCTAAAAAGAAAGTACCCCAGAGATTTTACTGATATATTAGCTCGGGCTGATGGTTATGCCCGGGCGAAAGAATCCTTCAAGGCTAAGGATGATGAAGTCGCAAGAGAGCGGTAGGCGGGTGAATCTAATAAGCCCATACTTGAAGAAAAGTCGAGTGAAGCTTGATCGCACTCCTAAATCCTTCCTGAGCACAGACGAGCCTGGACTACTCTCCAAGCTCATCGACAAAAGAGTCCTAACTGAAGGGCATGGTGAAACCCTCTCCCTAGAAGATTCCACAACTACACCTCCCTTAATGCTCCAAAAACTCAAGTACTAATGGAGATTAAGGAGCAACTGCCGAGGCCAGAGAGGATGCACACTCACCCTGACAAGCATAGAACAAGTATTGTCTCTACCATCATGACCACGATCATGATATCAAAGAATGCATTTGACTTCAAGACGAGATCAAGGAGCTCATCAGATGAGTCCAGGTGGGGCAATTTCTATAACGTTGACCTGAGGCGAGGGAAGAGCATCCGAGAGCACCACCACAACCATAACCACCAAGAAGGAAGGAATAGCAAGGAGATCGACCCCCATTGAGTATCATTAATACTATCTTTGGAGGACTTCGATGGGAGAAGGCTAGTAGATCTGAGAGATTGGCTAAAAGATGAAGGACTAAAGAATCTATCGCTTTTACTGAAGAAGATGTGCAGGGAGTTCAGTTCCCGCATAATGACATGGTTGTAATAACTTTAAATATTGCAGACTATGATGTATGCTGCATTCTTGTCGATCATGAAGGTTTAGTCGATATCTTATTTTATGATATTTTCTTCAAAATGTCTATACCTAATAACCAGCTCGGACCAATGAGTACCCTATTAGTGGGCTTCACTGGCAATGCTATGCCAGTTGAAGAAATAATAACATTAACTATGGCTGTAGGGCAATATTCAAGACAATCCAGGGCACAAGTGGATTTTTTGGTAGTAAAAGCTCCACTACTTATAATACAATTCTTAGCCGACCTGATCTAAATGCACTTCGGATAGTAGTATCGATCGACTATTTGAAGATGAAGTTTCCAACGAGCTACGGGATCGGAGAGTTCAAAGGAAATCAGGCTTTGGTAAGACATACTACTCAATCGCTTTGCAAAGGGGTGAATAATCAGACTCTTGTCCAATTGATGGACTGGATGTCCAGGATGATCTTACTGAAGAACGAGAAGAACCCATGGAAGATGTTGTCTTGGTCCCTTTGAATAAAGAAAATAAAGAATACATAGTGCAGATTGGCTCTAATATGGGAGAAGAGGTATGAGAGCAACTTGTCAGATTCCTACGAAAAAATACATATGTTTTTGCTTGGATCCTCGTTGACATGTCTGAAATTGATGCTGAAGTAATGGAGCATCATTTAGCTGTCGATCCCAAACATTGGCCAGTGAAAAAAAAAAGCATAGCTATGCCCCAGAGAGACAGAAGGCAATTGCAGAAAAAGATGACAAGCTCCTCAAGACTGGATTCATCCGAGAAGTCTCCTATTCAAATTGGGTTTCCAATGTAATCCTTGTCAGGAAGGCAAATGGTAAGTAGAGAATGTGTATAGACTTCAAGAAGTTGAACAAAGCCTGTGTTGCTCCAAGAATTGATTTTGATGATTATAAAATATTTAATGGGATACTAATAATTTTGGCTTGAAAAAAGATCAATTGTGTTTTAGGTTCAATAAAAAATTTTAACTTTACTAAAGAAAGATGATGAGAAGCAAAATCATAAATTTTATAAAGTTAGAGAAAATATGTTTTAGAAGCCTCAACAATAAGCCTAAAATATTTTTTATCTATTGGAGGCAGTTTTATAAATTTTAGATGCATAATTTAGAAAAAAAATTAGGAAGAAAGATGATGAGGTGCAAAATCATAAATTTTATAAAATTAGAAAAAATTTATTTTAGAAGTCTCAAGAATAAGCCTAGAAGATTTCTAATCTATTGGAGACAGTTTCATGAATTTTGAATGCATATTTTGGGAGAAAATCAATTTTAAAGAAAAGGGTCGACCCTTAGGTCTTCCCTTGCTGAAATGGGTTGATTGGCATGCTGTTCCTATGCCAGGAGTCAATCCCAGAGTTGACCTCTGCTACTCCAAAGATAAAAAATATAGAAATTAGGGCTTTCTTGACTTCTGCCATAGAGGTCAATCCCTATGCAGGGGATGACCCCAGGATCGATCCCTACGATGGAAAATCTCTACAATGACTCTTTTTTTGTCCATTTTGGCCATATTTAATATGTATTTAAAGCCCTCTAATGGCTCTAATCCTATCTAGATTTTTTTCTAATACTTATTGAAGATATATAGGCTCAAAAAGAAGGAAAGAAAGAAAAAGGTTCAAGCATTCATTTCAGTCCTAAGCAAAACGTCTCTTCTAAGCAAAGAAGCTTTCATTTCAAGCTCACCAACCCCTCAAATGCTCATTCAAGTCTTCAACAACTTTGAGTAAAATCAAAAAAGCTTCTTTCTTTATTGTGTAAAGAGTTTTTAACATTTTATTTGCTCATTAAAGGTGCTAACTTTGTATTTCATTATTGTTAACACTCATACTCTGTTTTATTATTTTGATTTAAGTTTTGAGGATTCCAAAACTTGGATAAGTTGATCCAAACCATAAATTGAATTGTATTGGATTGGCTTGTATCCAAAAAATAATTGTTCTAGCTTAGGATAGCTAGGGTCGGAGGTACCGATATTGTATTCTTGTTGAATATATTTAGTGGATTTGAATTTTCAAGTAAGAGCTTGGGGAGTAGATGTAGGTGCAAGATTGGCATCGAACCATTACAAATCTTATTTATTTATGGTGTGCTTGTTCTTTTTTCATCTTATTTTGTTAAATACTTGCTTTCTTACTATTTATCTTTTCACCTCATTTAAATCACCCATCTCATATAAATTGCATATCATCATATTGTCTTTGTTATTCTAATTTATCTTTAAAATTTTAAAAATCGAATTCACCCATCCTCTTGGGTTGCATAGCTAGACAACAGCCTATCCAAAAGATAGCTACCTCTTATCTAGAATTGATCAACTGGTGAACGCAACTTTAGGCCATGAACTCCTCACTTTCATGGATGCTTTTTTCAACTATAACCAAATCTGGATGGCACCAGAAGATGAGGAGAAGACTACTTTTATTACTGACCGTGATCTTTATTATTATAGGGCTATGCCCTTTGGGCTTTAAAATGTAGGAGTAACCTACCAATGCCTGATGAATAAGATCTTCAAGGAGCAGATCAGTTACAACATGAAGGTTTATGTAGATGATATGCTTGTCAAGAGTTGAACCTCAACAAATCATATAGCCGACCTTGAGAAAATCTTTAGTGCCCTCCAGAGATATAAGATGAAGTTGAACCCAACCAAGTGCACCTTTAGCATAACTTCGAGGAAGTTCCTAGGGTTCATGGTATCGAGGTATGAAATTAAAGCAAATCTAGAGAAAATTTAGGCCATTCAAAAAATGACTATTCCAAAATCAATAAAAAAAAGTTTAGCGCCTGACAGGAAAGGTGGCAGATTTGAACTGCTTCATCTCGAGGTTGGTCGATCGATGCATGCTTTTCTTCCAAGTTCTTAAGTAGCCAAAGAACTTCTGCTAGACCATCGAATATCAACAGGCATTTGAAGAATTAAAGAACTACCTCGACTTACCTCCCCGACTGGCAAAATTCGAACCTAAAGAAGAACTATTTTTATACATGGCGGTCTCCCTAGTGGCCCTTGCGGTGGTCTTAGTTAAAAAAGAAGTGAAAGTGCAGCGGCCGATCTACTATATAAGTCAAGTTTTGAGGGACGCCGAGAGCAGGTGCACCAAGTTAGTAAAATTAACTTATGCTCTACTAATTGCAGCTTGGAGGCTTCAACCATACTTCCAAGGACATACTGTAACCCTCCTTACTGATCAACCAATCAAGATAGTTCTTCATCAAATAGATACCTCTGGAAGAATTACAAAATGGGTGATTGAGCTTATAGAGTTTGATATCAACTTTCAGCCTCGGCCATCGAGCAAGGTCCAAATATTACCAGATTTTGTAGTGGAGTGTACCATTTCGAATGAGACAGAACTTGAAAGAATCAAATCAACGTTCCATGCTTCAGTCAAGCTCCCCTGAAGAAAGAGCAAACCTTCTTGAAGGCTTCTGGATGCTGTATGTGGATGGTTCATCCAATGCTTCTGGCATAGGTGCAGGGTTGATCCTAGTTAACCCAAAGGGAGTTATTGCCGAATATGCACTGCATTTTGAATTTTTTGCAATAAATAATAGGACTGAGTATGAAGTGTTGATCATGGGATTGAGAATAGCTAGGGAACTAGAGATAGATCAGCTTCAAGTCTACAGCGACTCTCAATTGGTAGTGGGGCAAGTTAGTGGCAACTATAAAGCTCGAGAAGAAAGTATTGTAAAATATCTCAAGAAAGTGAAGAACTTGACTTCGATCTTTAACAGTTTTAGCATTCGACAGATTTCAAGAGTAGAAAATATTAGGGCTAATCTTCTGTCAAAATTGGCCACATTGGTTCCAATCGAACTGCCTAAGGAGGTCTTCTTTGAAGTTCTGAAGCACCCAAGCTTGGAGGAGCAACAACCTGTGATGCAGGTCGATCATGAGCCCAACTGGATCGACCTGCTAGTTGCTTATCTCAAAAATAGGATTCTCCCTCATGATCCAAAAGAAGCTCAAAAATTAAGAAATCAGAACTCCCGATATGTTCTATATGAGGGCAAGTTATATAAGAGATCGTATTCTTTACTACTCTTGAGATGTCTTTGACCTTCCGAGGCTAATTTTGCATTATGAAAAGTGCATGAAGGAATCTATAGAAGTCACCTGAGGGCTAGATCTCTATCTCACAAACTACTTCGATAAGACTACTATTGGTCGACAATGTAGCATGATTCCATAGAATATGTCAGAAAATGTGACTGATGTCAAAGGAACGTAAATATTTAAAGACAGCCAGCTTCTGAGCTTATCCTCCTGAGTACCCCTTGGCCATTTGCACAGTGGGGAATGGACATACTCGAACCCTTTCCTATGGCATCTAGATAGCAAAAGTTTCTATTGGTGGTAATTGATTACTTCACAAAATGGGTTGAAGCTGAACCTTTGACAAAAATTACTGAAGCTAAGGTATAAGACTTCATCTAAAAGTCGATTGTTTTTAGATTCAACCTGCCTCAAATTCTTATAATAGATAATGGATGATAGTTTGCTGGTACAAAATTTACTAAGTTCTATGAAGACTTAAATATTTTTCATAATTTTACATCGGTGGCCCATCCATAGGCAAACGGTGAGGTGGAGGTAACCAACTGAACCTTGCTATAAGGTATCAAAGCAAGACTTAAGAAAGCAAAGGAGACTTAGGTGGACGAACTCTACCATATGCTTTAGGCATACTAAACTATCCAAAGACTGTCAATCGGGGAGACTCCATTTGCTTTAGCTTTTGGAACTGAAGTGGTCATCCCAATAGAACTCAAACTTTCATTGGTACAGGTTGTGGCATTCAATGAGCAACGCAATTTGCAAGATCTTAGGGCTAATCTCGACTTGTTGGAGGAAAAATGGGAAGAAGCTCAAGTTCAGATGGTGGCCTACAAGCAGAAAGTAGCTCACTACTAGAACTCTAGAGTCAGAAGTAAAATATTCAAAGTAGGAGACTTAGTACTCTGATGGACAGCTGTTTCACAACCTCAGAATCAAGAAAAGCTCATCCTAAATTGGGAAGGCCCATATGAAGTCAAGAAGATCATCCGGCCTGAGACTTATCATTTAAAAGAGCTTGAAGGAGCTGATCTTCCTCAACCATGAAACTCAGAAAATCTATGAGTGTACTACTAATGATTTTATTTCAATAAAATTCTCTTACTTTAGCATTTTTATCCTTGATGAAAAACTATGATGGCAGGAAACAACCTCTTGAATTAATCAAAACTAATTATATAGGGAACAGGAGAAGGACCTCATCCTAACATGAATAAAGATCTCTGATTATTTAAGATAGGAGGGGAGAGGTCCTTTCAATGATCCTTTTATGCTCCTATGATCTTGCTAGGGATAGGAGGAGAACCTCGTCCTAATAAAGATAAAGACCAATTCCGTCAGGAATAAGACGAGGACCTCATCCTAACAAGAGGATGAAATAAGAGCCAATCGTGTCAAGAACAGGAAGAGAACCTCATCTTGACATGGATGAAAATCTCTGATTATTTGAGATAGGAGGAGGAGAGAGGCCCCTTCAATAGCCCTTTTGTATCCCTACCACCCTATTAGGAACAGGAAGAGACCTTATCCTAACATGAGCAAGATGAAGACCTCTGGTTATTGAAGACTGGAGGAGGGGAGAGGCCCTTTCAACGGCCTTTTTGTGCCCCTACCATCCTGTTAGGAATAGAAGGAGAATCTCGTCCTAACGTAAGCAAAATGAAACCTCTGATTGTTTAAGACCAAAGAAGAGGAGAGGCCCTTTCAATTCCCCTTTTGCACCCCCCATGGCCCTATTAAGAATAGGGGGAGGATCTTATTCTAATAAGAATAGAGATCGGCTGAGTCAGGAATAGGAAGAGAACCTTGTCTTGACACAGGAGAAGATCTCTGGTTAAGCATCCTCGATAACTATGTTTTCAAAAAAAGAAGAAGAGAAAAGCAGAGCTATCAACAAACATTCAATCCATGCAGAACAAAAATAAGAGAAGATATCATCTCATTAAAATCAAAGTTGATTACAAAATAAGAGTCTGCAAGACCGGTTATAAAAGGAAGAAGAAAAAAGCCAAAGCTCTAAGAAGGATCAGATTCCTAGGACTTTGGACTGTTGGCCATCACCAAGGATTTCATCAAGCTAACGATCTCTTCCTCAAGCGCCTTTCTTCTTACCAAGTTATCATAGAACATCCTGTCAGCCCTTTGATAGTTTTCCTCTGATGCCTACAGTCTTTTCATCAGAACTTTTGACTCAACTTCAGCATCCTTGATAGCTTACTATTCGCAAATCAACTGAAGCTTCAGTCACTAAACTTTGGCCTTCTCCATCCCAATCGATTCTAAGAGTTCGCCCATGATCCTCTTCAAGGAGGCAATCTTCTCTAACTCCCTACTTGTACTGGATTAATAACTGTCGATGAGCTGCTTTTTAATTTGATTCACCTTGCTATTAGTAATGCGGAGCTTTTGCTCCAGCATAGATTTTCTCCCACTCCAATCCAATCGATAGGTCTCATAGGCGAGCTCGGCATCATGCAACTTCTTTTGGAGCACAGAAAACCTCTTAGACCAATTTCATTCGCATTGGATCTTGTTGGAAGACCATGGAGAACTCTCCTCCAACAACTGAATCTTCTCCTTCACTGCCTTGAGCTCAACTTTGAGGAAGCTAACTTTCGCAGTTAATGCCCAAGATTTGTCACTAGTGCTTTTCTTAAGCTCTACCAATTCTCTCTTGAAGTTACTTTTCATGACGTTGAAACTCATAGAATCTTTCATATGTAACTTACGAAGGCGAGTGACTTCAATCATCACCTCCAAAGTATTTTTTCTGAACCTTTGAAGCTCATCCTTCATCTTCTTCAACTTCTTCTTCAAATAATGGATTTTCCTCTTTAAGCTTTTGACTATGGATCTTAGAGGGATACCTTGAGATGGTCGCTCAGCATCGGTTGGAGGATGACTGGCCTTGACTTCAGTCACTAGAAGAATTTTCAACAACACTCACCACAGCACAAGTATAAAGAAAAGAAAGCTCATTTTTATTTCTCAAAATATTTGGTGTACATCAAAAAAAAAGGTATAACTATTTAAAATTCAAGACCTCAAAAGGAATAGCGGTAGATGAGGTCAGAGCATTCTCTACCGCCTTTGGCTCCTGAGCAGGTTCGGGCGCTATCACAGCAGTCTCAAAGATCTTTGAGGTAAATTTGGCAATGGGAGAGGTAGCGCCAACTTCTGTGCCAGCATTGGAAGGACCAGCTTCGTCATCGGGTTCGTCCATAAAAGGATGAGATCTACCTTCGAAAAATTCTCTGCAACCCTCCTCATGCAGATCTGGAATCCCTCTAAAATGACCTTCCTGGCGAAGTCAATTTTTATGTCTTCCATGGCCTTAGAGGACTTGAAGTCATCAATGGCCCACTCCCTTTTGGCGTCGATCTCCTCTTCCATGTTCTTCTTCTTCTCCTTGGCCAGGATCAAGGCAGCCTTCAACACTATTGCTACTTCCTCCTCCCTCCTCAGTGCCTCACGAAGATGCTCGACTTCGATGGTTTGAACCTCCAAGGCTACTCTTAAACAATCAACTTTGGACCAAACCCTTTCAGTCTCCACCTGGGTCTCATGGAGAGCTTTAGAAACCTCGACCTAGCGGAGATCAACTACCTTCGAATGGACAAATAAGTAATGCCCCAACTATAGAATGGAAAGAAATTAAGTCAAAACTTTGAAAATTCATCCTCCATTCAGATAAGTTTGGAAATGTTGGTTATCTCAAGATAGGCAGTGAAGGACTCATCAAATCTCTCTACATCCTCCATCCGAATCATTTTTTTGATGATGTGTGGGAGAATGCTATCCTACATCAAAGAATGGATGATCTTTCAATCATCCAAAGAATCTTACTCCTGGCCAGAGCTCTCACCACCAGAGCACCCGACCTTCCTCCTAACCTTCTTAGTGATGGCATTTTTCTCCTTCTTCTTCCTCTTCTCTGTGACTTCTCCCCATTCAAGAGATGCAGAGGGGGCAACTTCATCAGGAATGGCTAGACTTGATGCAGCCACATCAGATTCTAAGGCAGGTGCTATCTAGATCGGCATGGCTAGGACTAGCTTTTCAATGCAAGTCTTCTTCAAAGGTTTCCCAGTGGTGCTGCCTTTCCTCTTAAAGGACTTGATTTTCTTTGTCAAGTGGTTTCACTCTTCAGGAGTCATCTCTACAATAGAAAAAGTTAAAGGTTAGAAAAAGAGAAAATAATATACGATCGACTAGTTGCGGAAGACTACCTATCGAGTCAAGCAGAGTGAGACCAAGGTTAAATAAGGTCTGATCATTTAGGAGTCTGAAAATCAAGGGAGCTTGGTAGTTCTTCAGTCCGTTAATCAAGTCCCAATCTTCTTTCTCAAGCTCGAGAGCCCGACAGGTTGAATACCTTATTTTTTCTCATGAAGGAAGTCCAAACTCTAAGAAAGAATACGAAACAAAAAAGAATTTCTCCTTTCAATTGTGAATGGAAGAAGGGACGTCCTTAAGCAATCCCTTTTTACTAAAATGGGGAGATACATACCACCAGTCCTTGGCGGTAGGATGATGTTTGAAAATGAAGAAATTATGGAATAGAAAAATGGTAGGTTGGACATCGACCATGATGCACAACGAAAGAAATTCTATGATGAATCTAAACAAGTTTGGAGCCATGAAAGTGAGAGAGATATTTAAGAACCTAAACAAGGCTGCTACAAAATATGGTATTGGTAGCCGAAGTCCTACATGGAGGGTTTTGACATACAAGCAAGTTCGACCTAGAGGAGGGAAGCAGGATGGATCACTGGGACTAGAAAGTTCAAGCTCATACTTTGAAGAAATTTCAAACTGGATCCTAATCAAAGAGAGGTCTTCATGCCAAAGTTTACAGAAAATGGTATTAGGAATGAAAGATGGTCAGGATACTTCTATGGGTTCAAAGTTCTTATGGGATGGATCTATTAATGCTAGATGGGTTGAACTCTCAGAACAAGTTGATCAGGATCCTTCGGTGGATATACGGATCAAACTAAGTTAAAAAAATCTCTAAAAAATCAGGAAAAGTAAGATTCAAGACTTTCTCGAAGAAACCGAATGGACAAAGATGCAAAAAATATAAGAATAATCAGAAGAAGAATTTTGGAGCTAACCTAAATTAGTTAAGAAGAGTGGGGAGATGGCGAGATCGATCAAAATCAAGTGGAAGAACTCCTAGGAGCAGAGAAAATGGTGGAAGAAGCCGAAACTCTCAAGTAGGAGGAAAAGAAAAAGCAGAGGATGAGGGAGGAGATCTTGATCGAAATGAGGCACCGAAGGAAGAAGATGAGCTTAAATATCCATAAAAGTCTGAGGTAGTTATGATTGCAAGTCTCCTCCGACCAATCTTAGGTTGACACGTGTCTTATTCATCATGGCAAAGGGTTAGCAATCTGAGGTAGTTATGATTGCAGGTCTCCTCTGACCTGCACCGTAAGAGTCTGAGGTAGTTAGGTTGACACCGTAAGAGTCTGAGGTAGTTATGATTGCAGGTCTCCTTCGACCAATCTTAGGTTGACATGTGTCTTGTTCATCATGGCAAAGGGTTAGCAATGGATGAATCCTTTATTGCACCGTATCTTGGACAGCACTTCAGTGGGAGTTTCAAAAATTTATCTATTCAAGTAAATTCATATCAAAGAAGCTTTGACGATAGTGCAAAAAATGCCAAGACTTTCCATCTTACTAGCATGGAAATCGAGAAAAGACTTCGATAGTCGCCTTCCTTCTACTCCCTTCCTTCGCACTTCGAACTTGAGAGTGGGGGGACTATTGTTGGGATGAACCCACTCCTACCAAAGTTAGGCCTGGAGTCTAGTCCCAAGGTGGTCCCATGGTAGCCAATCTTCAACCCACCAGCCGATCTTCTAAGCTACATGAGTAAACTCCTGAACCCGTAGCATGCTGTGAATCTCGCCCAAGACAAGTTTGATGATAGATTGTGAGAGCAATTGAGTTCCTTCATTATAAGTGGCTAGCTCCAGTCATGCTTCTTTTTGGATGAAATAGAACAATGAAATCAATTGCCTAAGCAGCTGGCTAAACATTCAATTTTCACATAACCTGGCTCGATCGACCTTGAAGCTAGCAGAATCTTCATCTAACTAAATCTCCCTTAGGCTGAATTTCTTGATCATAGATTGGATCTTACAGCAAGAGCCATATATTGGCAGAGCTTCTCCCTAAGCGAACTTCAATGCTTTACCACAAATAGTGGATCTTAATTTCATGGTGCTTGGAATCTTGTATGCGTAGGATTTCTCATCCCCAAATTGATTGTTGGCCAGCCATCTTGAGACTTCTGAGCGAACTCCTTGTAGTTGCCTACAGGATACCCTTTCGGTCAATCTCCTTCAGTCAACAAGTAAGCTCGTTTTAGCCAATCTCCTTTCGGACGAACTCCTTCTAGTCACCTAAGTAGGCTCCCTCTAGTCAAACTCCTTCCAGTCATCCAAGCAGCATCTCTCCAATCGAATTTCTTACCATTGCTCAGAAGGACCTCATCCTCTACACAAATTCAGCTCCTAGCTCAAGGCAAACAAACCTCAGAGAAGTCCGAACTTCATCAGAACAATTATAATATGAAGCTCTTCATCACCAATAGCCGCTCCATCCAAACTTCAACTATTGAATCCCAACAGACTGGCATGTCATGACAACGAACACTACCCTCCTATAATAAACTTCACATGGTTCTGAACGGTCTACTACTAGGCAGTTACAGCTGTCACCCTCAGTTTATTACATGCTCCACTTATATAAGGGACCCTTCAGATATGTTGCTTTTTTAAGCTTAAAACTCTACTCTAAAATTCTCTAAGTACTCTATTTTTGTTGGCTAGAAGAGCTGACTTGATCATCAGAGGATTCTACTAGAGCCACCCCCATCTTCAATCAGAACTTGTCTTATAGGTTACCAATGGCGACCTCGTCTTCCCTAACTCCAACCTAGTCCAGCATCAACCAGATTCTGCACCAATATCCACCATGGAAGCAGAGTACATCGCTGCCTCGAAAGCTATAAAAAAGGCATTTTGGCTCATGAAGTTCATTGTAGAGCTAAGAATGGTGCCATCTAATGTCGTCCCTCTATACTGTGATAACAACAGGACCATAGCCCTCGCTAAGGAGCCGAGGTCTCATCAGAAGGCCAAGTACATCGAGCGATGGTTCCACCTCATCCATGTTATCTCGAGAAAGGATACATTGAGGTTAAGAGAGTCGACACCACAGACAATGCAGCTGATCCACTGATGAAGCCTTTGAGCCAACAAAAGATTGAAGCCCACCTTGAGAAGATAGGACTTAGATTTGCAGTCAATTAGCTTTAGATCAAGTGGAAGTTTGTTAGATGTGTACTCTAGAAGCCAAATTGATCGATACTTATAATATATTCTCAAGGCAAATTTATAATTTTGACTTATTATTAATAAAAATTAGGTTATCTTTTTAATCATATCTGTGTAATAAGTGTCTATGATTCATTCATTAGGTTAGTGGTATGATAATACATACTTTCAAGAGTTAAGAATTTGAGACATATGTTATCGTAATTAACTGATAAACTACTCTCGATTGTAGGATTATCACAAGGATGATGATCGATCTGAAAGATTGGTATACGATCACTTTCTTAAGGTAGATGAGTCTTGAATCTACAGTATGAAGAAATCAGAGCGAAAGTATTGGTGCTTGTTGAGGATAAAGATACTAATCATGACCAATTTGAGTAGTCATAAGGAAGTCTACCTTCTCATCGATGATTTGTTCGCAGCTGCAGTTCTATGTCTGGTTCATTGACCTGAGGTGCATCGGTAGTTTACCTTAAGAGTGTTATAGTTTGACTACACCATAACTAAATCTTCTAGCCATTTGAAACCCTGATGTGTATGTTGGTTATAGCATGTTCATTATAGGAATTGGATTGCATCAAGATGGAATCTATCAACCTCGGTAGAGGAGTAGTTCGATGGTGATCATGAGATCGAGACATAAAGCCCATGGCCATGGCAGTATGAAATAATAGAAAAAAGTTTCTATGAGGGTTTCATATCAAACTTGAATCAAATGATTTAATCATATGACAAGAATTGGGTTTGATGGGTGAACCTTAACTTAGATCCTATCAGAACTCGTGATGGAAGAACCCAATCACACGATAGTTGCATTGAGAGATTCTTTTTCAGTTCTGATAGATTGTTACCACATACTACTAGGTGTCGTTGGTAGATTATGGAATCTATTAGAATTATCTTGATGATTGATAATTCTAATTGGATGAATCAGAAAGAGTTTTGGTCCATCAAAAGATATTTCGATGATGTTGATGATAGAAATCATGACATGTCCTATTACCATATAGAATTAAATCTATTAGATCACACAAACAAGGATTTAGGTCTGGATGTTATTAATTGGACTCACGTACTTTGATTAATTTGGATTTGATCCAATTAGGTTAAAGAAAATTATGCTAGCATATAATTGGACCTAACTTTCTCCTTCATTAGATTTTCTGATTGGTCTGAACTCAGTCAAATTGGAATTAACTCATCCAGAAGCCCTGTATGGATTTGTCCTGGACTAACTGAACCTTGTCTGAGTTTGATCAGCCCTTATCTTAATTTTTCCTAAAGAGAATTAGGACAATGGGGTGCTAAGAGTTGGCACCCCCTTTGACTTGGTCTTTTATGCAAGAAAGAAAGGAGAGGGGCATGCTTCCCCTATTTTTTCTTTTAGGCTGTGCGCCTCCAGATGATTCCTAGAGAAAGAAACTCAAGGGTGCACACCCACTTCCCTCTTAGCATGCACCCACTAAGAGGATAAGGGTGAGGAGGTTGTGGAGTTTGTTGGTTCATTCAAATAGTTTGAATGAGTCCACCTGGGTTTTGAATTAATTCAAACTTTTGGAAGTTTGTTTCCTGAACCAACCCCCCTTATCAAGATAAGGTGGTGCACAAATTTGTGGGACTTTGTGCGACAAAAACCCATGTAAAATTTGAATGGGGCGTGGGGTTTAGTGAGGAGTTCTTCTGCTTCTTAACTTTGACCCGGTCAAAGTCTAGAAGCCCTAGGACTCTAGGTCTCTAATTATTTCTATAAATAGGAGACTAGGCCAAAGGGTTTGACCATCCGATTAGCCCACAATGAAGCCTTCTCCCTCCATTTCCTTGCCTACTCTCCCTCCTTTAGTTCCTCTCTCCCACGCCCAAGAGTTGGGCTGATCATTGCTTCAAGAGTTGAGATGCTATCCGCATAAGTCGAAGTCGCAGGAGATCTTGATCGTGTGTCAATCGGACTGCAACTGGAGATTGGATTGAAGGCACAACAAGGTGATCCCTTTCTAATTTTTCAAAAATAGATCTAGAAGAAGAAGACCTCTAGATCTGATCCGAGTGGATATCGATAAAGGCCGGGCATATGCACGACTAGGGACAAACCTCGGGACAACTTTAGATCATCACGGCGAGTAAGTTGTTTACTCGTAATCAGATGGTATTTTGAATACCCTTTTGCATGTTTAGTTTCAGATGTACATAATCAGATCTGATAAGATCAATGAAAAAAATTTAAAATTCTGCTACCAGCAGAACCTTCAGTTATTACCGACGGAAAGTGCTATCGCTAATAATCTAGCACAGAAACTATGGCTTTGCTGACCATATAATCAATTATAGTAATCTTGTCATCGGTAATAGTCCACCCATAAACCTTCCTCAGCCCATTGGTGGGAAAAAAAATTGTGTGAAAAAAATTCTTCACACTTTCTCTGCTTCCCGCATGTCCTTCTTGGCGTTCCCTACTCCCCACGCATCCTCCTTCCTTGTGACCTAATCCTACCGGTGCTTCCTATGCCATGGCCCCTAGCCTGCTACCCCAACCCCTCTTTGCCCAAGCCTGTTGGTGCTCCTATGCGGCCACCCCGGCCCCACCACCCTAGACTTGCCTCCCTCGTGGCCGCTCCGACCCCACCGGTGCCTCCTATGCCATGGCTCCATCCCAGCTGCCCCAGCCCCACCTCTCCTACGACCATCCCAACCCTGCCAATGCCTCCTATGCCGTGGTCTCGAGCCAACCACCCCGGCTCTATCTGTCCCACAACTGCCTCGACCTCATTGGTGCCTCCTATGTCACGACCCCGAGCCTACCACCCTAGCCCTGCCTCTCTCATGGCCATCTTGACCCTGTCGAAGCCTCCTATGCCGTGGCTCCGAGCTCGCCACCTTGGCCCTGCCTCTCCCACGACCACCTTGACCTTGCTGATGCCTCCTATGTCATGGCCTCGGAACCTATCACCCCTATCTTACTAGCCTCCTCGTGGCCCCATCCCAATCGGTCTGACCACATGGCCCCTACCTCATCACCCCTAGCCTACAACCTCGATCTTGCGGCCCCTTTCCTACCACTGTGAGTAGCAACAGTAGCGACGACATTAGCATCGACTGATGTTGTCTAGTATTAGTAATGGCATTAGCAAAGACTAGTGCCATCACTAATAATTTTACATGGATAATAATAGTGATGGCATTAGCATCATTAGAGTATTAGTATGATTGATTAGGCTTTATTGAGTAGCTATCAAGCAACAATAGAGTCTGCGAAAAAAAAAATCAAGAATCACTAGGGCAAGGCTATAGCGACATGCATAATTATAATAATTTTACATGCATAATAATAGTTTTTCTTCTTTCAATTTCTTTTCTTCCTGCTTTTATCAACTTGTTGTTCTTAGATTTTTTGATAGGTTTGATATTTTGTGTCACAAATCCAAATGATTAGCTTGCATCATCAAATAGAAATAGATAGTTGTACAATTATTTTCCTAAATAAAATAGGTGATAGCTGCTAGTTGCCAACATATAATCACAAAATACCTTGTTAAAGATAAAATCATATAATATGCTAGCATTTCTTAAATCAATATAAATATTTTTTAATTATATGTCCTAACTAGAATAGGATATCGATGAAGCCAAATCTCATCACACCTTTCGGCAATTGATAAATTGCCTTAGTAAAAGAATAATAAAAGATAAAAATAATTATGATATGTCAATTATTTTAAAATCTATAGATATTTTGTAATACATTAATTATATATATAACTCACCATCAAGTAGGAAATGATGGATGAAATACAGGTGTGGTATGGATTTTTTAAACCCAAAATATTGATCAATATTTAATATATACAGCAACAAAGTTCATAAAGTGGTGCCACACATTGTCCTTTTTCGTATCCCAAGCTATGGCATGACCCATTGCAACTTTTGGTCTCCACGTCACATAATGCAATACAATAATATCTTGCTTGTGCTGCGATAATAAAATAATTTTTGAATTAGCATGTACATTTATACTTGCATGAACAAATATTTAGAAAATTTGAGAAAAACTGAGCTGTGCTACATGAAATATTAAACAAAAGAGAATGATGCATTTTAAGGCTTTCATGTCTACATATTCTTCTAATTTTCTATACCAAAATAGAAGAAGAAACATACCATAAGCAAAGAACATAGCAAGAACTATGATGGCTATGAAAATTTTATTAGCATTAGAAGAGGAAGAGGAAGCCATATCAAATTTCTTGATGTAGTCTAAGAATGTCTTAGAGGTTCGAATTTATATTTGTCCAAAATATTTTTTTTGTTGAGTAATAATAATTGTCTAAAGGAGGTTTTGTTTCCTTTAATTGCCATTAGGCATTATTTATTGGGTTATTTTACCAAGAGTTTCTTATATCTTAATAGGATGGTAACATTTTGTTTTGTTCAGTTTCTTCATGGCATCTTAATTAATACCATTGGATTAAGTGACTTGGGAGCCATTATTCTCTAACATCTTTGAGAATAATAGGGTCCATTAAATGTTTTGATAGGCACCCTTCAAAAGTTGAATAATGGGAATAGGGTGATGGAAAAGGAAATAAGGATAATTTTAATACTATTGATGTAACAAGAAAATATGATTTAATCTTTTTCCATTATCTTAGGCTCTTAATATCCATTGGTTACTAGTCATGATCAAAATTATTTTAAGAAAATTTAATGATTTTAAAGATTATTGCAATTTCTATGGAAAACTATTCTTAAAGAAACATATACTCGAATGGCATGTAACTTAATAATCTTTGTGGTGATGTCTTGCTTTTCACTGGTTTTATATTTTAAAAGTTGCAATTTACGATGGTAGGATAGATATCATGGCTAAACTAGTGAGGTATGAGCCTGCACCCATTTTGGTGAACCAAGTCTCAAGTCAAAGTTCTTTCATCATGTCTCATCAAGTTAAGCCTTTCTTTATAAGATCATGTAAATCAAGGAACATCCTTCTAAACAACCTTTTATCTGAAGCATCAGTTAACAAACATCTTTTTAAAAAGCATAAGAACTATCAATTTGACTCTAGATAGAAATTGTGAGCATACCATTGATAGAAGTTATACAACCATAAACAATGATTACAATAAAAAAATATTTAGACACCTTTGCTTCATGTGAATGAAATAATTAAAAGCATTGATGCTTGCAATACATATACCAATTTGGCTAGATTTGAAACCACAACCTCTCGCTAAGTGCTCATAAAATTGATTTCTCTAGTTATGAAATATGAATCATATGTGAGGAGCTTATTACTATCCCCAATGCTTCGGAAGTGTTAGATTGGACGAAACTGAACTGATGGATGCATCAAGATGGTTCACAACATCGATCTTTAATCCATTGAGGTCCCTATCTAACCATTAATCATATTAGATATGTTATTGTATGCATGAAAATTTGATAGCTACTAATATTTTTGAATTTATGTTTTAAAAATAAAATTTGATCATGTTTGCATATCAACTAATGATTAATTATATTTTGACTATCGCATCCTATGTTGTCACATGAATTATCTATTTGGGATACTTATTGTTTATTGGGTTATCAATCTCATTATTCTCTTTTTCTTTTTCCAAATTTAGATACTTAGTTATGGATGTGAGTAGTGCTACAAAAATTAGAAATAAGTTTTGACAGTATCAACATAGTTTAGATTTAGAATTATTATTATAGTTTATAGGACTATTATTTAAGGTTTAATGGATGTTGGACTTTTGAATGTTATTTTTTAGTTGGATTTGTTAGTTAATTAAATTTCAACTTTTACTTATTCAAATTATCTCCTTTGTGATGCATATGATATCATGTTGGGATAACTTGCAAGCTTGTAGAGAGTATTCTCTACAAGCATGGGTAGTTGACATAAACCCTTGATTCATGATCTCAGAAGGTGTGTGCGATAATTAATATGATATCAGAGCATAAGTGAAAAATCATGATACATAAAATCAAACATGAGTGTTGGGATAACTAATATTAATTTTGACATAACTTAGAAACTCATATTTGAGATGAGTATATTGATGGATTTAAATCAGAGTACACACCAAAAGCATTATGGTCTAAATTTTTTTCAAGCTAATCAGAACAATAATTTGATTCTAGGGTGTTTACCACCTATAAGTTATGACAAATAATAGTCCACTCCTCCTAACAAACTCCATATGGCCTGAATGGCCGACTGACATTCTGTTATGGCTGTCACTTTCATTCTGTGATAGGCTCTACCTATATAAGGGATCCTCTAGATACATTTTTCTCTCTAAGCTCTCATCTCTCTACTAACATTCTTCTGAGTACTCCATTCTTGTTGGTCAGGAAGCTAACTTGACCATCGACGGTCTCATCTTTATCTTGCAGGCCTTGTCGGCAGTCTCGACTTTACTAGCTCCAGCGAACTCCAGCATCAGCACCATTTTCTGCACCAGCAAGAGAGAAAATAAATGAAAAAGTGGAGAGAGAGAATCTTTGTATCTTTCAAAAGAGGCAAACATGATTAGGATCATCAGGGATCATATCAGGATGATTCAATAGGAATCATTCATGATCAAAAAGCTATAAATTTCTGATAAAAGTAGGATTGGAATCCAACCTGCTGCATAGATTTCAGAGCAATCCTTCGGTCATCTTGATTTCATCTTAGGTTCAACCTAGGGTTCATGAATCATATAGAGAGAGAAAGAAAGAGTAGAAAGATCCTAGAGAGAGAAGGAGAGAGAGAGGAGAGGGAAAATTCTTTTCTCTTTTTTTTATTTTCTTTTTCTTTTTCTTTTCTTTTTTTCTTCTTCTTATTCTTTCTTTCTTTCTTTCTTTTCTTTTCTTCTTTCCTTCTTAGCCGAACAGGGGATGGGACTATGGTCCATGGCTGGTACTCCGATAGGGTATGATGGCACAGCCATAGGTCCGACAATAGGTGGTTGATAGTCGTGGATAGGGAACAATCGATGGTAAGAAATCAAAGCACTACTATAGAATAGGACTACGACAGTGCATACTATTACAGTAGTTTTGAAAATCACTGCCATAGACTCAGCACATACTATTGGAGTGATTTCGAAAATCATTGTCATAGAATCTACGATAGCAGTTATTGTAAATCACTGCTATAGACTGGATCTATGGCAGTGGTTATGCTAAACTGCTACAATAGGTCGGACCTATGCAGCGGTTCTATCTAACTACCACCATAGGTCTAGTCTATAGCAGCAGTTTATAATAACCGCTATCATAGGTCCAAACTATGGTAGTAGTTAATCAACCGCTGCCATAGATCTTGAACCTATAGTGGCAGTTAAACATAACCGCTATAATAGATTGGACTTATGGCTATGGTTATCGTAAACCACCGCTATAGACTAGATCAATGATGGCTGTTAAACATAACCACTGCAATAGATCAATCTATGACAGTGGTTATACAGAACCATTGCCATAGGTCCAACCTATTACAGTGGTTTAGCATAATCACTGCTATAATTTTTTAATATTTTTTTTAAATATTAAAATTTAATGATTATCTTCACCATTCATTATCTTAATAATTACTATTAGAGTGTTGTCACAAAAGATCATCTCAATTCGATAGCCCTAGCTTCATCGATCAGTAAAATTTGATTTCAACGATCATAAATGATGGTGCGATGATCTGATAGATGGAGATCATCAGTGAATTCAAAAACTAGCAATGATGATCTTGATGATGTTTGTAGCGTACTGTCAAAATTTCACTTAAATCAAATATCGTTATCATGGTCAATTTAGTATGAGATGATTTTGACGATTAAACGAGAAATAAGTGATCAAAAGGCCAAATGATGTCCAATTACGAGAAAAATTTTTAGTTAAATGGTCCTTGCTATAATTTTAATCATTTTATATAGTGATGATCGTAAAATCCAAATCATTTTTGTATGAACTATTCATATTAAGCAGATCTTTCAAAAGTACAAGCATAATTACCAAAGATGTTTAAGAATGGGTATCGAGCGACGTATAATTTTGGATTGTTCTTAAACCTGCGGTTTAAATTTTATGATCACTACCATAAAAATGATTAAAGTAGGAGCTAAGATCATTTATCTTAAAAATTATCTCATAATCGAATGTCGTCTGGTCCTTTGATCACTCATTTCTTATTTAAGGGTCAAAATCATTAGTACTAAATTGATCATGATAACGATATCCGATTGAAGTAAAATTTTGATAGTGTGATACAAACAGCACCAAGATCATCTTTGCAGATTTTTGAGCCCATCGATGATCTCCATCTATCAGATCATCGCTTCATTGTTCATGATCATCAAAATCAAATTTTACGAATTGATGAAGCTAGGGCTATCGGATCGAGCTGATTTTTTTTGACAGTACTCTAATAATAATTATTTAGATAATGAATGATGAAGATGAGCAAAAAATTTTAAAATTATAAAATATTTAAAAAAATAAAAAAATTGATTACCAATCTATGGAAGCAGTTATTTAAAACCGCTATCATAGATCTATTACAGTGGTTTCTAACCGCTATCATAGACCTATGAATATCACTGCCATAGATCTATGGCAGTGGTTTAAAAATTACTGCCATAAGTTAGATTATTTTTTTCTAAATTTCACCCCCAAATTCATTCCCTCCAAGCTCTCTCTCTCCCTCCTCTCCACCGTCGGTGAGGCCCCTCCCCTTTCCACCTTCTTCCCTGACTGGCCAAGCCACCGGCTCCGCCACCTCCCCCACCTACCCCATCTTTCTTGGCAACTGGCCTTACCACCTCTCCCTCGTCCTCCTTCCCCGGCCAGCTCATCCGCCTGCTCCTTCTTTCCCAGTCAGCCTGACCACTAGCCCCACCACCTCCCCCTCCTTTCGTGGCCAGCTCCGCTTCCTCCCTCGCCTCCCCCTTTTTCCTCGGCTAGCCCGACCGCTGGCCCCGACCCCTCCCTACTCTCTTTCTCTTTCTCTCCTCTCTTCCCTCGGCCCGACCCACCCCATCCCTGCACTCTCTCCTCTCTTTCCTCAGCCCGACCCTCCCCCTTCCTACTCTCTCTACCTATTTCTCTCTCTTCCATTTTTCTCTCTTTTTTTCCTCTTTCTCTTTCTCTCTTCTCTCTTTCGATCTCTAGATCTCTCTAGATCTTTCTCTCTCTTCTCTCTTTCTCTCTTTCTCTCTCTTCTCTCTTTTTCTTTCTCTCTATATCTTACTATCTTGTTTCTCTCTTGCAAGCAACCTCTAGCACCATCGTCTTCCTCTAGCACCGTCGCTGACGACCCTCAGACCTCTGTGCGACCCCGTCTCTATAGTTATAGGTATGATTTTTTTTTAAGTTTCATAGTAATATTTGTTAATCATTTATAATAATATTTATAATAAATATTATAAATATTTATTATAAATATATAATTATCCATGGGCTATGGTGAAGGAAAAATCTTATTTTTCTGGCATAGGATCATTCAGATCTGATTAGGTCTGAAGAAATATTTTAAAAAAATTTTCTATAATCCTAATCAAATTTGAGACATCTCAAATTTGATCCTAAAGATCTGATATTAAAATTAAAAATAAAATTAAATCTTATTTAATTTTATTTCTTATTTTGGATAATCAGATTATCCTATGATAATCCTAATTATTCCTAAGATTTTGTAAGGAGCCACGCACGTGCCTCACCTCTACCGGTGTCTACTCGGGCAGGATCTGGAGGTCTTCTTCTTCTAAATTAATTCTTTAAAAATTAGATCTAGATCAAATCTTAAAGTTCTTCAATACTTTTTTTGAAGAAGCAACAGTCATCTCTTTCAGCAGTGCTGCCTTCTTCCTGATCTGGGCACCTTTCTTCCTTGGATGACACTTGAACCCATGCCCAACTCTTTGGGCATGGAGAGAGGAGAGAGAGGATCGGATGGGATGTGGAAGAGGGAGAGAGAGGCAGTCTTGGGGCATGGGAGTTGTGTAAAACTTTTTAACCCTAGGCATAGATAGGGTTTAAATAGACCCTACTGCACCATGCAGTGCCACACCATCCCGACCAATCAGAGGCCTTCATTCAATTAGATCTAAATCTGATTAGTGGGATAATATCATTTGATCCAATCAAATAAGAGTTTCTCAAAATTCACATAGGTGGCGCCAAGACTAGATAAAACAAAATGCTTTGGCGCCTAGGTATTTAAATCCATCAAGAAACCCTGGAGTCCCATCTGTATGTGATGCCATCCCTTATCCATATAGGGCACATGCCTAGGGTGGCATGCACTCTCTCTCTTACCTCTTTTAGCTGGGGGACAAGAGCCCTGGATGCTCTCCTATAGGTGCATGACACATGGCCCTATGTCCAAGTGTCCAGGGTCAATTGTTGACCTATGTCAAAAAACAAGAATTAGTAGGTGATAGAAATTGGTAGGTATTGTCTTAAATCCATCTAATGAATTAAGATAATCCTTTTCTAATCTGGACAAGCTTCAGTCAGACTAAAATGAGATTTCTGAGTGAGTCAAAATAAATTTGGCTCAACCAAGACGAACCAAAATGATTACAAAAGGAGATAGTTAGGCTTAATCATGTGCTAGCATGATTTTCTTGAACCTAATTGGATCTAATCCAAATTAATTAAATTGGGTTAATCTAATTTATGACATCTAGATTTAAATCCTTATTTGTGTGATCCAGTTAGGTTCAGTTTCATATGGTAATAAGATATGTTGCGATCTCTATCATCGACATCATCGAAATATCTTTCGATGGATCAGAACTTTTTTGATTCATACAATTAGAATGATCGATCATCTAAATCATTCTAATTGCTCTCAAAATCCACCAGTGACACCTAATAGTATATGGTGGTAACCCATCAAAATTAAAAGCGAACCTCTTGGTGTAGCTACCTATGTGCTTGGATTCTTCTATCTTGAACCCAAATAGGATTAGGGTTAAGGTGAACTCATCAAACCCAATATCCATCATATGAATTAACCATTCGATTCGAGTCCAATGTAAAAACCTACTAGAAACTCTTTCTATCATCTTCACTCTACCATGGTCATGGGCTTAAGGACTCAATCTCATGATTATCATATGGCTACTCCTCATCTACCGAGGTAGATAGATCCCCTATTGGTGCAGTCTAATTCCTACAATGAACATACTATAGCCAACATACACCTTAGAATTTTGAATGGCTAGAAGATTGAGTTATGGTGTAGTCAAACTATAACATCCTTAAGGTGAACTGCTGATGCACCTTAGATCGAAGAACTAGACACGCCACTGCAGCATCAAGTCAGTCACCGACGAGAAGGTAGACTTTCTTATGATCGCTTGAGGTGGCCACACTCAGTACCCTAATTCTCTAACGAGTACCTATACTCTCACTTCGATGTCTTCATACCATAGATTCAAGATACATCTATCCTAAGAAAGCGATCGTATACTAACCTTCCAGATTGATCACCATCCTCATGATGATCCTATGGTTGGAAGTAGTTTATGAGTTAATTATGAAAATTCATGTCTTAAATTTTTAGCTCTTGAAAATATGAATTGTCACTACCATTAACTCAATGGATGTATCTCAAACACTTTAAATACACACTATGATAGAAAATAATTTTTTTATTAATTTATAGTCAAAATTATAAAATTATCCTTAGAAGTGTATTATAAGTGTTTAGCCAATTTGGCTTCTAGGGCACACATCTAACATGTGGATCATGCCAGTGGTTAAGAGAATTCCTTCTGGTTGGTTCTGGACCATACCGATGGATTTTGAGTTGGGTCGGGCCATATTGACGGTCGTGGATGGCCTTAGGCCGTACTGTGTCCACAACCGTGGACAGTCTTGGGTCATGCCAGTCGATAAGAAAACCTCCACCGATGGATCCTGGGCCATATCGACGGTCGTGAGCTATGCCGACTGCTAAGAGAACCCTCGCCCCTGTCGGTAGGTTCTGGGCTGTGCCCGTGCTTATGGACCATATCGATCACTAAGAGAATTCCCGTCACTAATAGAAAGTAAAATTATTTGTTGCTCTTCCTTAATTATTATGGATATAATTTATGTTGTAGAATTTATTGCATAAAATTTTTTAGGTTATCGTTTATATCTTGTTACTTTTATTTATTACATTGCATAATGATAGACCCATCAATTGATTAGTGTACATAATCTTCGACACCTGTACATTTATATAATTTTTATGTGAATGAAAGAATTATGTACAATGATCAACTCCAGTACTACCCATAGACTGGCGATTAATCGATGCTGGTGTCAGAGATCGGGTGTGAGAGAAGATATGGATAAGTGTATCTTAATCATATTTATGCATTTGATATGTTTACACTATGTTTGTTTAGAATAATTTTGGTAACTGATTTCTGATAAATTTATGTAGAGGAGGTATGACTTTCTAGATCATGAGAGGGCTCGAGATGTCTGACTAAAGAAGATTGAAGAATTATACCAGGGCTACAAGCTCAAGCTGCATAGAGGATGGCTCGAGCACTGACGAGATACTTCGGAGGAGCTTGTTCCTTGGATATAGGACTGTCTTTCGAGTTAGTGAGAGAGGTTGGTTAGGTATTGGAGGAGCTAGGAGTTTGAGGTTTAATTTTTAATTTTTAAATTTTTAAATATACTAAAATTTATATTTAAATACTTATTATTTATTTAAATATTTTTTAGACTGTCTCACACAGAACCAGGAGAACCGGGCAGCTCTGGACTACATACACACTCTTGGCCATGAGTCTTTGGCTAGTCGTGTGCATAGAGACATAATGAATTCTAAATCTTACTAGATAAATTAAATTAATATTTTTTTATATATTCTAAATAAATTGATCCATTGTTATAGCTGATGAGAGATGGGGTGATGCCCAGCCATAACGAGATCTTTCGATCCAATCGTACGAACAAGAAGGGCAGGCCAATGAACGGCATGATTGGAAAGATTTTTGTAAGTAATAATTATATTAGTACGATTAGTATTATAGCATTTCTTATGATATTTTATTTAAATTTATAATTACAGAAGTAGTTAGACGTACTCACGAGCAAGGGCCCGGATACCTATGGTTCTCATAACCATCTATCTCAGGTCTTGGGGCATGAGCACTCAGGAAAGATCTTATGCATGTTCAGATATATGCTAATGAGCTACTGGTCTGAGGTGAGCATCTCTTCACATATTTTTAATGTCGTCAGTCAGGAGCAGCTTAAGGAGGCATTGGCATAGGTAGCTCAAGCTAGGATGCAAGCAAATCAGGTTGGAGAGCAGGCTGCTCAGGCTAGAAAGCAGACTGCTTAGCTACAGGACCTCATGACCATTATGGAGATGAGACTCAGCACATATTTTGAAGCTAACTTTATAAGCCTTGAGGACATGTTGACCGATGTTCCAGCTCCAGCCCCTCCAGCTCCTCAGCTCGTGCTCCATCTTCTTTCGGTGATGATAACTTAGATGTAGATTTAGAAGACTTTTGATGTATTTTTTAAATATTATAATAAATTTTATTTAATAATAAAATTTAAGTATTTTAGAAATATTATTATATTTATAATATTTTCTTATTTTATATATTAAACTATATTTATCAGTTAAAAAATAAAAAAATATATATTTTATTATTCAAAATGTATGATAGCGGTTGTAAAACTGCTATCGTAGGTGAGTGAATCACTGCCATAGATCACATGCCAACCGTTGCATTCGACCTATGGCAACGATTATGAAGTCACTGCAATAAAGCCTATGGCAGCAATTTTGTAACTGCTACCATAGGTTTCTATGGCAGCGATTCATTGAATGGCTGCCATAGGCTACCTATGGCAGCGATTACCATAACCACTATAAAAATCGCTGTCATAGACCTACGACGACGGTCATAGTGGCAGCGATTATCGAACCGCTATCGTAGGCTATGGCAGTGATTTTTTGGACTATGGTAATGATTGTGAACTACTATCGTAGCCCTATTTTGTAGTAGTGAAGGGGATAGAGGCTAAAAAAAAAGAGATCCAAGACTCTTTCTTTATTTTTCTAGTCTTCGGCTGATCATTAGCGGCCAAACCTTTATGAAAAAGATGGTAGGGAGGTTGGGGGTCATGAGCCAAGGGTGCGACACCGTGGGCAATAGCACCGATGGCTGGAAAAGGGGAAACATGGCTCAGTTAAAATAGGAGAAAAAATAGGGATCATCTTTTTGGGGCTCTTCTGGTGATTCTGACGATCGATGGCCATCTGTAGGGACATGGAAAGAAGAGAAAGAAAGAGAGGAAGAAGGGTTGGTGCTTACCTTGGGCTCCAATAGCATCATCAGCTCTAATTTTCGGCAAGCATGAGTACAAGAGGCTATGGCTTCAACGGGAGAAGTCAAAGAGAAACAAGAGGGAGGAAGGCTGATGGAGGGCCGGCTTCATCACGTGGAGTCCTTTGATGGGGAGAGGAGGAAATTTATAGAGGATCTCCTAGGGTTTTGAAAGCCCTAGGAGTCCTAATCTTGATTGGGCATGGGGAGAAGAAAACTCCTATTGGGAGTCTTCTTATTAGGGCCCCTTCATTTTTTTTTTGGTCTATTTTGACATTTATGCTCAAAAAATGAGGATATCATATAGATGACCTTACGTCTAATGTCTCTTTGGAGAATGTCAAAAATGTAGTGTTTGCCTTTAAGTATTTCAAGGCATCGGGTCCAGATGGCTTAGTCTTCTCTTTCATTCAGAAATATTGGGATTTGATTAAGGATAACATCTTAGTGCTCATGGAGGACTTCCATAGAGGATCTCGATATGTTACATTTGAACTTTGCCTTTATCTTCCTCATTTTGAAAAAGGAAGATACCCATTTTGCTCTTGAGTTAAGACTGATCAATCTTCTAAATAGCTTGTACAAAATCATTTTCGAGGTCTTTTCATTGAGACTGGTTAAATTTCTTCCTTCATTGATCGATCCTTCCCAATCGGCTTTTGTTAAGGGTTGTAACATTATTGAAAATTTTCTTAGTGCCCATGAAATTTTCCCTTACTATAATAGAATAGGGCAGAAAGGCATTTTGTGCAACTAGATTTTGAGAAGGCCTTTGACAAGCTTAATTGGGACTTTCTATTTGATGTTGTTTAAGCATGAAGCTTCCCTTGCAATTGGATCTCTTGAATTTGGTGTCTTCTATCTATTGCTTTTGTGGCACTTATTGTTAATAGAAAATATTGACCCTAGGTTTGATTTTGATGAATACTAAAATATTTGAGTATATGATTGATAAGTGTTTAAGAAGAGATTTCAGAAAGCTCAAACCATATTTCAAAGATGCTCAAGACTTCCATTTTAAAGACTCAAAGAAGCAGGATTAAAGAGATTAAGCCATGTAAATTTCATGAGAAGAAGGCCTGTAATCGACTCCTAAAGGATTTGAGTCGACTTTGGTATAGTTTCAATTTTTGATACAGACCTCAAGTTGACTCAAGGATTCTTAAAGTTGACTCTAGCATGCAGGTTCTAGTTAGCACAGTCCTCGAGTCGACCCTTTTAAGAAAGATAAAGAACAGTTTCTTTATGCATAGTGCTCAAGTCGACTCTCGCAGTTCTCGAGTCGACTCTCTCTAAAAAGATAGAAATGTGTATTTCTATGAATAGCACTCGAGTCGACTCCTAAAGACATAGAGTCAACTTTAAAGCTCTAGTCAACTCCAGATCTATTAGAGCCAACTCTATTACAACTAATAGCTACAATGACTAGTTTTTTAGGACTTCTCTAATGGCTATTTCTCATCTCTCAATGGCTAGAAACCTATTTTAAGGGATGTTAATAAGGATTTATGAGTGTCTAAGCCATTATTAAAGTGAGAGAACTTAAGAAAACCAAAAAAATTAAGAGAGACCATCAGAAAACTCAAAAAACTCTTGTTGTACATTAAGTGAGCAATCAAGAAGAGAGCTTCAACTCCAACCACCTGCTTCTTGTGCGTTCAAGTGATTCTCAAGAGGAAGAAGAGGGCATTTATTGCAAGAGCTTTCCACCTCCTCAAATCAAGCTTCAATGACTCTCTACTTGCTCTTAAAGGAGCTTTGAGTTTGAGTTAAATTTTGTGTTTAATTTTTTTGTTTGTAACAAATTTCAATTGGGATTGAAACTTGAGGAATATGCTTATTCAAATCCAAAATTGGATTTGTACAAGCTTAGGTTGGCTTGGAGTGAAGGTCTTGGTTGGTGTGCTTAAATAAAACTAATTGGGTTTAGATTATGATCCTAAAAAAATAATCTTGCTGTAATCTGAACAATTATAGTAGCATTCCCAAGAAAAGAGCTTGGAGAGTGGATGTAGGTATTATGGTTAACGCTGAACCACTACAAAATCTGTGTCATTGTGTGTGGCTTGCATGTTTATAGTCAGCATTAGTTATTATTGTATATTTACTAATTATTTCCACTATGCTTTCACTTAGCTTGATTAAATTTGTACACATATCTACTTAAGTTGTAAAAAATTTTTGAAAATCCAATTTGCCATCCCTCCTTCCATCCTTTTGGGTTACCTCACTGGACAATAGAAGATTGGGCAAATAGATCAAATGCAAGCATGGTTTGAGGTTATATTACTGGTGGCTATTTTATCTAGAATTTTCAAGCAAGCTGGATATTGGGAATTGATTAATGGAATTGGCAACAAAGAGGAGTTTAGAGGGATTAAATATTCACAATTCATGGATGATATAGTACTTTTCTGCATAGGCTAGAAGGAAAGCATTATGACAGCCAAAGATATTCTTCTGCCTCTTGGGTATACTTCAAGTCGGAAAATCAATACCAACAAGCTCCATTCTTTGCATTAGTATGTATCATTCTGCAGCATCAAGATTTGCCAACTATATAAACTATAATAGAGAAGCTCTTCCTTTCTCCTATTTGGGTTTCCTCTATGTGACAAAAAACTATGGAAGCAATGTTGGATGCTGCTAATTGAAAAGGTCAATGCAAGACTTGCATCTTGGAAGGATAGACTTTTATCTTGAGGAGCCTAGTAAACTCCATGTTATCAGCCTTACCTTCATACTTCATGTCCACATTTAGAATTCCTCCATGGGTCACTAGTAAAATTGATAGTATGAGAAGGGCCTTTCTTTTAGAAGGCAAGGAAAGCGTGAGTGTCTTTCACTACCTTGAGCATTGGGAGAAATTCTATAGATCTAAGGAACAATGAGGCTTGGGTGTTAAAAACATAGATCAGATGAACCATGACTTGCCTGCTAATGAGCATGAAAGTATCTAAAAGGATTAGACAATAATTGTTGGAAGCTCATAACAGGCACTTAGTCCCAGAAGAGTAAATTTGGTATGAGATCTAGGAAGTCTTATGAATTTGTCACCTCTATGGCAGGAGATCGATAGGCAAAATGGGGCCTTTTGGAACTTTGCATCCTTCAAACTTGGGGATGGTCAAAACATTGCTTTGTTCCATTTTTACAGATCTCTATGAAAGAGCCCTCCGTTGCAACACCTTTGTTCTACCATTTTGAAATTAGAGATCATTCTTCTAGAGGATCCAAGTGAGAGGTCCTTTGACATTCAATGAGACAAATCAATTGTAGCACTTCATGAGATTCTTGCAATGGTAAGGATCTCTAGGATTGCTGATGTGCCAATTTGGAAGTTAACTTATAACGACATCTTCTCTACAATCTATTAAACAATGGTGGCTGGAGATGCCCTACAGCAAAACTATATGGAAACTGGGATCCTAAAGAAAGTATGTGTTTTCCTTTGGCTGGCCCTTTTAAACTGGCCCTTTTAAACAAGATCCACATTAGAGAAGTTCTAGCAAAAAATGGATGAAGCCCAAATGTCCAATGTTCCTTGTGTGGTAACAGCTTTGAGACTATAATTCACCTCTTTGTAAGATGTCGGTTTATCAGAAGTTTATGGACCACAGTAAAGCTTTCACTGAGAATAAGGGATCACCCTTCAAGCTTTCAAGATCTTTGGACCCAATGGAGAGTGAAAAACCATAAACAATTGTGCAAGCGAGTTGGAAGTCAAATCATTGCTGCCATTTGCTAAAGAGTATGGAGGGAGAGGGATGCGAGAATATTTTGAAGAAGAGCCACTCTATTCATTATGCTTTGCTGAGATCCATCCACACTTTCTAATCTTGGGGTTGTCTCTATTAAAAGAATTCGAAAGATGATCAGGAGGAGCTTGGTAGAGACTTGCTTCCCTGCTATAACAATGACCTTTAGGCCTTCCTCCGCCGGTCATGATTTTTGTTGTTTTACTCTCTCTCTATTTCTATCATCTTGTCCTTTGGTGTTTTCTTTGGTTTCTTTTCTTGTAAATATTCCTTATTGACTTAATAATAAATGCCGGTGGAGGTCGAGGCTTTCACCATTTCCATCTCCAAAAAATATTGAATCAAAGAAAAAATAGTTTCATTTTAAAAAATAGGTCAGGCCCATTCAAAATTAGGATGAGGGTGGGACTTGAACCTAGGCCAGCTTTGAAGTTACAAAGTCCATGGGCAAATCGATATGCACATCTTGAATTCCAAGAAAAAGAAATATTTTGTTAGAGGAGACATATAAGGTTACTAAGATGAACCTAAAACTTTTAAAAATCCATTAATGTTGTAGAGAATCAAGAGCTAGAAAAAACGAGTTAAATGGTATAGGGATTGGGATTGCTTTCTATTGCTTATTCTTACACTTTTACTATCATTCATAAGCTAGAATCTACCTCATAAGATGATATTAAAGGCATTGCTGTTTTGGTGGATGCTATATAGGAAGAGATTTCAGCTCTTTAGAAGAGTGAGATGAAGGATTTATTTCCTTTGCCTCCTGATGTTTCACCTATTTCTCACAAATATGTACATAAGGTGAAAAGAAAAATAGTTGTTTTATTAAATAAGCTAAGCTTGTAGCAAGATGATCCTTACAAAACTATAAAGATGATTTCGATAAGATCTATAGTATAATTGCAACATTAACCACAATCAAAGTACCTTTTTTTTTTGTTTTCCAAGGCTAACAAGGATTGATTTTTGTAGCATGTGGATGTACAGAACACCTTCTTATCTGGTAATGTTGACAAAATAATTTATATATGGCAGCCTCCTGCATTTGTTGACTTCTCATCCTAAGTTTGTTTGCAAACATAGAAAAGCTTTTTATGACCTCAAGCAAGTGCCTAGAACTTGGTGTTTTAAAGTTGCAAAGTATTTATTACTTTACAGTTATTCTCTATTTTCTATAGATTTTAACATATCTATGAAGCTGGTATGAATATGGTGATAGTTTGTCTCTATGTTGATGACTTGATTAACATAAATGATGATATTGATGAGAATCGTAATGTTGTAAACAACAATTTATATAGTCTAAGATGAAGGAACTTAATGAATTGAAATGTTTTTTTGGTATTGAAGTAAAATTCAAAGATGACTATTTTGTATGTTAAAAAAATATGCTCCTAGTTTATTGAATATAAATTAGCCAATTTCAAGCATATACGAACACCGATTGCACTATAAGAAAATTGAATATTAGTGACGATATTAGTGACAGAAATTTTTTGCATCGCTAATAATAATTTTTTGCCACCACAACACCAATAAAAAAAAAAAGATGTTGCTAATACTATTAGTAACCATAATTTTGTTATTAGCAACAACAAGTGCCATCTCTAAAAGTTTAATTTTTTTTAAAAAATATTTAAATATTAAAAAAATATTAGCAATGGTGAATTTGGATTATTAGCGACAAAAAAATTGTAGTCTCAAATAATCAACTATTAGTGATGGCTTCTTAATTACTAGCGATGGTGTAAGCCACCGCTAAAATTATTTAAATTTTTTTATAATATTAAAACAAAAAATATATATCAGCAATGATGAATTTTGTCTATTAGCAATGAACATCATGCCATCGCTAATAATTTTTTAAATATATTTTTTTAAAAAAAAATATTTAAAAATATTATTGATGATGGAATTAATGATGACACATTTGCCATTGCTAACAATCCAGAACATACTCCAAGTCTAATTCGAACTCGATTCAAATTCAATTCGAAATTCTATCAAACCTAATTTAATTAGGCTTTGAATCCAAATCCAACTTAGATTATAAAATTTAATTAGTCTCAAATAAGATAAGATTAATTAAATTAAATCTAATTTAAATTAATTAAAAAAATTAATTTTTAATTTAGATTCAATTTGAATCTAATTTGAAATCCTATCAATTCTAATTTAACTCGACTTTTAATTCAAATCCTACTTGGACAGTAAACCATAATTACCTTCAAATTAAGATAAATATAATAAAATTTAAATTAATTTAAATAATTAGAAGGGAATAGTTTTTAAGTTGGGTTCGATTCGAATCCAATTCGAATCTAATTTGGATCCAATTCAAAATCTTATCAAACCTAACTCAATTAGACTTTGAATCCAAATCTTACTTGGGTTATAAAATCAAATTAGCCTAAAATTAAGTCAAGCCAACTTAAATTAAATTTAATTTAAATTAATTAGAATTTGATCCATGATTATTTTTGAATTCAATTCGAACATGATTCGAATCCATTTTGAAATTCAGTTAAACCTAATTCATTAGGCTTCGAATTTAAATCCTACATAGATTATAAGACTCAATTGGCCTCAAATTAAGTCAAGATTAATAAAACTAAAATCGATTTAAATTAAATAGGAAAAAATAAATTTTAATTTGGATTCAACTCAAATTTAATTTGAATCCAATTCGAATCCAATTAGAAAACCTATCAATCTTAATTCAATTAGACTTTGAATCCAAGTTCTACTTAGATACTAAAATCTAATTACCTTCATATTAAGTCAAGCATAATTAAATTTAATCTAATTTAAATTAATTTTAAAAAAATAATTTTTAATTTAGGATTGATTCGAGTCAATTAAAACCTGATTCGAATCCAATTTGAAATCCTGTCAAATCTAATTCAATAAGATTTTGATTCTAAGTTCTAATTAGATTTTAAATCAAATTATTCTCAAATTAATTCAAGCTTAATTAAATTTAATTTATTTAAATTAATTAAATAAAATAATTTTTAATTTAGGTTCAATTCAAATTCAATCCAAATCTAATTTAAATTTAATTTAAAATCCTATCAAACCTAATTTAATTAGACTTTGAATTCAATTTCTATTTGAAATATTAAAATCCAATTAGCCTCAAATTAAGTCAAGTCTAATTAAATTAAATCTATTTTAAATCAATTAGGACTTGATTTATAAATTAATTAATCTTAAAAATTTAATAAAATCTAATATTAATTTTCAACCATCCAAAAAATGACCTAGAAGAAAATAATTAATATTAAAATATAATTTTAAAAAATATGATTATTAGCGATGGCTTTAGCAATGAAGATCTTTCTATTGCTAATAATTTTAAAAAATATATTATTTTAATATCAAAAATTAATATTTTAAAACATTTAATATTATTAGTGAAGGCATTTTGTTATTAGCAATACAAGGTGCCGTCACTAATAGAAAATATTATGTTTCTGATCGTATTATTGACAATAGTCAACCATCGATAATAGTTAAAACTTTTTAAGAAAAAATTAATATTAAAATTTAATATTTTAAAAAAATTAAATATTATTAGCAATGGCTTTTTATTATTGTTAGATGTGTATCCTAGAAGCTAAATTGGCCAACACTTGTAATACATTCTCAAGAAAAATTTATAATTTTAACTTATTATTAATAAAAATTAGATTATCTTTTCAATCATATTTGTGTATTAAGTGTCTATGATTCATCTATTAGGTTCGCGATTATGATAACAGATATTCTCAAGAGTTGAGAATTTGAGACATATGTTATCGTAATTAACTCATAAATTGCTTTCGATCGTAGGATCGTCGTGAGGATGGTGATCGATCTAAAAGATTGGCATACGATCACTTTGTTAGGATAAATGAGTCTTGAATCTATGGTGTGGAGACATCAGAATTAAAGTATAAGTGCTGATTGAGAATAAGGGTACTGAGCATGATCAATTCAAGAAATCATAAGGGAGTCTACCTTCTCGTTGATGACTTGTTTGTAGCTATAGCTGTATGTCGGTTCTTTGATCTGTGGTGCATTGACAGTTCATCTTGAAGGAATTATAATTTGACTACACCATAACTCGGTCTCCTAGCCATTTAGAATCCTGAGGTGTATGTTGGCTATAGCATGTTCATTGTAGGAATTAGATTGCACTAAGATAGAATCTATCAACCTCGGTAGAGGAGGAGTAGTCCTATGATGATCATAAGATCGAGTCCTAAAGCTTATGGCCATGGTAGTGTGAAATAATAAAAGAAAGTTTCTATTAAGATTTTACATCAGATTTGAATCGAATGATTTAATCATATGACAGGAATTGGGTTTGACGAGTCAACCTTAACCTAGATCCTGTTAGTACTCGTGATGGAAGAATCCAATCACATGATTACTACATCGAGAAGTTCTTTTTTAGTTCTGATAGATTGCCACCACATACTGCTAGGTATCACTGATGAATTATGGGATCAATTAGAATTATCTCGATGATCAATAATTTTAATTAGATGAATCAAAAAGAGTTTTGGTCCATCAAAAAGTATTTCGATGATGTCAATAATATAGATCATGACATGTCCCATTATCATATAGAATTGAACCTATTGGATCATATAAATAAGGATTTAGATCTGGATATCATTAATTGGACTCACGTAGTCCAATTGATTTGGATTTGATCCAATTAGGTTTAAGAAAATTATGCTAACACATGATTGGATCTAACTTTCTCCTTCATAGGATTTTCTGATTGGTCTGAACTTAGTCAAATTGAAATTAGCTCATCTAAAAGTTCTGTATGGGTTTGTCCTAAACTTACGAAACCTTGTCCTAGTCAGATTAGCCCTTGTCATTATTTTTTTTAAAAGAGAATTAAGATAAGGGGGCGCCAATGCGCCCCCTTTGACTTGGTCTTTTGCGCAAGAAAGAAAGCAGAGGGGCGTGTGCCCCCTATTTTTCTCTTAGGGTGTGTGCCTCCAAATGATTCTTGGAGAGAGAAACGTGCACCCACTAAGAGGTTAAGGGTGAGGAGGTTGTGGAGTTGTTTGTTCATTTAAATAGTTTGAATGAGTCATCCAGGGTTTTGAATTAATTAAAACTTTTGGAAGTTTGTTTCGTGCACCAACCCCCCTTATCAAGATAAGGTGGCGCACATATTTGTGGGATTTTGTGCAACAAAAACCTAAGTAAAATCTAAATGGGGTGTGGGGTTTAGTGAGGAGTCCTTTTGCTTCTTAACTTTTATCTAGTCAAAGTCTAGAAGCTCTGGGACTCTAGGTCTCCAATTATTTCTATAAATAGAAGACTAGGCTAAAGGGTTTCGCCATCAGATTAGCCCACAGCGAAGCCCTGTCCCTCCATTTCCATGCCTCCTCTCCCTCCTCTAGTTCCTCTATCCCACACCCATGAGTTGGGCTGATCCTTGCTTCAAGAGTTGAGATGGTGTCCGTGCAAGTCAAAGTCGAAGGAGATCCCGATCATGTATCGATCAGACTGCTGCCAGAGAATGAATAAATGGCACAACAAGGAGATCCCTTTCTGATTTTTCAAAAATTAGATCTAGACGGAGAAAATCTTCATTTCTGATCCAAGTGGATATTAATAGAGGCTGGGCACGTATGCAGCTAGAGATGAACCTCGGGACAACTTCAGATCATCACAGTGAGTAAATTGTTTACTCATAATCAGGTGGTATTTTGAATACCCTTTTGCATGTTTAGTTTTACATGTACATAATCAGATCTGAGAACTTTCAGATATGATCATGTCAGCAAAAAAAATTTAAAATTTTGCTGCTTAAACTTGATCCGATCAAGCTGACCTAGTAGAACCTTCAACTGATATTGAGCTGGGTTCTAATTTCTAGATCTAGATTACGTAGACCTAAAATTATTTTTTGATGAGATCAAATGTGTTTTTTGATTTTTATTGCATGAGATGTAATTTGAAATGATACATTAGATGTATGCAAAGCATGTTTAGAATAGATTTGAATTCATATATGTAATATTTATTGTAGATCTAGTTCTAATAGTAGTAGTAAATTATTTTCTGATTGAGGCATTCCTCTTGACCATCCGGTCATAAGAGTTAGAAAGGTTTAAAGGCCCTCACTTTTCATTCGATGGGGTGCTCTTATGCCGTGTAGGGGTGCTGCGTATCTGTCCTGAATCAGAAAATCAAAACTTACTTTCTACTAAACCCTAGATTAAAAAACCCTAGGATCTATTTTCATGCTTTGTTTTTTCTGAACCAAGTTACACTTAATTAAGAATTAAATTATGAAACTAATTAAATCTGAACATTGAGAATTTAAGATCTAAGACTCCTTCATAAAAAATGGGTTCAGGGTGTGGGTAGATTGATTAGGTCTAGCTTGAGCAATTGATCAAACCAAATGAAGAGTTGGTTAGGTGGGATCAAGTGTACTAAATGAACCAGTCCAATAGTTGTTAGTTTGCTCAAGATTGATTTATAGCCATATGTGATCGATCATTTCAAGTCCTAATCTAGCTTTATAGTTCGAGCCTAGATTGTAAGCTAACTCAGTTAGTTCTAATTCGATAAATTGGTGTCTAAAATAAGTCTGCCAGATATGATGATGGTCATTAATTGGAAGCTTCTTGACCTAGATACATCTATGGTGAGTTAATGGCATATCCCTCCCATCAATCTCACTTATCTAGCCAATTGGGTCGACCTAGTTTTGTATTGAGTTGCCAACGATTTAAGCTAATCCATGCCACTAGATTAGTCATAACCATTATGATTAGTTAAGTCTAAGATACCTAAATTAAAATCTCCCTAAGAAACATTAAGTCATGCGGTCTTCCATCGTTGTAGTTGTGTGGGTCCTTCCCAGGATTGACTATTCTTGGCTGGATATAGTGGTTTAGTTGCATCAAAAAGATGCAACCACAGCTATTAGGCATGGGATGCAATGGATTGGAGGAAGAATTTAGCTCAATATTTTGGATATGGTGAGGGTCCCAATCATGAATCCATTTCGTGCAAATAGTGGGTCTGACTTAACTAAGGAGTGAGCAATATTCCAAGCACGATGAGCTTCATGAATTAGAGATCAGAGTTGGGTTAAATATATTTTAAAAAATATTGGACAAGAGTTGTCCACTCATTGGCTAACTCATCACCAATAACTGTTAGGTGAGGTGGTGAGCCAATCGATGGGACCGCACCATCCACTAAAAATTTTGATCATGGAGATTTTCAAATGTGTAGAGATTCAAAAAAAATAGTAAAAGCCCAAATTTAGTTTTAAAATAAAATCTCAAAAATAAATTGGTTAAGTCAATTATAAATCTAACTAGAAACTTCGACTCTCTATAGGAAAATGTCTGCTTCCAACCTCCTAGCCGGGATTCTAGAAACCAACCATCTGACTGAACCCAATTTCAAAAATTGGCTTTAGAACTTAAAAAAAACTTTTTGAGTTTTGAAAAGCTGACCTATGTGCTAGACCAGGAACTTCCTCCTCTTTCAGCTTGTTCGATCACTGATCAGAGAGCGTCTCATGAGAAGTGGTTGGATAATGATAATAAGGTCAGGTGCTACATGTTAACCTTAATGTTTAATAAGTTACAGCACCAACACGAAGATATGAAGACTGCCAGTTAGATGCTGGCTCACCTATAAGGGTTATATGGTGAGCAGAGTCACGGAGTGCACTACAAAGTGTCCAAGAGATTTTCTGAAGCGTAAATACATGATGGACAGTCGGTTCATGATTATTTCTTATCGATAATCAAGAACTTGGAGGAGCTTGAGAAGCTCAACATATAGATGGACAAGGATCTGCAAATTGATCTAATTCTACAGACCTTGACCAATTCACATGGGCAGTTTATAGTAAACTTCCATATGGATAAGATTTAGTGCACCCTAGTCGAGTTGATGAACATGTTGGTGACTATTAAAGAGACCTTGAAGAGTTCAAGGGGCTTTGTTTTTATAGTGGAGTGGACTTCTTCTAAGAGAAAGTTCTCTAGGAAGAAGAAAAAGTCAGCGAAGAAGCAGAAGATGAAGGGAAAGAAGAAGAAGAAGAAAGAAGAGCCAAAGAAGAAGGCTATAGAGAAAGAAAAGTATTTCTACTATAACTCTGATGGTCATTGGAAGCGAAACTATCCTGCTTACCTAGCAAGTCTGAAGAATAAGAGAAAAGGAGCACCCTCTGAAGGTATGCTCATCATTGAGATAAACCTAATGATTTCTTCTGCATTTAATTGGGTGCTTGACTCTAGATCTAGTGCTCATTTGTGCACTTCTTTGCAGGATCTTGAGGATAGCAGGAGGCTAAGGGATGGTGAAATGGTCTTACGCATTGAAAATGGAGCAAATATTATTGTTGTAGCCGTGGGAGCGTATCCTCTATGATTATCATCTAGGAGTGTCTTAGTTCTTAGGAACTATTTTTATGTACCTGCTATGAGCAAGAATCTAATTTCTATCTCCTATCAAGCATAGGATGGATATATAATTAGTTTCAATAAGGACTATTGTATTATTCTTTATAAAAGAAATAAACTTGAAAGTGGTTTCTTAATAAATGGTCTCTATTAGTTGGTTGTTGATGTGCATGTTAATTATGTCGAGCATAGTGTGAATGCCATAGGATCGAAATGACCTAAAAATAGCTTAAATATAAAGTACATGTGGTACCTTATACTAGGTCATATAGCAGAAGATAGGATTAATAAATTAGAAAAATTTGGACTAATGGGTTCGTTGACTTCCAAGTCATACCTGATATGTGAATCATGCCTTCACAGCAAAATGACCAAGCTGCCCTTTATGGGACATGGGGAAAGGACCATAAGTTGCTTTGGTGCACACAAATGTCTATAGTCCATTCGATGTGTCGGTCGGTGGTAGTTTTATCTACTTCATTATCTTTACCGATTATTTTTCTCAGTATGGATATATATACCTTATGCATCATAAGTCTGAGGCTTTTGAAATATTCAAGAAATTTAGACATGAAGTGAAAAGATAGATCTGAAAGCCCATTAAGATTCTTCGATCAGATCAAGAAGGCAAATATCTTAGTAGAAAATTTTTGGACTATCTTAGAAATAATAGCATAGTCTCATAGTGGACTACATCTGGAACGCTTCAACTCAACAGAATTTCAGAATGGAGGAACCAGATCCTATTAGATATGGCCCATTCTATGATGAGCTTCATAGACCTTCCCAAATTTCTTTGGGGACGTAGTCTAATAACAGCTATTTATGTATCGAATAGGATTCCTTTTAAAACTGTTCCTACTATATCATATGAGATGTGCCATGGTAAGAAATCAAGTCTGAGTCATCTCTGGATTTGGGATTGTCTAGCTTATATCAAGAGATAGCAGGCGAACAAGTTAGAATCTAAGTCCCTTAAAGCTCGACCTATTGGATATCCTAAGGTCTTTAGAATATTACTTCTATTTTCTAAAGCACCACAATGTGATCATGAGTTTACATGCAATCTTTCTTGAAAAATTATTTATTTAAGATAGAGGCATGAAAAGATAGATCAAGATCGAGGAGAAAGTCTCCAAAGAGCAACTAGCCAAGGAACCTAATCTATCTAAGCCGATTCACACACTTCCTCCTCCACCTCATTGGTCAAGTAGGGTGTCCCATTCTCCTAAGAGATACTTAGGTATTGTTGGTGTAGAATCTGATTGACATCAGACTAGGCTGGATTTAGGAAAGATGAGGTCATCATCGATGACCTGCAAGACAAATCTTGATCAAAGATGGAGGTGGATCCGATAGGATCCTTCGACGATCAAGTCAGCTCTTCTAGTCAATAGAAATGGAGTACTCAAAGAATTTTAGAGCAGAGTTTTGAGATTAAAAAAAAAAACATATATGGAGGATCTCTTATATAGACGGAGCATATAACAAACTAATGGTGATAGCATAACTGTCTGATAGTGGGCCGTTCAGAACCATGTGGAGTTTGTTACAGGAAGGTAGTGTCTGTTGTCATGACATGCCAGTCTGTTGAGATTCAATAGTTGAAGTTCGGATGGAGCGGTTATTAGCAATGAAGAGATTCATATCACAGTAGTTCTGGTGAAGTTCGGACTTCTCCAAGGTATGTTTGCTTTGAGCCGGGGCTGAATCTATATAGAGAACAAGGTCCTTCTAGACGATAGTAAGGAATTCAATTAGAGGAAGCCTACTTGGGCGATTGGAAGGAGTTCGACTGAAGGGAGTCCAACTGGAGGGAGCCTGCTTGGGTGATTGGAAGGAGTTCATCCAGAAGAAGATCGGTTAAAAAGAGCTTGCTTGCTGACTGAAAGAGATCGACCAGAAGGGAATCCTTTGGGCGACTGCAAGGAGTTGGCCCGAAAGTCTCAAGGTGGCTGGCCAGTGATCAATTTGGGGATGAGAAATACTGCTCATACAAGATTCCAAGCACCACAAAGTTAAGATCCGCTATCTGTGGTAAAGCATTGAAGTTCGCTTAGGGAGAAGCTCTGCCAATCTATGGCTCTTGCAATGAGATCCAGTCTGTGATGAAGAAATTTGACCTAAGGAGGATTTGGTTAGATGAAGATTCTCTTGGCTTCAAGGTCGACTGGGCCAAGTTATGTGGAAATTGAATGTTTAGCTAGCTGCTTGGGCGATTGGTTTCATTATTCTAGTTCATCCAGAAAGAAGCATGATTGGGGCTAGCCACTTATAATGAAGGAACTTGGCTGCTCTCATAATCTGCCACCAAACTTATCATAGGCAAGGTCCGCAGCATGCTACGGGTTCAGGAGTTTACTCATGCAGCCTAGAAGATCGATCGGTGGGTTGAAGATTGGATACCGTAGGACCACCTTGGGACTAGACTCCAGGCCTAACTTTAGTAGGAAAATGTTTGACCCCAACAATAATTCCCCCACTCCTGATTCGAAGTTTGAAGGAAGAGAGTAGAAGGAAGGTGATTATCAAAGCCTTTTCTCAATTTCCATGCTAGTAAGGCAAAAGGTCTTGGCATTTTCTATGCTGGCGTCGAAGCTTCTTCGATATGAATTGACCTAAAAAGATAAATTTTTAAAACTCCTACCAAAGCACTACCTAAGGCATAGTGTAATAAAGGATTCGTTCATTGCCAACCCTCTACCATGATGAGCAAAACACGTGTCAATCTAAGATTGGTCAAAGGAGACCTACAATCATAACTACCTTGGACTCTTATAGATATTTAAGCTCATCTTCTTCCTTCGATGCCTCATTTCGATCGTGATCTCCTCCCTCTTTCTCTAATTTTTCTCTTCCTCCTGCTCGAGAGTTTCAGCTCCTTCCACCATTTTCTCCAATCCTAGGGGTTCTTCCACTTGATTTTGATCGTGCTCACCATCTCCCCACTCTTCTTAACCAATTTAGGTTAGCTCCAAAACCCTTCTTTTGATTATTCTTGTATTTTTTGCATCTTCATCCATTCGATTTCTTTGAGAATGTCTCGAATCTTAATTTTCTTGGTATTTTGGGCATTTTTTCAACTTTGTTTGATCCGTATGTCCACTAAAGGATCCTAGTCAACTTGTTCTGAGAGTTCGGGCCATCTAGCATTGATGGATCCATCCCATAAGAACTCCGAACTCATAGAAGTATCTTGACCATCTTTCATTCCTAGCACCATTTCTGTAAACTTCAACACCAAGACCTCTCTTTGATCAGGATTCAGTTTGGAATCTCTTTTGAGTATGAGTTCAAACTTTCTGGTTCCAGCAATCGAGCCTACTCCTCTCCACCAAACCAAACCTGCTTGTATGTTGAAACCCTCCATGCAGGACTTTGGCTACCAATACCCTCTTTTGTAGTAGCCTTGTTTAGGTTCTTAAATATCTCTCTCACTTTCATGGTCCGAACTCGTTTAGGTTCATCATAGGATTTCTTTCCTTATGCATCATGGCCGATGTCTTACCTACCATTTTTCTATTCCATAATTTCTTCACTTTCAAATATCATCCTACCGCCAAGGACTGGTGGTATGTATCTTTCCAGTTTGGTAAGAAAGGGTTACTTAAGGGTGCCTCTTCTTCCATTCACAACTAGAAGGAGAAATTCTTTTTTGTTTAGTATCCTTCCATAGAGTTAGGACTTTCTTCATGGGGGAAAATAAGGGATTCAACCCGCCAGGCTCCCGAGCTTGAGAAAAAAGATCAGGACTCAGCCGACAAATTGAAGAACTATCAAGCTTTCTTGATTTTTGGAATCCTGAATGATCAGACCTTATTTAACCTTGGTCTCAGTCCCCTTGACCCGGCTGGTAGTCCTCTGCAACTAGTCGATCGTACATTTTTTTTTTGATTTTTAACTTTTTCTATCATAGAGATGATTCCTGAAGGGCAAAATCACTTGACAAAGAAAATCAAGTTCATTAAGAGGGAGGGCAGTGTCACCAGAGAACCTTCAAAGAAGGCTCGCACTAAACAGCCAGTACTGATCGTGCCAATCTAGACAGCGCTTACCCCAGAATCTGACATGGCTGCATCAAGTCCAACCATGCCTGATGAAGTTGCCCCCTCTATATCTCTTGAATGGAGGGAAGTCGCAGAAAAGAGGTAGAAGAAGGAGAAAAATGTCATCGCTAAGAAGGTTAGGAAAAAGGTCGGGTGCTCTAGCAGCGAGAGCTCCAACCAAAAGCAGAATTCTTTGGATGACTGGGAGGTCATCCATTCTTTGATGCAGGACAGCATTCTCCCATGCATCATCAAAAAAATGATTTGGATGGAGGATGCGAAGAGATTCAGTGAGTCTTTCACTGTCTACCTTGAGATAACCAACTTTTCTAAACTTGTCCGAATGGAGGATGTATTTTCAAAGTTCTGACTTAATTTCTTTCCATTCTATAGCTGGGGCATTACTTGTTTGCCCATTCGAAGGCAGCTGATCTCCACCAGATCGAGGTTTCTAAAGCTCTCCAGGAGGCCCAGGCGGAGACCGAAAGGGTTTGGGCCTAGGTCGATTGTTTAAGAGTGGCCTCGGAGGTTCAAACCGTTGAAGTTGAGCATCTTTGTGAGGCACTAAGAAGGGAGGAGGAAGCAGTGACAAGTTTGAAGGCCACCTTGACCCTGGCCAAGGAGAAGAAGAAGAAGATAGAAGAGGAGATCGGCATCGAAAGGGAGCGGGCCATTGACGACTTCAAGTCCTCTAAGGCCATGGAAGACATAAAAATTGCCTTCGCCAGGGAGGCCTTCTTAGAGGGATTCTAGATTTGCATGAGGAGGGTTGCAGAGAATTTCCCGAATGAAGATCTCGACCTTCTGACGGACGAACCTGATGATGAAGCCGGTCCTTCCAATGCCGGCATAGAAGTCGGCACTGCCTCTTCCATTGCCGAACTTGCCCCAAAGATCCTTGAGCCTGCTGTGGCAGCACCCAAACCTACTCAGGAGTTGGAGGTGGTAGAGAATGCTCCAACCTCATCCATCGCTATTCCTCCAGAGGTCTATAATTTTAAATAGTTATACTTTTTTCTTTTTTCTTTTTGATGCATGCCAAATATTTTGAGAAATGAAAATAAGCTTCCTTTTCTTTATACTTGTGCTATGGTGAGTATTGCTCAAAATCTTTCTAGTGATCAAAGTTAAGGCCGATCATCTCCAACCGATGCTAAGCCACCATCTCAAGGTATCCCTCTGAGACCCATAGTCAAAAGCTTAAAGAGAGAAATCCATTATCTAAAGAAGAAGTTGAAGAAGAAGGAAGATGAGCTTCAAAGGTCCAGAAGAAAATGCTTTGGAGGCGATGATTAAAGTCACTCACCTTCATAAGTTACACATGAAAGATTTTGTGAATTTCAACATCAAGAAAAATAACTTCAAGAGAGAATTAGCAAAGCTTAAGAAAAGTGCCAGTGACAAATCTTAGGGATTAACTGCGAAGGTCAACTTCCTCAAAGTTGAGCTCAAGGCGGCGAAGGAGAAGATTCAGCTGTTGGAGGAGAGTTTGTCATGATCTTTCGATAAGGCCCAATGTGAATGGGATTGGTCTAAGAGATTTTCTATGATCCAGAAGCAGTTGTATGATGCCAAGCTCACCTATGAGACCTACCGATTGGGTTGGAGTGGAAGAATATCCATGATGGAGCAAAAGCTCCGTGCTGCTAACAACGAGGTAGCTCGGCTTCAAAAGTAGCGCGCTGATAGTTATTAATCTGGCATAAATAGGGAGTCGAAGGAGATTGCCTCCCTAAAGAGGATTGTAGATGAACTCTCAAAATTAGTTGGGATGGAGAAGGCTAAAGTTCCGCGACTGAAGATTCAGTTGATTTGCAAACAGCAAGCAGTCAAGGATGTTGAAGTTGAGTCAAAAGTTCTAAGAAAAAGACTATGGGCATTAGAGGAAAACTACCAAAGGGCTGACAGGATGTTCCATGACAACTTGGTAAAAAGAAAAGAACTCGAGGAAGAAATCGTCAGCCTGAAGGATATTAGGATTTGATGCCTCGAATTCAATCCATAGCAAAAGAGAATCAGTATCAGCAAGCAGTCACGCTAGCTTAGATACGGGGTCGATTCAGCTTGGGCTGAGATCGAGCCAGCTCAAACCATAACCAAGTTGGCTCTCTCAGGCAGATAGAAAGTAAGAGTTCAGATGAGATGCAGTCGAGCCAGCTCAACAAAGGTGAATAGAACAAGATGGGGTTTTCTGTTTGGACTCGAATTGTAATTAATCCAAAGGGTTTATGGGAGTTGTGCATGGATCATAGGATCCAGCATCCATGGAGGGTTGCGGTCATGATCTGAAGGTCGAAAAATATTCCAAGACTCTATCAAGGATATGATCGACTCATATTAGAAGAACAAGTCCTATTAGTTTTCTATGAACTATTGAGAAGAGGATTCTCATCCTATTTAAAGGACTGAGATGCTGTAGAGCAGTAAGGTTGTGCATATGGCATGAGAGGCATGTAGAGAGGCTCAGGCAGCCATCAAGAGGAGCTTGACAGAGCATCGAGTACGTGCAGCTCTTGAAAGAGAGAAGCAACAGGTGCATAGCATCTGACGAGGAGACTGTGAGGGCAGAGCATCTTGTAGCTTCTAAGGGTCTCCTTGGGATTCTAAGAGAGCTTTTATGAGTATAGCTTCTAGTTAAGAGAGATTTATGTATGATGAGTTGAGAGTGGGTGTTCTCCTCATGTACCTATTTTTTTTCATAGTGAAGCTTTACATGCCCCATGGAGGTGAGTCTTTGGACTGATCCACGTACTTGATTATTTTTTTATTTTATTTTTTTTTTCTACCATAATAATTTGGCACTAGATCCTTAACAATTGGTATCAGAGTAGCTACTATCCCAACAGATTGATATTAGAGCGAGTTGATACCACATCAATTAGCATTAGAGTCAGATTGTACCGAAGCATAGATTGTAGTAGTGGATAGAGATTAAAGAATATAGAGAAGACAAGCATAATCAAGATAGAGATCAACAGGTTTGATGGAAAGGATAATTTTTTCTTATGGCAAACAAGGATAAAGGATATCCTCATCCAACATGGGTTGATCGATGCTCTCTTATATGATGAGATGCTAGCCACCCTAGAGATGAAGGATTGAAAAAAGATCCAAATACAGGTGGTGAGCATGATCTGCTTGTACCTAGCGGATGATGTGGTGATCCATGTACTTGGCGAGACTTATTTGATGGTGTTATAGTCGAAGCTCAAAGAGTTGTACATGATGAAATCGCTCACCAACATGCTATTCCTTTGGAGACAGTTCTACCAGCTATGGATGGATGAAGGTCAAAGCGTGTGGGAGCATCTATCCAACTTTTAAAAGATCCTCACCAACCTCCTCAATGTTGGCAAAAAAGTTAAGGAGAAGATCAGGACATTGGTCTTGCTAGTGTCGCTTCTTCCTTTGTATGAGTTCTTGGTGACTGCTTTTCTAGTGGAAAAGAGCATCATCAAGATGGATGAGGTCACTGCAGCGATACTCCAGAATGAGGTTCTCAGGAGGGAGAACCTAGCTTTGAGCTCAGATGGTAGCAACTCTGCTTTTCGATCTTCGGAGGAGCAGGAGACAGTAGACAAAGTAGCAGAGGATTGTGAGGAGGATGATCCAGGTCCAAAATGAGGGACCAAAGCAAGATCAGATACTTCAAGTGCGATGAGTTGGGGCATCGAGTCAAGGATTGCCCATAACTTAAGGATCGAATGAGGACTGCTGTAGCGACGACTTGTAGCGAGTCAGAGGATGATGTCCTGGAGATATCTGATGAGGTATATAGTTCTTCCCAATAGTGAATTTTAGATTCTACATGCACATATCATGTTTGTTGCAAAGAGGAGTAGTTTGACTTTCTAGAGAGCAATGATGGTACTGTTTATCTATCAGATGGATCGAGCTGTGCGATCAGAGGCATCGAAATGATTAGCTAGAGGACACATGATGGTGCAATGAGAAAATTAGGGGAGGTCTGGTACATACCCGATTTCAAGTGGAATCTTTTCTTACTAAGTAGACTGGATTCAAATGGCTATAGGTGGGTAGCTGGTGATGGAATCTTAAAGGTCATGCGCGATAATAGGATGATATTAGAGGAAAAGAAGAAGACAAGAGGATATTACTATCTGGTAGGAAGCCCAGTGTGAGGTGGAGCTCCAGGTGGAGGTGGATCAGCACGAGATGGAAGACTCGAGAGGATAAGAGGTAATGTTGCAAAGTAAAGTTTCTATTACCGTAGGACAATTTTTCGAGCAATTCTCAAGTCAGAGTGGACACAGCCAATGATGAAGGTGGGATCGAGCGGTCTGGCTCAACTCCCATATTTGCCCATCCATGATCGGCAGGCGTGCCCTAGGGCATGGGGATGAGATGGATCACAAACTCTTAAAGTCAAGTGGAGGCTGAATGTCGAGTCGAGGTCGAAATTATTAGGATTTGACACCTTGAATTCGATCCATAATAGAAGAGAATCAATATCAGTAAGCAGTCAAGCTGGCTCGGATATGGGATCGAGTTGGCTCGGGTTGAGATCGAGCCAACTCATACCACAGTTGAGCCGACTCTCTCAGGCAGACAGAGAGTAGGAGTTCAGGCGAGATGCAGTTGAGCCAACTCAACTTCTAACCAAATTGACTCGATGGAGGCGAATAGAACAGGATGAGATTTTCTATTTGGACTCGGATTATGATTAATCTAAAGGATCTATGGAAGTTGCACATGGACATAGGATCCAATAGCCATAGAGGATTGCAGTTATGATTTGAAGGTTGAAAAATATTTTAAGACTCTATCAAGAACATAATCGACTCATATTAGGAGAACGAGCCCTACTAGGATCCTGTGAACTGCTGAGAAGAGGATTCTCATTCTATTTAAAAGACTAAGGTGCTATGAAGCAGTAAGATGGTGCGTGTGGCATGAGAGGCATGTAGAGAGGCTCAGGTAGCCATCGAGAGGAGCTTGGTAGAGCATCGAGTACATGCAGCCCACGAGAGAGAGAAGTAATAGGTGCATAGCATCCGATGGGGAGGCTGTGAAGATAGAGTATCTTGTAGCTTCTGAGGATCTCCTTAAGATTCTAAGAGAGCTTTTATGAGAGTAGCTTCTAGTTGAAAGAGATTTACATATGATGAGTTAAGAGTGGGTGTTCTCTTCTTATACCTATTTTTCTCTTTCATAGTGAAGCTTTGCATGTCCCGTGGAGGCGAGCCTTTGGGCAGATCCACGTACTTAATTATTTTCTTATTTTATTTCTTTCTTCTTGCTACCATAATAATTTAGTACTAGATTCTTAACAAGTGATATCAAAGTAGCTAATATCCTAATAGATTGGTAACAAAGCGAGTTGATACTATATCAAAGGAATACTTGATGATGGCCAATAGTCCGAAGTCCGAGAAATCTAATCCTTCTTAAAACTTCAATTTTTTTCTTCTTTCTTTTGTAACCGATCTTACAAACCCTTATTTTATAATCAACTTTGATTTTAATGAGATGATATTTTCTTCTATTTTTGTTCTGCGTGGGTTGAATGTTTGTCGATAGCTCTATTTTTCTCTTCTTTTTTTCTTTTTTTGAAAACATAGTTATCAGGGATTCTTAACTGGAGATCTTCTCCTATGCCAAGATGAGGTTCTCCTATTCCTGACACAACCGATCTCTATTCTTATTAGGATGAGATCCTCCTCCTATCCTCAATAGGGCCATTAGGGTGCAAAAGGGGCACTGAAAGGGCCTCTCCTCTTCTCCAGTCTTCAACAACTGGAGGTCTTCATCTTACTCATGTTAGGATGGAATACTCCTCCTATTTCTAATAGGATGGTAGGAGCACAAAAGGGCCATTGAAGGAGCCTCTCCCCTCCTCCGATCATAAACAATCGAAGATCTTTATCTTGCTCATGTTAAGATGAGGCTCTCCTCCTATTCTTAATAGGATAGTAGGGGCACAAAAGAGCCATTGAAGGGACCTTTCTCCTCCTCGTATCTCAAATAATTAGAGATCTTCATCTACATTAGGATGAGGTTCTCCTCCTATTTCTGACATGGTTGGCTCTTATTTTGTCCTTCTATTAGGATGAGGTCCTCCTATTCCTAACGAGGTTAATCTTTATCTTTGTTAGGGCGAGGTTCTCCTCTTGTCTGTAGCAAGGTCATAGGGGCACAAAAGGACCATTAAAAAGGCCTCTTTCCTCCTTCTGTCTTAAATAATCGAAGATCTTTATTCGTGTCAGGACGAGGTCCTCCTCCTATTTTCGATATGATTAGTTTTGATTAATTCAGGAGGTTGTTTCCTACGATCACAGTTTTTCACAGAAGATAAAAATGCTAAAGTAAAAAAATTTTATTGAAATGAAATCATTAGTAGTACACTTGTAGATTCTCCAAGTTTCATGGTCGAGAAAGATTAGCTTCTCCAAGCTCTTTTAGATGATAAGTCTTGGGCCAGACGACCTCCTTGATTTCATATGTGCCTTCCTAATTTGGGACAAACTTTTCTTGATTCTGAGGTTGTGAAATAGCTACTCGTCGGAGTACTAAGTCCCTTAATTTGAATACTTTGCTTCTGACTCTGGAGTTATAGTAGCGAGCTACTTTCTGTTTGTAGGCCACCATCTAAATTTGAGCTTCTTCCTATTTGTCCTCCAAAAAGTTGAGATTGGCCCTGAGATCCTATGAGTTACGTTGCTCATTGAATGTCACAACCTGCATCGATGGAACTTTGAGTTCTATTGGGATGACCGCTTCTATTTCGAAAGCTAAACCAAATGGAGTCTCCTCGGTTGGCAGTCTTTGGGTAGTTCGGTATGCTTAGAGCACATGGTGGAGTTCGTCCACCCAAATCTCCTTTGCTTTCCCAAATCTTGCTTTGATATCTTGCAGCAGGGTTTGGTTGGTTACCTTCACCTCACCATTTGCCTGTGGATGGGCCACCAATGTAAAATTATGGAAGATATTTAAGTCTTCACATAACTTGGCAAATTTTATACTAGCAAACTGTCGCCCATTATCTATTATAAGAGTTTGAGGTAGGCCGAATCTACAAACAATCAACTTTCAGATGAAGTCTTGTACTTTAGTTTCAGTAATTTTTGCCAAAGGTTCGGCAAAAACCCATTTTGTGAAGTAATCAATTGCCACCAATAGAAACTTTCACTTTTCAGATGCCATAGAAAAAAGTCCAAGTATGTCCATTCCCCACTGTGCAAATAACCAAGGGGCACTCATATTTGAATATTTACATTTCTTTGATATCAGTCATATTTTCTGACATATTCTATAAAATCATGGCACATTATTAGCCAATAATAGTCCTATCGAAGTAGTTTGTGAGATAGGGATCTAGCCCCCAGGTGAGTTTCGCAGATTCTTTCATGCACTTTTCATAATGCAAAATCAGCCTTAGAAGGTCGGAGACATCTTAAGAGTGGTAAAGAATACAACCTTTTATATAACTTGACCTCATATAGAACATATCGAAAGGCCTGGTTAATTAATTTTTGAGCTTCTTTCAGATCATAAGGGAGAATGTTGCCCAAAAATGTAGCAACCTATAAGGAGGGTGAATTGGGTTGTTCAAGAAAAATTTAAACCAAATTAAAGTTTAAGCAAGTATGTGCTTCTAATTAAGCTAAGTTGTGTATTTGAGATGTATATAATGCAAGCAACAGTGGAATCATGATATAATTAGGGCTATGCAAGAATTTAATCAAGCTAAGCAAAAATTGAAAGTATGCAAGATAAGAGAGAAAAGGCACAACACAAATATAAAATAATTTATAGTGGTTTGGTGCACCCTCACACCTACATCCACTCTCCAAGAGCCCCTTGAGAATTCTACTATAATCTTTTAACTACAATGTATTTATTTTAACTCAGAATCACAAACAAATCCAGTTGATTTTTTAGGATCACCAACAATAACCTTGTACCGATAGTTTTTCAGGCTCACTATCAACCCAGTTGGTTTTCTGGATCACCAACCACAATCTTACACCGATAGTTTTTTGGTTCACTATCAACCTAGTTGATTTTTCGGGCTCACCAATTAAAACCTATACAATATTCAATTCTTGGCTTGGATGATCCTTCACCCCAAGTTTCTTTCCCCAAAAAAATTTGTAAACAAATCAAAATACAAAGATAAGTAATTTCAAAATAAAACCACAAACCATAAATAAACTCTTTTGATGTGCCAAGAAGAGGTTGATTGATTGGCTTTTTTGAACCTCGAACACTCTTCTTTGAAGCTTGAGAGAATGCTGGAGATGATGGTGAAGATTGCCCTTGAAAGCCCTTTGAAATCAGTACTTAGTTCCTCTCTTTTCTCTCTTCTTTTGATGTGCAATGAATTTCACTCAAATCTGAAATATTTTCTCTTTAAAATCCCTTAATCTTTCTTTTCAAATATTTCTCTAGCCGTTTATACTCTTTATGATAGCTTTAGGATCAGTTCTATCCATTGAAATCCTTGAAATAGCCATTAGAGTGGAGAAATGATCGTTTGAAAAGGCTGTAGAAAACTAGCCGTTACGATCACTGGGTTGGCTCAGTTTTTGACTGGATTGGCTTAGTCCTAACTGGGTCAGCTCAGTTTATAGCTGGGTTGGTTTAGTCTCCTGGGTATTAAAAAACTGACTTTCTACACTTTCTATTTTTTGCTTTCACTGAGACTAGGTCGGCTCAGTCTCAGACTGGGTCGGCCCAGATTGCATGCTTTGCATGCCAAAGACTGTTTATGATCCTTTCTTCTTCAACTTTTTTTATAGACTAGACTTATCCTTTTTATCTTAATTTAATCTTCATTTTGATCTCTTGAAAAATGTATCCATTTTAGAATTTCTTCTCTAAAATCTTGAGTGATGAATCTCCATTTGGATGAGTGAAAACATTTGAAGTTTGTGAGCTCTTAAAATTTACAACTATACATCCTCACAAACATCATTAGTAATTTAATAATTTATACTCAAATACTTTTGTTATCATCAAAATCAAACTAGGGTCAGCAATCCTTTCCTTTTTGATGATGACAAAACTTTGAGTATATGCATAAAAATATAGTTTAATATATTTTAATAAATTGGAAAATATAAGTCATGAAGTAATAATATATATAAACATAAATGCACACACACTTCATGAAATTTATTGAGTTTCTTAAATATTAATTCTTTAAGCATATACTCAATATACCTCACCCTCTTTTTGACAACATCGAAAAGCTCAAGGAAAAGAATAAAAAAAATCATCAAAATCAATATCAAGATGTTAAATTAAGAAATGTATCAAATTAATAAAGTCAAATCAAAAAAATCATCTCCCCTTTTGAATGAATATTTTTTTATATTTTTAAAAATTAGCTTAAATTCAAATTCATTGCTTTGAGTAAAAATTATTTCAAAACAAATAATTCATAAGGATTTTACAATGCACATCAGAAATTTAGGATCAAATTTGAATTTTTAAATGAATTTCAAAATTGAGTTTAAAAATTTATTTTTGAGAAGGAATATACAGAAAATTTAATTTAGCTCCAATCATTTGCCAAAAATGATTATGCAAATCAAGTTTAAAGGTTGGCATATGAAAAGTTCAATATTATATTTATCAATGAGCTTCAAAATTATAAGAATGTATCAAAATTAATTTGTTTAGAGTAAGAGTATGTCTCAAATTCATTTTTCACTCCAAAGAGTTATCAAAAATGATTTGATAAACAAAAGCATGCATGTCAAATTGAATAAATACCTGAAAGCTCAATTTAAGAAGTTTATTAAGAATTTAAGTTCATATTTAATTTTTTTATTCAAATTAATTAAACTTTTCAATCAAATCAAATTAAAAAATATCTCTCCTCCTATTTTTGATATTTATAGTTAGATTAATTTACTTTTCAACTTTCTTCCACTCTTTATTTCAAATCAAGCACATTTAACATGCATTTAGCTACTAAATTTAGATTTTCTAAAATTGAAAGATATTTTTAATTTCAAAGGCCTTTTCAATTAAATGATCATTTCTTCTTTAATATGTTCTCCTCCTTACTTTTGCAAACAAGGATATTCATAGTTAATTAAACTTATATTGATTTAAGTTTTTCAAATAAATAATTGCTAAGGAGAAGCTATTAAGTCATGCTAATTTTTAAGATAATTTAAATTCATAGCATGATATATTTTAACATTTATTACTTTTTTTTTTCATATATTTTAGATTCATCACTTTCTCACAATGCCCCCAAAATTCAGAAATGATATTATGAATATATCAAAGTAAATATATGATCCTAATACGTAGTATTCAAACAAAATTAGAATAAAATATGTTATCAATACAACATACATTTGAGAAAAGATTGTTTGATATCAATTATAAAAATAAATATCTCTTTATCAATTTTGATACCTATTAAAAAAAAGCTTAAATAGAAAATTTCTTAGATATTTTTCTTGATACAAAAAAAAATTATGAAAATCATTTCTTTCTTATCTGGACAGGTATCAATCAATTTGAAGCATAAAGTATCAATCTTATAATTTATCTTAAGGAATAATATCAATCATATATTCATGCAAAACAAATTTGAGATAATGCATTCTTTTCTTTTGCCAAAGATAAAATAATAAAATATAAAGCAATAATGGTCTATTTGATACCAATTGTTAAAGCTTTTGATCAAGGAAGATGAATCGATTAAATTCAGATCAAATTATTTTGATAGATTATTTTGAATTGAGATCAATAGATCATGTAAACCAATTCATAGAGAGTATTTTTTTGTATATTCTTTTTAATTTAAATTTGGATCTTTCTTTTCTTAAGAAATACTACTTAATTAAGTTCAAAAAAGGTATGAAATTCTTCAAATTTATCTCTAATGATATCATATCAACCATAAAAAATTAAATTTGAGCAAATACAATCTTCTCCTTTTGCCAAAAGATAAAATAATAGAGTTTAAGGCAAGAGTAAACTACTTGATACCAATTATGAGAATTAGGATACCAATTATAATAGTATTCTTGAAAAGTTCTACTTGATACAAATTGAAAGAATTTTGAACCTATATCTTTTAAGAACATTTCATTTAAAATAGAAAATAATCAATTTAATTATTTTTAGGATCAAATATTTTGAAATTCAATTTAAATAGCAACTATCCAGAAAGAATTCTCTTTATTCTTTTGATCAATGTAAATTTATAAGCACATCTCTTCTTGTTGAATAATGTTGGATATATTAAATAGATTCTCAAATTCAATTATGAAAGAGCTTGAGTTTCAAAAATTTCAGAGTGTTGAAGCTTTTTAATGATTAGGGATAAGCATAAGATAAACTTTATTGCTTTTTACATTAAAAAATATCAATCACTTACATTCTTATAGGATGTCATTTTTTCAGATTTATTTCCAAAGATATCATATCAAAAATATATCAAAAGCAATGTATGGTATCGAGTAAAGTATACTTAAGAAGAACACAGTTTTATATCAATTATTTTTTGAAAATAAATAAGTGAAGCAAAATATTTTTCAGATATCAATTAATTATAAGATGGTACGATCAAACCAAAAAATATATAAATGAGCAAATCAATAGTCATATAAATCCTCAAAACAAAGATGGACAAATCAAGCAATATAAGTGACTTCTTTATAAAATTCAACAATATTTTTTTCTTTTAAATGAGTACTCAAACAACATGAATATTCAAATGTGTAAAATGATTTCTCTTGAAAGATTATAGCTCCTAACTTATGAGGGTATCACTTGAAGATATAAGTGGAGCAATTTTTCTTATTATCTTTCAATATAACTCAACTAGAATTTTCAATCGGAATAAGATTAAGTTTAGAAAATATCTCTTCCTCATTTTGAATTCAAAATTAACTTGATCGATAAAATACAATTTCAATAGTGCATTTTTCTCTTTCTCAAGACCATAGATTTAAAAAGAAATACTTCCCAAATTTAGTTAAGGATCAAAAAGCTCAACAAAAGGATTTTTAGAAATCATCAAGTAAAGTATCAATTAAATTCATAAATCTACAAAGACATATTCAAGAGCATTTTTCAACTTAAAAATAGCTCTTGAATTTAGATCATATAAGATCTTTTCATCCTTCTTACACGGATCAATTCATAGAAAAATATCATTAAAATCAATCAAATTATATCAAATTTATAAATTATAGCAGGATGTACCAAATATTTTGTAGTGTTTGTGTATCAAAGAGTATCAAGATTAGATTTGTGGCACACTTCATTATTCTCAAATGTAAGAATGCAAAGCATTTTCTCAAATACAATTAGACATAAGCATTTCAAAAACTCATCTCTTCTTTTTAAATTTAAGTATCTACTTTTCAAAACTCATCTTGTTATTCTCAAATTCAAATCAAAGTCATTATATAAAATTCAAATCATCATCTTCTCAAAAAAAAATATCATTCATTTAAGTCCAAAGAGACATGAAATTTTTAATTTTGTCTCAAATTACTTTAAGAATATAGCAGTGTTAGTCAAGTTTCAAGACGAAAGGATTAATTCCATTTACTCTAAAAGATTGAGATAGTAATTTGCAAGGCAAAAGCAAGAATACCAAGCAAAAAAAATTATTTTATAAAAATTATTTACCATAATATTCACTCATGCAAAGTTAATCAATAAATTATCTATTAAAAGTTACTAAAGATTTTCGAAAATGAGTCAATAGAGTAAGTTCACTAAGATAAGTAAAGCATAGATAATCATTGATAATTTATAGTACAAGTAACTTGATTTTAGTATTCTGATAATGTTTTCTTCCCTTATTTTTCATAGTAAATGCTAGAAAATTAGTGTTTTTATGTTTGTCCCCCTTTTTCTTTCAAATTGTACACACTTAAGCTTAACATTTTTCTTCCCTTTTATTTTACATGTTGAGATATTTTTAGTCAAATAGCTTTTTAAGAACAAAAGTTTTACTTTCTCCCCTTATGTTTTATAGCCAATGCCATAAATTGAGTTATTTTGAAATTTCCTTTTTAAGTTGTTAACAAATGACCATAATATGTATATAAGTAAATATAACAAATCATTAAATTAATTGAAGGTAGAAACAAAATTGATGCTGAACATAAGAGTTTGATATTCATTGATTTCATAAAGGATATTTTCAAAAGGATGTCTACAAGAATGACAAACATCAAGATGATCAAAATGTATGACATCTATAACTAACAAAAATTGATTACTAGGGAGTACTAAAATTCTAAGAAAATAAATCCTAGCATCCTAAGAAGAGTTGGTCGGTATATCTTTAAGAAGAAAGTTCAAGTTGACTAGATAGAGAGGGTAGTCCAGTATCTCCAAATAACTGACCTTAGTCATGCTTATACTCCCTCGCTAAAGTAATAGCTTGAATCAATCACATTAACTCCTTTTTGATCGATGATTGTGCCTCCATCAGATCTTATCTTATCTGTTGTACCTATAAAGTAAACTTTTGAATTTTTTCACAAACAAAAAGAATAATTCTGATGAAAATCCTATCAATAAATGCATTTTCTCATCCAATATACCAAATAATCAATCTGAGCTCTCTAGATGATTGATCTATGGAGGTAGAGCTACTTTTGTCTAAACTACTGGATCCTTAATCTTGACATCTATTATAGCATGAGTGTAGGTATGCAAAGTAGAATCTTTTGGAGAATATGATGCACGACTAATATGAAGAAGATCCTATTAGTCATAGTAGTTGCATTTCTATACTCAGCTGATTAGCATTGATATCCTCAATGTCCTCGACATTATCTCAAACTAATATAATATTTAAATATATCACTACTTGAGATAATCCAAGGTACTCCTAACATGCATCCAATATTATCAACATTCATATCAATCTGCATGCCTTTTACTTTGAAAATTGGACTTTCAACTCTCATTTTTATGCAATCATAAAATTCTCTCACTGATCCAAGGTAGGTGGGCAAATCTAAAAAGCAGATAAATTTTTAGTCCATTAATAAATATCCTTAATATCCGAGCTAATCTTATATCATCCAATATAATATGGATACTTTAAACTTTTGAGTCTAAATTTTCAATCCTAAACATTATGTTTTCAAAGAATTCTTGAACTGAGTTCAGATAGATCAAAAGAACATAAAATTTCTTAGACCAATTTCTTAATTTTCTATACAATTAAAATTCTTTCTTGCTCTAGAAATTCAAGAATTATTTTGAAGCTTGGTCCTTCTTTCTTGTATGGGATAATGATTTAAAAAAATCCTAAATTTTTAAATTTCTACATAGAACTTTCTCTTCCTTTATGCCAATTACTTTCGAGGTGCCATTGGAGAACAAGGACCATAAGGATATGATAGAAATAAAAAGAAAGGTCCAATTTTGATGGTAGTGAAGTTTGAAAGCAATTATGACTCGAGAAATATGAAAATAGAATGATAAAGCTTTAAAATATTTTTAATTAAAAAATCCATCTTAGACATAGGGGTTAATTCCTTACTAAATAATTTTTCTTCAAGAAATCATGAGTCAACTTCTTAATGCAGAAAATAGTTTAAGGAGTTTTGGTTCAAAGTGAATATAGTCAAATTGAGTTGGAATATCAAAAGTAAATCAATTCAATGATCAAGAATAATATTTTATTTAAAATTTATAAATTAATTTAGAGAATCAAAAATTAATCAATTAGAAATATAATAATTCATCAATTCAAATGAGATCAACTCAAGAGGACACTAGATAATAACTCTATGAATCTTGGTTCAACTATAAAATTTTGCAAATCCTTAAGAGTCAAGCTAAGATGCTATGCAAATCAACAGCATCAAGCACACAATCTTTTATGACTAAATATCTTATCTTGATATTCTTAGTTCATGCAATTTTTTTTTTTTAACAAATTTTGAAAGTTAGATATCTTATTAAAATATCAAAATTTAATTTGTAAGATTTATACATAAATGATTTCTTATACAATCAAGCTCATTCTCAATTATAGAGAGTGATCATTATAAGCATAAATAAATCATCAAAATCAATCATTTAACCTAAGTAAATTCAACAATCAAGATGGTATGATGTGAGAGTAAGTTTAGCCTTTACAAACACCATCACCCATCCATCCAAAGCATCCATTTTTAAGAATTGACTCTTTTCATGCCCTTAGATGCTTGGCATACCTGCAAAAATTATTTTCTAATTTTTGATACCCAAGCCATCCTGGGTGTATTCGAGTTAGAGCATATGGTTCTTTTTAGAATCCAAATTTATTTAACCAAAGTATGACCATTTTTAATAATATTACATTCAAAAATTTTGTGGCCTACTTTGTTATATTTGAAACAAACTATGGAATGATCTTTAGATAAATATTTTCCAAACATATCCTTAACAAATTTTGGTTTTTCTAAAGGATTAAAATCAATTTCAGCTTTGTAAAAAATAGATTTTTGATTTTTCAATATTAATTGAAGCTTTTCATAACTAAATGTGAACTTTTCGACAATTAGCTTTAATGTTTCAATCTCTTTTCTAAGTTTACTATTTTCATCAATTAGAAATTTTTCAGATTTCAAAAGAATTTCTTTATCTTTAGCCAAAGTATCTTTTTCTCTTAAAATATCTTCTTTTTCTAATAAGAGTTTACTCTTTTCATCAACTAAAAGAAGATTAGACTCTCTGAGCTCCTTGTTTTTCACCCTTAATTTCTTAAATTCATCCATTAAGTCATTAAAGACTTCATATGATTCATCAAATGTAAAGTTGGAAGAATTTTTAAGATTTACCTCATTTTCATTAGCCATAAAGCAAAGATTGGGGATACCTTCTTCCTCTTTCTCATTTTTCTCTTCTTTTTCTTGCTCCCCCTTAATCAAAGCATTCTTTCTTTTGTGTTTCTTTTTCTTCTTCTTCTTCTTTTCATCTATATGAGCATTGAGGCATAGATTGGGGTGAGCTTCATTCTCTTCATGGGAGCTCGACATTTCTTTTTGATTTTCTCTCCCATTAGTCGTTTTCAATTTCTTCCAAACTTTCTTTGCTAAAATACAAGAAGAAATTAGATTGAACTCATTTATATCTAATGAACAATAAAGCATATTTAAAACCTTAGCATTTAGTTGGATTGTTTCTTCATCATCAAACAATGCATTGTGTGTGTATGGATCATTGATTATAATCTTCCATAAATTATAATCATGTAATTATATAAAGATTTTCATTCTAGCTTTTCAATATGTATAATTTGATCCATTTAATAGTGAGGGTCTATCTATAGAATATCCAGCATTAAACAAAAATTCTATTTGGATTGCCATGATCTTTAACTCAAGATCGCTAGGTCAACAAATAATATTAAAGCATCAGCCCTGATACCACTTGTTGCCCAAAAATATAGCAACCCAAGAGGAAGGATGAATTGGATTGTTTAAAAAAAATTTAAACCAAATTAAAGTTTAAGCAAGTATGTGCTTCTATTTAAGCTAAGTTGTGTATTTGAGATGTATATAATGCAAGCAACAGCGAAATCATGATATAATTAGGGCTATGTAAGAATTTAATCAAGCTAAGCAAAAATTGAAAGTATGCAAGATAAGAGTGAAAAGACACAATACAAATATAAAATAATTTATAGTGGTTCGATGCACTCTCGCACCTACATCCACTCCTCAAGAGATCCTTGGGAATTCCACTATAATCTCTTGACTATAGTGTGTTTGTTTTAATCCAGGATCATAAATAAATCCAGTTGATTTTCTAGGATCACCAACCACAACCTTACACCGATAGTTTTTCGGGCTCACAATCAACCTAGTAGATTTTCTGTATCACCAACCACAACCTTACATCAATAGTTTTTCGAACTCACTATCAACCTAGTTGGTTTTTCGGGCTCACCAACCAAAACCTATACAATATCCAATTCTTGGCTTGGATGAGCCTTCACCCCAAGTTTCTTTCCCCTAAAGAAATTTGTAAACAAATCAAAATACAAAGATAAGTAATTTCAACACAAAATCAATAATCATAAATAAACTCTTTTGATGCACCTAGAAGAGATTGATTGATTAGCTCTTTTGAAGCTTGAACACTCTTCTTTGAAGCTTGAGAGGATGTTGGAGATGATGGTAAAGATTGCCCATGAATGCCCTTTGAAATCAATACTTGGTTCCTCTCTTTTTTTTTCTTCTTTTGATATGCAATGGATTTCACTCAAATCTAAAATATTTTCTCTTTAAAATTTCTTAATCTTTCTTTCCAAATATTTCTCTAGCCCTTTTTACTCTTTATGATAGCTTTAGGATCAGTTCTAGCTATTGGAAGCCTTAAAATAGCTATTGGAGTGGAGAAATGATCATTTGAAAAAGCTGTAGAAAACTAGCCATTACGATCACTAGGTTGGCTCAGTTTTTGACTGGGTCAGCTCAGTCCTAACTGGGTCAGTTTAATTTATGGTTGGGTCAGCTCAGTCCCTTGGGTATTAAAAAATTGACTTTCTGCACTTTCTATCTTTTACTTCTACTGAGACTAGGTCGACTCAGTCTCAGATTGGATCGGCCCAGTTTGCATGCCATGCGTGCCAAAGATCGTTTGTAATCCTTTCTTCTCCAAATTTCTTTATAGGCTAGACATGACCTTTTTTTCTTGATTTAATCTTCATTTTGACCTCTTGAAAGATGTATCCATTCTAGAATTTCTTCTCTAAAATCTGAGTGATGAATCTCCATTTGGATGAGTGAAAATATTTGAAATTTATGAGCTCTTGAAATTTACAACTACACATCCTCTCAAACATCATTAGTAATTTAATAATTTATACTCAAATACTTTTGTTATCATCAAAATCAAACTAGGGTCAATAGAGAATTCCATCTTTGAGATAAGCAACTAGCAAATCGATTTAGCTCGGCTCATGGTTGACCTGCATCACAAATTAATACTCCTCCAAGCTTGGGTGCTTCAGAACTTCAAAGAAGATCTCCTTAGGCAGTTCGATTGGAGCTAAAATGTTCAATTTTGATAGAAAGTCGGCCTGGGTATTTTTTGCTCTCGAAATCTATCAAATGCTAAAACTATTGAAGGATGGAGTTAAGTTCTTTACTTTCTCGAGATATTTTATCATACTTTCTTTCCGAACTTCATAGCTGCCACTAACTTGCCCCACAACCAACTGAGAGTTGCTATAGACTTGGAGCCAATCCACCCCTAGTTTTTAGCCTATTCTTAATCCTATGATTAGCGCTTCATACTCAGCCACATTATTTATTATGGAGAATTTGAAACACAACATGTATTCGATAATAACTCCCTCCTGATTAACCAAGATCAATCCTGCGCCTGCATCCAAAGCATTGGATGAACCATCTACATATAGTGCCCAGAAGCCTTCAGAAAGGTCTACTCTTTCTTCAGGAGAGCTCGGCTGTAGCCATGGAATATTGACTTTATTTTGTTCAAGTTCTATCTCATTCAGAAGGTACATACTACTATGAAATCTGCCAATATTTGAGCCTTGATTGATGGTCGAGACTAAAAGTTGATATCAAACTCTATGAGCTCAATCACCCATTTTACGATTCTCTCAAAGGCATCTGTTTGATGAAGAACTGCCTTAATTGGTTGATTAGTAAGGAGGATTATAGTATGTCCTTGGAAGTATGGTCGAAGCCTCCAGGCTATAATTGTAGAGCATAAGTTAATTTTTCTAACTTAGTGTACCTGATCTTGGTGTCCCTCAAGATTTGACTTACATAGTACATTGATCGCTGCACTTTCGTCTCTTCTTTAACTAAGACCACCATAAGGGTCGCTGGGGAGACCACCAGGCACAAAAATAGTTCTTCTCTAGGTTTGAATTTTGCCAGCAGGAGAGGTGAGCTGAGGTAGTTCTTTAATTCTTCAAATGCCTATTGATATTCGGTGGTCCAGCAGAAGTTTTTTGGCTGCTTAAGAACTTGAAATAAGAGCATGCATCGCTCGATCGATCTTGAAGCAGTTCAAGGCCACCACCTTTTCTATCAAGCATTGAACTTCTTTTATTAATTTTGGGATATGTGAGGATTTATGGTGCTCCCAAGCCTTGGGAGGCCATGGGAGGAGTCAGGGTGTTGGCTTTAGGGATTTCAAGGGCTTGGTTAGTGCTTTGGAGATCTGAGATTCAAGGTAAAGGAAGGAACCAAAGTTTAAAAAATAAGACTGCAGAAAGAAGATTTTCTGCAGGTTAGTCGGCTCAGTCCAAAATTAGGTCGGCTAAATCTCAGAGCATAGGCAAAATAGATAGCTACATGTTCGGGACTACTGGCATGGCATAAAACTAGACCGACTTAGTTTCAGACTGAGCCGACCCAGTAGAACTTAGGTGGCTCAGTGCTGAGACTGAGCCGGCTCGGTGCGTAGGTAGAGTTACACGAGGGTCTATTTTGGGCTAGGGTCTGGGTTGATCCTAGGGGTCTTAAGGCCTAGTTTGAGAGGTCTTAAGATGGCTAATTCATGTATGGATCGGGTCTAGATCTAGAGGATGAGAGCATGGGAGACATAGGGGTACATGATCTCGATGAGTGCTTTCATATATTGGGTTAGCTGGAGAATTTTTTGATTGGGCCTAATGGCTATGTATAAATACATAGATTGTATTAGGATTTCATTATGCTGTGAAATATAAACCTTTTCTCCCTCAATTCTCTCTTCTTCTCTTCTTTCTAGTGTAGTTGCCCTAGGTTATTGAAGAAGCCCTAGAGAGAGGGCGCCTCCCTCAAGCCCAACAAGGGAGGTGCCCCAGTATAGATCTAGGTGTTAAATCTATGGTTTGCTGCCCATAAAGAATGTCATAAGTTCCTTCAAGGCTGTGCTAAAGATCAAGGGTTTCCATAATATGATATCAATGCTTGTGATGTCAAGGATGATTGGCGTTCGAGCGATATCATGAGTCTACAATTTGGTATCAGAGTTAGGTGATGCCTAGGATGTTGTGGATGATAGGACAGTCATTTCTTGAATGGCTCAAATTTTCTCTGGATTTGCTTCGATTCTATGCCTCGATATCATGAACCCCAGAAACTTCCTCGAAGTTATGCCAAAAGCGCACTTGATTGGTTCAACTTCATCTTGCATCTCTGGAGGGCACTAAAGGTCTCCTCAAGGTCGGCTATATGATTTGTTGAGGTTCGACTTTTGATAAGCATATTATCTACATAAACCTCCATGTTGCAGTCGATCTGCTCTATGAAGATCTTATTCACCAGGCATTGGTAGGTTGCTCCTGCATTTTTAAGCCCAAAGGGCAAAAATTCTGTAATAATAAAAACCATGGTCAGTAATAAAAATAGTCTTCTTCTCATCTTCTGGTGCCATCCAGATTTGGTTATAGTCGAAAAGGGCATCCATAAAAGTGAGGAGTTCATGGCCTGAAGTTGCATCCACCAATTGATCAATTCTAGGCAAGGAATAGCTATCTTTTGGATAGGCTTTGTTCAACTTCTTGAAGTCTATACATATTTTCTACTTGTCATTTGCCTTCTTGACAAGGACTATATTGAAAATCCAGTTTGGATAGGAGACTTTTCAGATGAATCCTACCTTGAGGAGCTTATCGACCTCTTCTGCAATTGCCTTCTGTCTCTCTGGGGCATAACTATGCATTTTCTCTTTCACTGGCCAATGTTTGGGATCGATAGCTAAATGATGCTCCATAACTTCAGCATCAATTTCGGGCATCTCTACGGAGATCCAAGCAAAAACATAGCATCACCAGTGAAGCCCACCAATGGGGTGCTCACTGGTCCGAGCTAGTTATTAAGTATTGACATTTTGGAGAAAGCATCATAAAATAAGACATCGATCAAACTTTTATGATCGACAAGAATGCATTATACATCAAAGTCCGTAATATTTAAAGTTATTACAACCACATCATTATGCAGGAATTGGAGTTCCTATGCATCTTCATCGGCAAAAGCAATGGGTTCTTCAATCCTCCACCTTTTAGCTGATCCCTCTAATCCGCTGGCCTCCTCCTGCTGAAATCCTCCAAAGATAGTATTAATGATGCCTAGTGGGGTTCGATCTTCTTACTATTCTTCTCTCCTTGATGGTTCTGATTGCGATGGTGCTCTAGAATGCTCTTTCCTTGCCTCAGGCTGATGTTGCAGAAATTGGCCAAGCCGATCTCATCTGATGAGCTTCTTGATCTCATCTTGAAGCTGAATGCATTCTTCGGTAACATGACCATGGTCACGATGGTAGAGACAATACTTGTTAGGATTGCATTTGTCAATGTGAGTGCGCATCCTCTCAGGCCTTGACAGCTGCTCCTTAATCTCCATCAGTATTTGAGTTTTTGGAGTTTTGAGGTGGGCGTAGTTATGGAATCTTCTAGGAAGATAGTTTTGCCATGCCCTTCGATCAGAACTCTTTTGTCGATGAGCTTGGGAAGGAGTCTAGGCTCGTCTATGCTCAGGAGGGGTCCGAGAGTACATCAATCTTCACTCGACTTTTCTTCAAGTGCGGGCTTACTAGATTCACCCACCTACCACTCTCTTGTAGCTTCATCATCCTTGGCCTTGAAGGCCTCTTCTGTCTAGGAATAACCATTAGCTCGAGCCAATAAATCAATAAAATCTCTGAGGTACTTTTTTTCTAGGAAGGATAGAAGATCATTCTTCTGAAGACTGCCCTTCAGTGCGGTCAAAGCAATAGATTGATCTAAATTTTAGACCTCCAGGGCAGTGGCATTGAAGTGGTTGATGTAAGCCTATATGGACTTTTCTTTCTTCTGCTTGATATTGATAAGAGAGTCCAAACCTTACCTGAAATGTCAGCTGCTAATAAAATAAGCTGTAAACTGATGGCTCATTTGGTTGAAGGAGAAGATCATACCCGACTTCAGTATCAAATACCAATTTCTTACTGCTTCCTTTAGAATAGATGGGAAGGCTCGGTACAAGATGGCGTTTGATGCGCCATGGAGTAGCATCATGATTCGAAAGGCCTTCAGATGATCGATCGGATCAGTGGTTCCATCATAGCTCTCGAGTTGGGAGAGCTTGAAGCTCAGCAGGATCGACTCCTGCATAATTCATAGGAAGAAAGGAGGGTTGGTGCAGATGTTATCATGGTGAGCAAGGGAGGTATGGCAGAGCTCCTCAATCCGTCGATCCATATTCTGAAGCTTCTGATCGAGAGCATCATCTCAATCGTGAGTCTTGGAGGATTTCCGACTATAGATGGGGAAGGTCTTTTCTGGAGAGAAATCAAGGTCAGAACTAGGATCTTTCACTCTCAATTTTTCTTTTTTAGGAGTAACGGGTCTACTAACCTAAGTATGCCTCCTTGGGGCCGGCTCTTGAAATTCCAACGGATAGTTTTCTAGCTGGACTGCTGCCAGAGGTTGTTGCATGGCCTGCACTATTTCGATAAGACCCCAAACTTATTGCACCAATGGGTTGAACTACTCTAGATCCACCATGATCATCAATGGAGAGGTTGTGGCATCGATGATGTTGTTGGAGCTGGCGAATCTAGCTCAGATATGGTGGCGGAGGAGGTGGATCATTGGGTGGTTGTCTTCTTTAAAAGCATCTCTAAAGCTAAAAAGGATCAAATGAATGAAAGATCAAAGAAAGAAAGCAAACAAGATCGACTGAGCACTCATTTTAAGATAATAGCTTAGGGCCTTTCCTCTAGCGTCAATTCTATTGGTACAAAATCCGATTGACGTCGGACGAGAAGAGTTGGGGAAGATGAGATCACCGTTAGTGACCTACAAGATAAGTTCTGATCGAAGATGGGGGTGGTTCCAGCAGGATCCTCTGATGATCAAGTCAACTCTTCTAGCCAACAAAAATAGAGTACTCAGAGAAATTTAGAGCAGAGTTTTGAGCTTAAGAAAGAAACATATCTGGAGGGTCCCTTATATAGGCAGAGCATGTAATAAACTGATGGTGACAGCCATAACTGCCTAGTAGGAGGTCGTTCGAGATCACATGGAGTTTGTTATAGAAGGGTAGTGTCTATTATCGTGATGTGCAAGACTATTGGGATTCAATGTTGAAGTTCAGATGGAGCAGCTATTGGCGATGAAGAGCTTCATATCACAACAGTTCTGGTGAAGTTCGAACTTCTCCGAGGTTTGTTTATCTTGAGCTGGGAGCTGAATCTATATAGAGAATGAGGTCCTTCTAGACGATAGTAAAGAATTTGGTTGGAGCCTACTTGGGCAACAGGAAGGAGTTTGACTAAAGGGAGTCCGACTAAAGGAAGCCTGCTTGGTCGACTAGAAAAAGTTCGTCCAGAAGGAGATCGGCTGAAAGGAGCTTGCCTGCTGATTGAAGGAGATCGATCGGAAGGGAATCCTTTGGGCAACTACAAGAAGTTCGTTCGAAAGTCTCAAGGTGGCTAGCCAGTGATCAATTTGGGGATGAGAAATCCTGCTCGTACAAGGTTCCAAGCACCATGAAGTTAAGATCCGCTATCTATGGTAAAGCATTGAAGTTCACTTAGGAAGAAGCTCTGCCAATATGTGGCTCTTGCAATGAGATCTAGTCTGTGATGAAGAAATTTGACCTGAGGGGGATTTGATTAGATGGAGATTTTGCTGGCTTCAAGGTTGGTCGAGCCAGGTTATACAGAAATTGAATATTTAGCCAGCTGCTTAGGCGATTGGTTTCACTATTCTAGTTCATCCAAAAAGAAGCATGATTGGAGCTAGCCACTTATAATGAAGGAACTTGGCTGCTCTCACAATCCGCCACCAAACTTATCTTGGACGAGATCCACAACGTGCTATGGGTTCAGGAGTTTACTCATGTAGCCTAGAAGATCGACCGATGGGTTGAAGATTGGTTGTAGCTAGACCGCCTTGGGACTAGACTCCAAGCCTAATAGGTATTATTTCAAAGGATGTAGAGGAAATGTTCATCATAGCAAATGGGGTTTATGGAGATGACTCCATGCCAAAACATATGACAAGGCGATATCAAATATTGACTCTGATAAATGGCAAGAGGCAATGAAGTTAGAAATTGATTCAATGCACTCAAACCAAGTCTAGATCTTGGTAGATCCATCTGAAGCTGTTGTACCTATAAAATGTAAATGGATCATCAAGAGAAAGATTGGTGCAGAAAGAAATATGGAGACATTCATAGATAGATTAGTGGTCAAAGGGTATAGTCAGCATAAAAGCTTTGACTATCAGGATATCTTTTTGCCAATGGCCATGCTCAAATCTATCTGCACACTACTTGCTATTGCAATATATTTTGATTACGAAATATGGCAAATGGATGTGAAAATGGTATTCTTAAATAGATATCTTAAGGAAGATATCTATATAGAATAGCCACTTAGTTTCACCTCTAGTAATGGTGATCATAAGGTTTGCGAGCTACAAAAATCTATTTATGGACTTAAGCACGCATCTCGAAACTAAAATACTCATTTTAATGATGTGATTAAATCATTTGATTTCATCAAGAATGAGGAGGAGCCTTGTATGTTCAAAAAGATCAGTAAGAGTATTGTTGTCTTCCTCGTGTTGTATGTGGATGACATCCTTGTAATTAGAAATAATATTTTTATATTGACCTAGGTCAAGGTATGGTTGTCTGAGGAGTTTTCTATGAAAGATCAAGGAGAGGCATCCTTTATTTTGGGGATCAAAATATATAGAGATAGTCGAAGAGGATGCTAGGCCTGTCATAGAAAATGTTCATTAAGGAGGTGCTGAAAAAGTTTAGCATGGAGAACTCCAAGAAGGGCCTTCTACCTTACAGACATGGGATTCATCTCTCCAAGAAAATGTGCCCCAACAAATTGGAAGAGATAGAATGCATAAGCAAGATCCCTTATGCTTCGATGATAGGGAGCCTCATGTATGCCATGCTATGTACACGACCTGATATCGCCCATGCTGAGAGTGTCACAAGCAGATATCAGTTGAATCTAGCAAAGAGCACTGGATTTCTATGAAGTGTATCTTTAAGTACTTGAGAAAGACTAAGGATATATTTTTGGTCTTTGATAATGGAGAACTCCAAATCCAAGGGTATATAGACTCAGACTTTATGTCTAATATTGATGATCGAATGTTGACATCAGGTAGTCTATTCCTATGCAATGATGGTGTTGTAAGCTGGAAGAGTTTCAAGTAGATAATGATAGTAGACTCCACCATGGAAGCAAAGTATATTGCTGCCTTGGAAGCTACGAAGAAGGCATTCTAACTCAAGAAATTCATTACAGAGCTAGGAGTGATGCCATCTGATGTTGTCCCTCTGTACTATGATAATAATGGTGCATAGCCCTAGCTAAAGAGCCGAGGTCTTACCAAAAGCCTAAGCACATCGAGTGGTGGTTGCACCTCATCCACGATTATCTCGAGAAGGGATACGTCATGGTCAAGAGAGTCAACAACACAAACAATGCGGCTGATCCACTAACGAAGTCTTTGAGCTAACAAAAGACTAAAGCCCACTTTGAGAAGATGGGACTTAGATTTGTAGCCAATTGGCCAAGAAGCCAAATTGGCCGACACTTATATTATATTCTCAGGGTCAATTTATAATTTTGACTTATTATTAATAAAAATTAGGTTATCTTTTTAATCACATCTATGTAATAAGTGTTTGTGATTCATTCATTAGGTTAACAGGTATGATAACACATATTTTCAAGAGTTGAGAATTTGAGATGTGTTATCACAATTAACTTATAAACTACTCTGGATCGTAGGATTGTCATGAGGATGGTGATCAATCCAGAAGATTGATATACAAGTATTTTCTTAGGATAGATGAGTCTTGAATCTACGATGTAGAGACACTGGAGCAAAATTATAAGTGCTTATTGAGAACAAAGGTATTAAGCATGACCAATTCAAACAGTCATAAGAAAGTTTATCTTCTCATCAATGACTTGCTCGTAGCTGTAGTTCTGTGTCTAGTTCTTTGACCTGAGGTGCATCGGTAGTTTACCTTGAAAGTATTATAGTTTGACTACACCATAACTCAATCTTCTAGTCATTTAGAATCCTGAGGTGTATGTTGGCTATAGCATATTCATTGTAGAAATTAGATTATACCAAGATGGGATCTATCAACCTCGGTAGAGGAGTAGTCCTATGGTGATCATGAGATCGAGTCCTAAAGCCCATGGCCATGACAGTGTGAAATAATAGAAAGAAGTTTTTATGAGGGTTTCACATTGGACTCAAATCAAATAATTTAATCATATGATAGGAATTGGGTTTAACGAGTCAACCTTAACTTAGATCCTGTCGGGACTCATGATGAAAGAACCCAATCACACGATAGTTACACCGAGAGGTTCTTTTTCAGTTCTGATGGATTGTCACCATATATTGCTAGGTATCACTAGTGAATTATGGAATCAATTAGAATTATCTCGATGATCGATAATTCTAAATGGAAGAATCAGAAAGAGTTATGGTCCATCTAAAGATATTTCAATGATGTCGATAATAGAGATCATGACATGTCCTATTACCATATAGAATTGAACCTATTAGATCACACAAACAAGGGTTTGGATCTGGATGTCATTAATTAGACTCACGTAGTTCGATTGATTTTGATTTGATCCAATTAGATTCAAAAAATTTATACTAGTATACGATTGGACCTAACTTTCTCCTTTATTGGATTTTCAGATTGGTCTGAACTCAGTCAAATTGGAATTAGCTTATCCAGAAGCCCTATATGGATTTATCCTGAACTGATTGGATCTTGTCCTAGTTTGATCAGCCCTTATCTTAATTTTCCTTGAAGAGAATTAGGATAAGGGGGTGCCAAGAGTTAGTGCCCCCTTTGACTTGGTCTTTTACGCAAGAAAGAAAGGAGAGGGGCATGCTTCCCCTATTTTTTCTCTTAGGGTGTGTGCCCCTAGATGATTCCTCGAGAGAGAAAATCAGAGGTGCATGCTCACTTTCCTCTTGGCATGCGCCCACTAAGAGGATAAGGGTGAGGAGGTTATGGAGTTTGTTGGTTCATTCAAATAGTTTAAATGAGTCAATTTGGGTTTTGAATTAATTCAAACTTTTGGAAGTTTGTTTCCTACGCCAACCCCCCTATCAAGATAAGGTGGCGCACAAATTTGTGGGACTTTGTGTGACAAGAACCCATGTAAAGTCTGAATGGGGTGTGGGGTTTAGTGAGGAGTTCTTCTGCTTCTTAACTTTGACCCGATCAAAGTCCAAAAGCCCTAGGACTCTAGGTCTCCAAATATTTCTATAAATAGGAGACTAGGCCAAAGGATTTGGCCATCTGATTAGCCCATAGCAAAGCCCTATCCCTCCATTTCCATGCCTACTCTACCTCCTCTAGTTCCTCTCCCCTGTGCCCAAGAGTTGGGCTGATCCTTGCTTCAAGAGTTGAGATGCTATCCATGCAAGTCGAAGTCGAAGAAGATCCCGATCATGCGTTGATCAGACTGCTGCCAGAGATCGGATCGAAGGCACACCATGAATATCCCTTTCTGATTTTTCAAAAATAGATCCAAAAAAAGAAGACCTCCAGATCTGACCTGAGTGGATATTGATAAAGGCTGGGCATGTGTGCGGTTAGAGACGAACCTCGAGATAGCTTTAGATCATCACAACGAGTAAGTTGTTCACTCATAATCAGGTTGTATTTCGAATACCCTTTTGCATATTTAGTTTTAGATGTACATATTCAAATCTAAAATCTTTTAGATCTGATCTGATCAGTGAAAAAATTTTAAAATTTTGCTACTTAATCATGATCCGATTAGGCCGATCCAGCAAAACCTTTAGTTATTAGCAAAGGAAAGTGTTGTCACTAATAATCTAGCATAAAAACTATAGTTTTGTTGACCATATTATCGATTATGGTAATCTTGTCATTGGTAAGAGTTCACACACAAACATTCCTCGGCCCATCGATGGGAAAAAAAATTGAGTGAAAAAAAATCTCCACACTTTCTCTGCTCACCGCACATCCTTCTCGACGTTCTCCACTCCCCACACATCGTCCTTCCCATTGACCTGACCCCACCGGTGCCTCCTATGTCATGGGCCCTAGCCTGCTGCCCCAGCCGCTCTTTTCCAAGCCTGTCGGCGCTCCTATGCAGCCACCCCGACCCCGCCGCCTCGGCCTCACCTCCCCTACGGCTACCCCAACCCCGTCGATGCCTCTTGTGCCATGACCCCGTGCCAGCCGCCCCAGCCCCACCTCTCTCATGGCCACCCCAACCCTACCAACACCTCCTACACCATGGCCCCGAGCCAACTACCCTGGCCTAGCCTGTCCCGCAACCGCCCCGACCCTGTCAGTGCCTCCATTGCTACAGCTCCGAGCTTGCCACCCCAGCCCTACCTCTCCCATGGCCACATGACCTTGCCAGAGCCTCCTATGCTGTGGCCCCTAGCTCGCCACCTCGGCCCTACCTCTCCCACGACCATCCTAACCCCGATGGTGCCTCCTATGTCGTGGCCTCAGAGCCTGCCGCCCCTATCTCACCAGCCTCCCTGAGGCCCTATCTCGATCGGTCTGACCACATGGCTCCTCTCTCACCACCCCCATCCTATGGCCTCGATCTTGCGGCCACTTTCCTACCACTGTGAGTAGTAGCAGTGGCGACAACATTAGCATCGGCTGATGTTGTTTAGCATTAGTGACGATATTAGCAAAGACTAGTGTCATCACTAATAATTTTACATGGATAATAATAGTGACGGCATTAGCCTCAATGAAGTATTAGTATGGCTAATTAAGCTTTATTAAGTAGCTATCAAGCAACATTGGAGTCTACGCAAAATAATCAAGAATCACTAGGGTAAGGCTATAGCAACATGTATAATTATAATAATTTTACGTACATAATAATAGTTTTTCTTCTTTCATTTCTTTTCTTCCCGCTTTTACCAACTTGTTGTTCTTGGATTTTTTGATAGGTTTGATATTTTGTGTCACAAATCCAAATGATTAGCTTGCATCATCAAATAGAAATAGATAACTATGCAATTATTTTCCTAAATAAAATGCATGATAGCTGCTAGTTTCTAGCATACAATCACAAAATATCTTGTTAAAGATAAAATCATATAATATGCTAGCATTTCTTAAATCAATATAAATATTTTTTAATTATATGTCCTAACTAGAACGGTTATCGATGAAACCAAATCTCATCACACCTTTTGGCAATTGATAAATTGCCTTTGTAAAAGAATAATAAAAGATAAAAATAATTATGATATGTCAATTATTTTGAAACCTATAAAGGTTTTTCATTTATGTCCACTTGATTTTTTGTTATACATTAATTATATATATAACTCACCATTAAGTAGGAAATGATGGGTGAAATACAGGGGTGGTATGGATTTTTTCAACCCAAAATATTGATCAATATTTAATATATACAACAACAAAGTTCATAAAGTGGTGCCACGCATTGTCCTTTTTCATATCCCAAGCTATGGCATGATCCATTGCAACTTTTGGTCTCCACGTCGCATAATGCAATACAATAATATCTTGCTTGTGCTGTGACAATAAAATAATTTTTGAATTAGGATGTACATTATACTTGCATAAACAAATATTTAGAAAATTTAAGAAAAACTAAGGTATGCTACATTAAATATTAAACAAAAGAGAATATGCAATTTAAGGCCTTCATGTCTACATATTCTTCCAATTTTCTATACTGAAATAGAAGAAAAAATATACCATAAGCAAAGAACATAGCAAGAACCATGATGGCCATGAAAATTTTATTGGCATTGGAAGAGGAAGAGGAAGCCATATCAAATTTCTTGATCTAGTCTAAGAATATGTGTTAGGGGTTCAAATTTATATTTGTCCAAAATATTTCTTTTGTTGAGTAATAACAATTGTCTAAAGGGGGTTTTGTTTTCTTTAATTGCTATTAGGTAATATTTATTAGGTTATTCTACTAAGAGTTTCTTATATCTTAATAGGATGGTAACATTTTGCTTTGTTCGGTTTCTTCATGGCGTCTTAATTAATACCATTGGATTAAGTGACTTGGGAGCCATTATTCTCTAACATATTCAAGAATAATAGGATCCATTAAATGTTTTGATAGGCACCCTTCAAAAGTTGAATAATGGAAAGAGGGTGATGGGAAAGGAAACAAGGATAATTTTAATACCATCGATGTAATAAGAAGATATGATTTAATCTTTTTCCATTACCTTGGGCTCTTAATATCCATTGGTTACTAGTCATGATGAAAATTATTTTGAGAAAATTTAATGATTTTAAAGATTATTGTGATTTCTATGGAAGACTATTCTTATAAAAACATATACTCGAATGGCATGTATAACTTAATAATCTTTATGGTGATGTCTTGCTTTTCACTGGTTTCATATTTTAAAAGTTGCAATTTACGATGGTAGGATACATATCATGGCTACAGTAGTGAGGCATGAGTTTGCATCCTTTTTGGTGAACTAAGTCTCAAGTCAAAGTTCTTTCATCATGTCTTGTCAAGTTAAGTTTTTCTTTATAAGATCACATAAATCAAGAAACATCCTTCTAAACAATCTTTTATCTGAAGCATCAGCTAACAAACATCTTTTTAAAAAACATAAGAACTATCAATTTGACTCTAGTTAGCGATTGTGAGCATACTATTGATAGAAGTTATACAACCATAAACAATGATTACAACAAAAAAAATATTTAGACATCTTTGCTTCATGTGAATGAAATAATTAAAAGCATTGATGCTTGCAATTCATATACCAATTTGGCTAGATTTAAAACAACAACATCTCACTAAGTGCTCATAAAATTAATTTATCTAGTTATGAAATAAGAATCATATGTGAGGGGCTTATTGATATCCCCAATGCTTTGGAAGTGTTAGATTGGATGAAAGTGAACTAAAGGATGCATCAAGATGGTTCACAGCATCAATTTTTAATCCATTGAGGTCCCTATCTAACCATTAGATATATAGTTCATGTGACAGTTCATGCATCGAGACATTGAGGCCTCTATCTATATTCTTGATTTCATATCATATTTGTGATTATGTGCATGAAAATTTGATTGCTACTAATATTTTTGAATTTATATTTTGAAAATAAAATTTGATCATGTTTGCATACCAACTAATGATTAATTATATTTTGACTATTGCATTCTATGTTGTCACATGAATTATCTATTTAAGATACTTATTGCTTATTGGGTTATCAATCTCATTATTCTCTTTCTCTTTTTTTAGATTTAGATATTTAGTTATGGATGTGGGTACTACTTTAAAAATTAAAAATAAGATTTGATAGTATCAACATAGTTTAGATTTTAATTTATTATTATAATTTATAGGACTATTATTTGAGGTTCAATGGATGTTGGACTTTTTAATGTTAATTTTTAGTTGGATTTATTAGTTAATTAAATTTCAACTTTTAGTTATTCAAATTATCTCTTTTGTGATGCATATGATATCTTGTTGGGATAACTTGCATGCTTGTAGAGAGTATTCTCCATAAGCATGGGTGGTTGACATGAACCCTTGATTCATGATCTCGGATGGGTGTGTGCGATATTTAATTTGATATTAGAGCATAAGTGAAAAAATCATGATACATAAAATCAAACATGAGTGGTGGTAGGAAGCCACTAGGGGCATTGAGATGATAACTTATATTAGTTTTGACATAACTTAGAAACTTAGATTTCAAACAAGTATATTAATGGATTTGAATCAGAGTACACACAGGAAGCATTATGGTTTGAATTTTTTTCAAGCTGATCAGAATAATAATTTGATTCAAGGGTGTTTACCATCTATAAGTCACGGCAAATGACAATTCAATCTCCATAATAAACTCGACATGGTCTGAATGGCCTACTAACATTCTATTGTGGCTGTCACTTTCATTCTATTATAGGCTCTGCCAATATAAGAGATCCTTCAGATACATTTTTCTCTCTAAGCTCTCATCTCTCTACTTACATTCTCCTAATTACTCCATTCTTATTAGCCAGAAAGCTAACTTGACTATCGGAGGATTCTATCGGAACCATCCACCTCTGGTTTGAATTTCATCTTGTAGATCTCGTTGGCAGCCTCATCTTCACTAGCTCCAGCAAATTTAGGCATCAGCATCATTTTCTGCACCAACAAGAGAGAAAATAAATGAGAAAGTGGAGAGAGAGAATCTTTGTATCTTTCAAAAGAGGCAATCATAATTAGAATCATGAATGATCATATTAGGGTGATTCAATAGAGATCGTTCATGATCAAATAGTTATACAGAACCGCAGTCATATGTTCAACCTATTATAGTAGTTTAGCATAACCACTACTATATTTTTTTTTTATTTTTTTCTAAATATTATATAATTCTAAAATTTAATGATCATTTTTATTATTTATTATCTTAATAATTATCATTAGAATGTTATCATAAAAAATCATCTCAATCTGATAGCCCTAGCTTCATCAATCAATAAAATTTGATTTCGACGATCATAAATGATGGCATAATGATCTGATAGATGGAGAGCATAGGTGGATCCAAAAATCTACAATGATGATTTTAGTGATATTTATAGCATATTATCAAAGTTTTACTTCAATCGGATATCGTTATCACTGTTAATTTAGTATGAAATGATTTCGACCATTAAATGAGAAATAAGTGATCAAAAGGTCAAACGGCATCCGATTATGAGATAATTTTTTAGTTAAATGATCTTGGCTATAATTTTAATCTTTTTATATGAAAATAATTATAAAATCTAAATTATTTTTGTATGGACTGTTCATATTAAACAGATCTTGCAAAAGTACAAGCATAATTTCCAAAGGAGTTTAAGAATGGGTATCGAGCAACATATAGTTTTGGATCGTTCTTAGACGTACGATTTAAATTTTACGATCACCATCGTAAAAATGATTAAAGTAGTAGTCAAGATTATTTATCTAAAAAGTTATCCCATAATCGGATGTCATCTGATCCTTTGATCACTTATTTTTTATTTAACGATCGAAATCATCCGATACTAAATTGACCATGATAACGATATTCGATTGAAGTAAAACATTGATAGTGTGATACAAATGGCACCAATATCATTATTGCAGGTTTTTGGGCCCATTGGTGGTCTTTATTTATTAGATCATCTCGTCATCATTCATGATTGTCGAAATCGAATTTTATTGATTGATCAAGCTAAGGCTATCGAATCGAGACAGTTTTTTTTTGACAACACTCTAATGATAATTATTTAGATAACAAATAGTGTAGATAGACAAAAAAATTTTAGAATTATATAATATTTAAAAAAATAAAAAAAATTGATTACCAACCTATGGTAGCGGTTACTGAAAATCACTGCCATAGATCTATTGTAGCGATTTCTAACCACTGCCATAGATCTATGAAAATCACTATCGTAGACCTATCGTAGCAGTTTAAAAATCACTGTAATAGGATAGAATATTTTTCTCAAATCCTATCCTCAAATTCATTCCCTCCGAGCTCTCTCTCTCCCCCTCCTCTCCACTGTCAGTAAGGCCCCTCCCTTCTCCATTTTCTTTTCCGACCAACCTAGCCGCTGGCTCCGCCACCTCCCCTACTTGCCCCTTCTTTTTCAGCTGTCGGCTCCACCACCTCCCCCACCTGCCCCTTCTTCCCCAGCCACTGGCCCCGCCACCTCCCCTCCTCCTTCCCCAATCGGCTCCTCCACCTCCCCACTGCCCCTTTTCCCTGACCGGCTTGGCCGCCGCCCTGCTACCTCCCCCTCCTCCTCCTTCTTTCTCGGCCAGCTCTTCCGCCAGCTCCACCACCTCCCTCACTTCTCCCTTCTTCCCTAGTCAGTCCGACCGCTGGCCCCGACCCCTCATGACTCTCTCTCTCTCTCTCTCTTTCTCTCCTATCTTCCCTCAACCTAACCCATCCCGTCCATGCTCTCTATCTCTCTCCTATCTTCCCTCAACCTGACCCACCCCATCCCTACTCTCTAGCTCTTTCTCTCTCTTTCCTCTTTCTCTCTCTTCCTTTTTCTCTCTATCTTTCCTCTTTCTCTTTCTCTCTCTTTCCTCTTTCTCTGTCTCTAAATCTTTCTCTATCTCTTCTCTCTTTCTCTCTCTTCTGTCTCTCTTTCTGTATCTCACTATCTTGTGTTTCTATTGTAGGCTACTTCTAGCACCATCGTCTTCCTCTAGCACTGTTGTCGGTGATCCTCAGAGCTCTATGTGATCTCATCTTTGTAGCTGCAGGTATGATTTTTTTAAAAAAATTTATAGTATTATTTATTAATCATTTATAATATTTATAATAAATTTTTATAATATTTATAATAAATATTATAAATATTTATTATAAATATTATAATTATCCATCGATTGTGGGTCATACCAGAAAGTAAGAGAACTTCTGTCGGTTGATTTTAGACCATGTCGGTGGGTTATGGGCTGGACCATGTCGTGTCGATGGTCATGGACGGCCTTGGACCATGCCATGTCGACGATCGTGGATGGCAACCATGGACGATCCTGGGCCATGCCGATCGATAAGAAAACCTCCATCGGAGGGTTCTAGATTGTGCCGATGGTCGTGAGCTATGCCGACCACTAAGAGAACCCTCACCCCTATCGATGGGTTTTGGGCCATGCCCGCGGTCGTGGGCCATGCCGACAACTAAGAGAATTCTCGCTACTAATAGAAAGTAAAATTTTTTATTTCTCTTCCTTAATTATTTATGGATATAATTCATGTTGTAGAATTTATTGCATAATATTTTTTGGGTTACCATATATATCTTGTTGCTTTTATGTATTGCATTGAATAATGATAGACCCGTCAATTGATTAGTGTATATAATCTCCAGCACCCGTACATTTATATATATTTTGTACGAATGGAAGAATTATGTATAATGATCAATTGATTGTCCAATTTGAACAGTTTGAAAATTGCAAATAATTCTAGATACATGCTTTGGTAAGCAACATTGCTATACAATGCCAAGCTTAGTATCGCATACCTGCTTGATCTTTCCTATCAACAGAGCATGATGTAAGAGTATGGTAAGATTTAAATAGACTCCAATTAATTAGAGTTTATTTATTAATGTTCTATTAATATTATTATTCAATATGTTATATTAATTAATATTTATTAATGTTGCAGGTCAAGATGGCATCGAAATGCCATCTAGCTTTCACCCCCACCTCTTGGTGGGCTATGCGAAGCTTTTCATCTGACTCATCATAGGCAGAGCACACTCCATCCACCTCCTCATTGACTTTCCAGGAACCACCAACATCTACTCCTCCATTGGCATCGACTCCTCTACTAGCATCTGAGCCTCCAATGTCAGCCACATCTCCGACACATGCTCTACCTACCGATGAGTCTCCACTGGCATCAAGTGACACGATCAAATGGTCAGTAAGTGTACATTTTTATTATGATATTTATTTATTTATTTGTATAGTTATTGTACACTCATATATATTTGCATGATGTATTTTCATTGTAGATGCATCATCCAGTAGGATATTTCACGATCCCACACATTTGCTACATATGTAAAACTACCAACATCAAGTGATGGTGCAGTATGATGCGGAGGAGAGGCCATGAGAGATGCATTTCTTTTTTGGAGTGCTTGAGAGGGGATCTGACATCATTCCAATACTACTCATAGACTGGCAATTGACGGATGCTGGTGTCAAGGATCGGGTGTGGGAGGAGATATGGGTAAGTATATCTTAATTATATTTATATATTTGATATGTTTATACTATGTTTGATTAAAATAATTTGGTAACTAATTTTTGATAATTTTGTATAGAGGAGGTACGACTTTTCAAATCACGAGAGGGCTCGAGATGCCCTAGTGAAGAAGATTAGGGACTTATACCGAGGCTACAAGATCAAACTCTATAGAGGATGGCTCGAGCACCGACGAGACACTCTGGAGGAGCTTGTTCCTTGGATACAAGACTATTCTTCGAGTCAGTAGGAGGGGATGGTTAGGCATTAGAGGAGTTAGGAGTTTGAGATTTAATTTCTAACTTTTAAATTTTTTAATACACTTAAATTGATATTTGAATATTTTTTAAATATTTATTATTTATTTAAATATTTTTTAGGTTGCCTTCCTACAGAATCGGGAGAACTAGGTAGCTCAGGAGTACATTCAAACTCTTGGCTGTAAGTCTATGACCAATCATATGCATAGAGAGATAATGAATTCTGAATCTTACAAGATAAATTAAATTAATATTTTTTTATATATTTTTAATAAATCGATCTATTATTATAGCTGATGAGAGATAGGATGATGCCCAGTCATAGTGATATATTAGTATGATTAGTATTATAGTATTTTTATGATATTTTATTTAAATTTATAATTATAGTAGTAGTTAGATGCGCTCGCGAGCGAGGGACCGAACACCTCTGCCTCCCATGACTATCTGTCTTACGTCATGGGGCCTGAGGACTCAGAAAGGATCCGATGCAAGTCCGGACATACAACCATGAGCTACTGGTCTGAGGTGAGTGTCTCTTCACATGATTCTGGTATCATTAGTTAGGAGCAACTTGAGGAAGCATTGATGTAGGTAGCTCAGGCTAGGGTGCAGACAGATCAGGCTAGAGAGCAAGCTACTCAGGCAAGGAAGTAGACTACATAGCTATAGGGCCTCGTGACTGCTATGGAGACAAGGCTTAATGCATATTTTGGAGCTGACTTCATGGGTCTTGAGGACATGTTGGCTGGCGTTCCAGCTCCAGCCCCTCCTACTCCAGCTCCTCCAGTTTGTGCTCCATCTTCTCTCGGTGATGATGACTTAGATATAGATTTAGGAGACTTTTGATGTATTTTTTTAAAAAAATATTATAATAAATTTTATTTAGTAATAAATTTTAAGCATTTCAGAAATATTATTATGTTTATAATATTTTTTGTGTTACATGTTGAACTACATTTATCAAGTAAAAAAATAAAAATTAAAAAAATTATATTTTTTTATTACTCAAAATTTATGATAGCAATTCCAATATCATTATCATAGGCATGCCAACCACTATCATAGATTATGTGCCAATCACTCCATTAGATTTATGGCAGTAGTTATCAAAATCGCTGCAAAAATCGTTGCCATAGACCTACGACTTCTGCCATAGTGGTAGCGATTATCGAACCACTACTGTAGGCTATGGCAACGGTCTTCTAGGCTATGGCAATGATCTTCTAGGCTATGGCAATGGTTGTCAACTACTACCATAGTCCTGTTCTGTAGTAGTAAAGGAGATAGAGGCTCAAAAAAAAGAAGATCCGAGACTCTTTCTTCATTTTTTTGATCTTCGGCTGATCACCAATGGCCAAACCTTTAGGAAAAAGATGGTAGGGAGGTTGGGGGTCATGAGCCAAGGGTGCGACACCACGGACAGTAGTGTCAGTGGCTAGAAAAGAGGAAACATGGCTCGGTTAAAATAGGAGAAAAAATAGGGATCATTTTTTTGGGGCTCTTCCAGTGATTTTGACGGTCGATGGCCATCTATAGGGACATGGGAAGAAGAGAAAGAAAGAGAGGAAGAAGGGGTGGTGCTTAACTCGTGCTCTAGTAGCATCATCTACTCTAATTTTTGATGAGCATTAGTACAAGAGGCTACGACTTCAATCGGAGAAGTCAAAGAGAAAGAAGAGGGATGAAGGCTGATGGAGGGCTGGCTTTATCATGTGGAGTCCTTTGATGGGGAGAGGAGGGAATTTATAGAGGATCTCCTAGGATTTTGAAAGCCCTAGGAGTCTTTATCTTGATTGGGCATGGGGAGAAGAAAACTCCCATTAGGAGTCTTCTTCTTAGGTTCCCTTCTTTTCTTTTCTTTTTTGGCTCTGCTTTGAGATTTATGCTCAAAAAATTAGGATATCACATAGATGACCTTACTTGTGATGTCTCTTTGGAGAAGGTCAAGAATGTAGTGTTTGCTTTTAAGTGTTTCAAGGCACCGAGTCTAGATGGCTTAATCTTCTCTTTCTTTTAAAAAAATATTGGGATTTGATTAAGGATAACATCTTGGTGCTTATGGAGGACTTCCATAAAGGATCTCTTGATATGTTACATTTGAACTTTGCCTTTATCTTCCTCATTTTGAACAAGGAAGGTACCCCTTTTGCTCGTGAGTTAAGATTGGTCAATCTTCTAAATAGCTAGTACAAAATCATTTTTGAGGTCCTTTCATTGAGACTGGTTAAATTTCTTACTTCACTGATCGATCCTTCCCAATCGGCTTTTGTTAAGGATTGTAACATTATTAAAAATTTTTTAAGTGCCCATGAAATTTTCACTTACGATAATAGAATAGGGCAAAAAGGCAATTTGCTCAACTAGATTTTGAGAAGGCCTTTGACAAGCTTAATTGGGACTTTCTATTCGATGTTGTTTGAGCATTAAGCTTCCCTTGCAATTGGATCTCTTGGATTTGGTGTCTTCTATCTTTTGCTTTTATGGCACTTATTGTTAAAATATTGACCCTAGGTTGATTTTGCTGAATACCAAAATATTTGAGTATATGATTGATAAGTGTTTAAGAAGAGGTTTCAAAAAGCTAGAACCATATTTCAAAGATGCTCAAGACTTCCATCTTAAAGACTTAGAGAAGCAGGATTAAAGAGATCAAGCCATGTAAATTTCAAGAGAAGAAGGCTTGTAATCGACTCCTAAAGGATTTGAGTCGACTTTGGTACAGTTTTAGTTTTTGATATAGACCACAAGTCGACTCAAGAATTCTTAAAGCTGACTCTGGCATGCAGGTTCTAACCAGTACAGTCCTCGAGTTGATTCTTTCAAGAAAGACAAATAGCAGTTTCTTTATGCATAGTGCTCAAGTCGATTCTTGCAGTTCTCGAGTCGACTCTCTCAGAAAAGATAGAAATATGTATTTCTATGAATAGCGCTCGAGTCGACCCCTAAAGACATAAAGTCAACTTTAAAGCAAAAGTCGACACCAGATCTATTAGAGCCAATTCTATTACAATTGATAGCTGCAACAGCTAGTTTTTTAGGACTTCTCTATTGGCTATTTGTCATCTCTCACCAACTAGAAACCTATTTTTAGGGATGTTAACAAGGATTTATGAGTGTCTAAGCCATTATTAAAGTGAGAGAACTTAAGAAAACTAAAGAAAACAAGAGAGACCATCAAAAAAGTCAAAAAACTCTTGTTGTACATTAAGTGAGCAATCAAGAAGATAGTTTCAACTCCAACCACCTGCTTCTTATGCATTCAAATGATTCTCAAGAGGAAGAAGAGGGCATTTATTGCAAGACCCTTCCACCTCATCAAATCAAGCTTCAATGACTTTCTATTTGCTCTTAAAGGAGCTTTGAGTTTGAGTTAAATTTTGTGTTCAATTTTTTTGTTTGTAACAAATTTTAGTTGGGATTGACACTTGAGGAATATGCTTATTCAAGTCCGAAATTGGATTGGTACAAGCTTAGGTTGGCTTGGAGTGAAGATCTTGGTTGGTGTGCTTAAAAAAAATTAATTGGGTTTAGATTATGATCCTAAAAAAATAATCTTGCTGTAACCTGAATGATTATAGTGGCATTCCTAAGGAAAGAGCTTGGGGACTGAATGTAGTTATTGTGGTTAACACCGAACCACTACAAAATCAGTGTCATTGTGTGTGGCTTGCATGTTTACATTCAGCATTAGTTATTATTATATATTTACTAATTGTTTCCACTATGCTTTCACTTAGCCTATTTAAATTTGTACACATATCTGCTTAAGTTGTAAAAAAATTTTGAAAATCCAATTCACCATCCCCCCTTCTACCCCTTTGGGTTACCTCACCGGGCAACAGAAGATCGAGCAAATAGATCAGATGCAAGCATGGTTTGAGGTTATATTACCGATGGCTATTTTATCTAGAATTTTCAAGCAAGCTAGATATTGGGAATTGATTAATGGGATTGGCAATAAAAAGGAGTTTAGAGGGATTAAATATTTGCAATTCATGGATGATATAGTACTTTAGTGCGCAGGCAAGAAGGAGAGAATTATGGCAGCCAAAGATATTCTTCTAGCTCTTGGATACTCTTCAAGTCAGAAAATCAATACCAATAAGAGCTCCATTCATTGCATTAGTATAGATGATTCTGCAGCCTCTAGATTTGCCAACTAGATAAACTGTAATAGAGAAGCTCTTCCTTTCTCCTATTTGGGTTTGCCCATGTGATAAAAAACTATGGAAGTAGTGCTGGATGCTGCTAATTAAAAAGGTCAATGCAAGACTTACATCTTGGAAGGATAGACTTTTATCTTGAGGAGCCTGGTCAACTCTATGCTATCAGCCTTACCTTCATACTTCATGTCCACATTTAGAATTTCTCCATGGGTCACTAGTAAAATTGACTGTATGAGAATGGCTTTTCTTTTAGAAGGCAGGGAAAGCGTGAGTGTCTTTCACTACCTTGAGTGATGGGAGAAATTCTATAGATCCAAGGAACAGTGGGGCTTGGGTGTTAAAAAACATATATTAGATGAACCATGACTTGCTTGCTAATGAGCATGAAAGTATCTAAAAGGATCAGTCAACTATTGTTAGAAGCTCATAAGAGGCGCTTATTACTAGAAGAGTAAATTTGGCATAAGATCTAGGAAGAGTCTTGTGAATTTGTCTCCTCTATGGCAGGAGATCGATAAGCAAAATGGGGCCTTTTGAAACTTTATGTTCTTCAAACTTGGGGATGGTCAAAACATTGCTTTGTTCCTTTTTTACAGATCTCTAAGAAAGAGTCCTCCATTGCAACCCCTCTATTCTATCATTTTGAAATTAGAGATCATTATCCTAGAGGATCCGAGTGAGAGGTCCTTTGACATTCAATGAGGCAAATCAATTGTAGCACTTCACTAGATTCTCGCAATGGTAAGGATATCTAGGATTTCTGATGTGCCAATTTGGAAGTTAACTTTTAATGGCATCTTCTCTACAATCTGTTAAACAATGGTGGCTAGAGATGCCCCTACTGCAAAACTATATGGAAAGCTGGGATCTTGAAGAAAGTACGTGTTTTCCTCTAGCTGGCCCTACTAAACAAGATCTACATTAGAGATGTTCTAGCAAAGAATGGATGGAGCCCAAATGTCCAATGCTTCTTGTGTGGTAATAGCTCTATCCTCTTCACAAGATGTCCGTTTATCAAAAGTTTATGGACCACAGTAAAGCTTCCACTGAGAATGAGGGATTGCCCTTCAAGCTTTCAAGATCTTTGGACCCAATGGAGAGTGAAAAACCATAAATAATTGTGCAAGCGAGTTGGAAGTCAAATCATTGCTGCCATTGGCTAGAGAGTATGGAGGGAGAGGAATGCGAGAATATTTTTGAAGAAGAGCCACTCTATTCATTATGCTTTGCTGAGATCAATCCACACTTTCTAACCTTGCGGGTTGTCTTTATTAAAAGAATTCGAAGGATGATCAGGAGGAGCTTTGTTGAAGACTTGCTTCGAGCTTTGTTGAAGACTTGCTTCCTTGCTATAACAACGACCTTTAGGCCTTCCTCCACCGGTCATGAATTTTGTTATTTTACTCTCTCTATTTCTATCAACTCATCCTTTGTTGTTTTCTTTGGTTTATTTGCTTGTAAATATTCCTTATTGACTTAATAATAAATGCCGGTGGAGGCTAAGGCTTCCTCCATTTCCATCTCCAAAAAATATTGAATCGGAGAAAAAATTAGTGATATTTTGAAAAGTAGGTCAGGCCTATTCAAAATTAGGATGAGGGTGGGACTCGAACCTTGGCCAGCTTTGAAGTTAAAAAGTCCAAGGGCAAATCGATATGCACATCTTGAATTCCAAGAAAAAGAAATATTTTGTTAGAGGATATATATAAGATTACTAAGATGAACCTAAAACTTTTAAAGATCCAGTAATGTTGTAGAGAATCAAGAGCTAGAAGAAATGAGTTAATGGGTATAGGAATTGGGATTGCTTTCTGTTGCTTATTCTTACACTTTTACTATCATTCATAAGCTAGAATCTACTTCATAAGATGATATTAAAGGCATTGTTGTTTTGGTGGATGCTATATAAGAAGAGATTTAAGCCCTTTAGAAGAGTGAGATGAAGGATTTATTTCCTTTGCCTCCTGATGTTTCACCTATTTCTCACAAATATGTACAAAAGGTGAAAAGAAGAACAGTTGTTTTATTAAATAAGCTAAGCTTGTAGCAAGATGATCCTTACAAAAGTATAAAGATGATTTTGATAAGATCTATAATATAATTGCAACATTAACTACAATCAAAGTCCCCTTTTTTTCCAAGGGTAACAAGGATCGATTTTTGTAGCATGTGGATGTACAGAACACCTTATGTGGTAATGTTGACAAAATAATTTATATATGGCAGCCTCCTGCATTTGTTGACTTCTTATCCAAAGTTTGTTTGCAAACTTAGAAAAGCTTTTTATGACCTTAAGCAAGTGCCTAGAACTCGGTGTTTTAAAGTCGGTGTTTTAAAGTTGCAAAGTATTTATTACTTTAGAGTTATTCTCTATTTTTTATAGATTTTAACTTATCTACGAAGCTGGTAAGAATATGGTGATAGTTTGCCTCTATGTTGATGACTTGATTAATATAAATGATGACATTGATAAGAATTGTAATATTGTAAACAACAATTTATATAGTCTAAGATGAAAGAACTTAATGAATTGAAATGTTTTTTTGGTATTGAAGTAGATAAATTCAAAGATGACTATTTTGTTGGTCAAACAAATATGCTCTAGGTTTATTGAATATAAATTAGCCAATTGCAAGCATATATGAACACCGATTGCACTATAAGAAAATTGAATATTAGCGACGGTATTAATGGCGAAAATTTTTTTCATCGCTAATAATAATTTCTTGCCACCACAACACCGACATAAAAAAAAAAGCCATCACTAATACTATTAGTAATGATAATTTTATTATTAGCGACAACAAGTACCATCTCAAAAAGTTTATCTTTTTTAAATATTTAAATATTAAAAAATATTAGCAATGGTGAATTTGGATTATTAGTGAAAAACTTGTAGTCTCAAATAATAAACTATTAGCGATGGCATAAGCCACCGCTAAAATTATTTAAAATTTTTTAATTTTTTTATAATATTTAAACATAAAATATATATTAGTAATGGTAAATTTTATCTATTAGTGTTGAAAATCATGTCATTACTAATCATTTTTAAAAATAAAAAAATTTTAAAAAAAAATATTTAAAAATATTACTGATGATGGAATTAATGAAGACATATTTGTCATTACTAACAATCTAGAACACACTTCGAATCTGATTTGAATCCAATTCGAACCTGATTCGAATCTAATTCAAAATTCTATCAAATCCGGCTTTGAATCCAAATCCAACTTAGATTATAAAATTTAATTAGTCTCAAATTAAGTTAAGATTAATTAAATTAAATCTAATTTAAATTAATTAAGAGAAATTAGTTTTCAATTTGGATTCAATTCAAATTTATTTCAAAATCCTATCAATTCTAATTTAACTAGACTTTTAATTCAAATCCTACTTGGGCAGTAAAATACAATTACCTTAAAATTAAGTCAAACCTAATTAAATCTTATCAAACCTAATTTAATTAGACTTTGAATTCAAATTCTACTTGGGTTATAAAATTAAATTAGCCTCAAATTAAATCAAGGCTACTTAAATTAAATCTAATTTAAATTAATTAGAATTTGATCCATAATTACATTTGAATTCAATTTGAAATCCAGTTAAACCTAATTCATTAGGCCTTGAATTCAAATCCTACATGGATTATAAGAACCAATTGGCCTCAAATTAAGTCAAGATTAATCAAATTAAAATTAATTTAAATCAATTAGATAAAAATAATTTTTAATTTAAATTCAACTCAAATTTAATTTGAAATTATTTCGAATCTAATTAAAAAATCCATCAATCTAAATTCAATTAGACTTTGAATTCAAGTCCTACTTGGATAGTAAAACCTAATTACCTTCATATTAAGTCAAGTATAATTTAATTTAATTTAATTTAAATTAATTAAAAGAAAATAATTTTTAATTTAGGATCGATTCAAATTCAATTGAAGCCTTATTCGAATTCAATTCAAAATCCTTTCAAACCTAATTTAATTAGATTTTAAATCTAAATTTTAATTAAATTTTAAATTAAATAATTTTTAAATTAATTTAATTCTAATTAAATTAAATTTATTCAAATTAATTAAAAAAATAATTTTTAATTTAGGTTTCATTCGAATTCAATCTGAATTCGATTCGAATCTAATTTAAAACCCTATAAAACCTAATTTAATTAGACTTTGAATCCAAGTTCTATTTAAAATATTAAAATCTAATTAATCATAAATTAAGTCAAGCCTAATTAAATTAAATCTATTTTAAATCAATTAGGACTTGATTTATAAATTAATTAAGCTCAAAAATTTAATATAATCCATTATTGATTTTCAACCATCCAAGAAATGATCTAGAAAAAAATTAATATTGAAATATAATTTAAAAAATTATGATTATTAGTGATGGCAATAGCAATGAAGATTTTTTCATCACTAATAATTTTAAAAAATATATTATTTTAATATCAAAACTTAATATTTTAAAAATTAATATTATTAGCGATGGTGTTTTGTTATTAACAATAGAAGGTGCCATCGCTAATAGAAAATATTATGTTTTCTGATCGTATTACTAATGTTAGTCCACCATCAGTAATAGTTAAATTTTTTTAAGAAAAATTAATATTAAAATTTAATATTTTAAAAAATTAAATATTATTAGCAATGGCTTTTTGTTATTTTTAGATATGTGCCCTAGAAGCTAAATTGGCCGACACTTGGAATACATTCCCAGAGAAAATTTATAATTTTGATTTATTATTAATAAAAATTAGATTATCTTTTCAATCACATTTATGTATTAAGTGTTTGTGATTCATCCATTAGGTTAATGGTTATGATAATATATATTCTCAAGAGTTGAGAATTTGAGATATATGTTATCGTAATTAACTTATAAACTACTCTCGATCGTAGGATCGTCACGAGGATGGTGATCGATCCAAAAAATTGGTATACGATCACTTTCTTAAGATAAATAAGTATTGAATCTATGGTATGGAGACATCGGAGTGAAAGTATAAATGCTTATTGAGAATAAGGATACTGAGCATGATCAATTCAAGCAATCATAAGAAAGTCTACCTTCTTATCGATGACTAGCTTGTAGCTATAGTTGTGTATTTGGTTCTTTGACCTGAGGTACATCGGTAGTTCACCTTGAAGGTGTTATAATTTGACTACACCATAACTCGATCTCCTAGCTATTTAAAATCCTAAGGTGTATGTTGGCTATAGCATATTCATTGTAGAAATTGGATTGCACCAAGATGGGATCTATCAACCTCTATAGAGGAGTAGTTCTATGATGATCATGAGATCAAGTCCGAAAGCTTGTGGCCATGGTAGTGTGAAATAATAGAAAGGAGTTTCTATTAAGGTTTCACATCAGACTCAAATTGAATGGTTTAATCATATGATAGGAATTGGGTTTGACGAGTCAATATTAACCTAGATCCTGTCAGGACTTGTGATTGAAAAATCCAATCACACGATAGCTACACTGAGAGGTTCTTTTTCAATTCTGATATATTGCTACCACATACTGTTAGGTATCACTGATGAATTATGGGATCAATTATAATTATCTCGATGATCAATAATTCTAACTAAGCGAATCAAAAAGAATTCTAGTCCATTGAAAGGTATTTCGATAATATCAATGATACAGATCATAACATATCCCATTACCATACAGAATTGAATCTATTAGGTCACACAAACAAGGATTTTATTCTGGATGTCATTAATTGGACTCACGTAGTTTGATTGATTTGGATTTGATCTAATTAGGTTCAAGAAAATCGTGCTAACACATGATTGGATCTAACTTTCTCCTTCATGAAATTTTTTGATTGGTTTGGACTCACTCAAATTAAAATTAGCTCATCCAGAAGTCATGTATGGGTTTGTCCTAAACTGACTGAACCTTGTCCTGGTCAGATCAAAGTTACAACAAGGAGATCCCTTTCTAATTTTTCAAAAATCAGATCTAGAAGGAGAAAACCTTCAAATCTGACCCGACTGGATATTGATAGATGCTGGGCACGTGTGTGGCTAGAGATGAACCTTGGCACAACTTCAGATCATCACAGCAAGTAAATTATTTACTCAAATCAGATGGTATTTTGAATACCCTTTTGCATGTTTAGTTTCAAATGTACATAATCAGATTTGAGATCTTTCTGATCAGATTAGCAAAAAAAAATTTAAAATTTTGCTACTTAAACCTAATCCGATCAAGTCGATCCAACAAAATCTTCAACTAGTATCAGAGCCAGGTTCTAGTTTCTAGATCTAGATTGTGTAGATCTAAAATTATTTTTTGATGAGATTAAATGTGTTTTCTAATTTTTATTGCATGAGATGTAATCTGAAATGATACATGAGATGTATGCAAAGCATGTTTAGAATAGATCTGAATTCATATATGTGATATTTGTTGTAGATCTAGTTCTAGTAGTAGTAAATCATTTTCTGATTGAGGCATTCCTCTTGGCCGTTCGGTCATAAGAGTAAGAAGGATTTAAAGGCTCGCACTTTTCATTCGATGGGATGCTCTTATGGCATGTAGGGGTGCTGCATGTTTATCCTCAATCAGAAAAATCAAAACTTATTTTTTGCTAAATCCTAGATCCAAAAATCCTAGGATCTATTTTCATGCTTTATTTTTCTGAACCATGTTACACTTAATTAAGAATTAAGTTATGAAACTATTGATGTGGAAATCCATCTTGAGGCTGGGTTGGCTAGAGTTGTGCGGTGGCGGCAAGCCAGAGGCGACAGAATAGAGGCGGGCATACCTGCCAGAGAAGTCCTCGACTGAAGTTGGCTCCAGCAGGGATCCTCCAATGCTCAAGTCAATTTTTCATTCGACAGAAGGAATAAGATGAGTGTTTGGGAGAGAAGAGTCTATATACCTTGGGGTCCCTCTTTTTTTCCTTTTAAAGAAGGGTCCGGAGTTTGTTAAGATGGCTCGTGGGTTGTTAGTCATGGAAGAGCAGTGAGTTGTCAGAGATATTTTATTTATCTACTAGAATATTTTCAAGAATCATGTCAGATGTTGTCCCCTCATGGCATGTGGGAGGGAGGAACCATCTCTTAATTATATGAGTTGACAACCTACAATCAAGAGTGGAAACTTCAACTCTTCAATTAGGACTTTAGCCTTTTCAAGTTTGGCCTGAAATAGGACCTCGGCCTCAGCCTTTTAAAGACCTTCAATCAACCTGCATTTTGACCCAAGCCTTCATCCCTTGATGACCTCAAGCTCGGTCTGAAATAGGACCATGGCTACAGCCTTTCGAAGACCTTCAATCAGCCTACAATGTGACCCAGGCCTTAATCTTTTGATAACCTCAAGCTCAGCTTGAAATAGAACCTCAACCACAGCCTTCTGAAGATGTTCAATCAGCCTATATTGTGACCCGAGCTTTATCTTTTGATGACCTCAAGCTCGACCTAAAATAGGACCTTGACCACAGCCTTTTGAAAATCTTTAATTAGCCCATATTGTCACTTTGGCTTCCATTTTTTGGCGACTTCAAGTTTGGCTTGAGATAGGACCTTGCCCTCAACCTTTTCAAGATCTTCAATCAGCCTACATTGTGACCCAGGCTTTCATCCCTTGATGACCTCAAGCTCGATCTGAAATAAGACCTCGGCCACAATCTTTCAAAGACCTTCAATCAGCCTACAATGTGATCTAGGACTTCATCTTTTGATAACCTCAAGCTCGACCTGAAATAGGACCTCAACCACAGCCTTTCGAAGATCTTCAATCAGTATGCATTCTCATGTCTTCTATAGGCAAAAAAGTCTCCAAACAATAGCCGAGTCTGAGCCTTGGTTTGGACGAAGGAAGTATACTAAATCGGATTTGCCAAAGACATGTTCTTTTTTGTCATATAAACTTAGGATCTTCAGGTTTCTTCTTAAAATTATTTGAAAGTCTTCAATTTTATCCTCAACTTTTTGAGCTTAGATTTCTACTGATATCTACTTTCTAAAGTTGGATTTCCGCACATATTGACATTCTAAGCTTGAATTTCTATGGATCTTGATATTCAACCTCGAACCTAAAAATCGAAGGCCTACACATCCCTCGTAAGGGTCTGATGAGATCCTCCTCCTATTTCTGACATGGTTGGTTTTCATCTTTTATTAGGACAAGGTCCTTCTCTTATCCCTAACAAAATTATGGGGCATAAAGGGCCATTGAAAGGACCTCTCTCCTCCTCTTGTCTTAAACAATTGGAGGTCTTCTAGGAGCACGAAAGGGATCTTTAAAAGGGCCTCTCTCCTCCTCTTATCTTAAACAACAGGAGGACTTCTAGGGACACAAAAGGGATTGTTGAAAAAGCTTCTTTCCTCCTCATGTCTTAAATAATTGGAGGTCTTTTAGGAGCACAAAAGTCATTGAAAGGGCCTCTTCCCTCCTTCTATCTTAAATAACTGAAGGTCTTCATCATCCATGTCAGGATGAGGTCCTCCTCCTATTTCTAACATGGTCGACCTTCCTGTCCTTCTGTCAGGACAAGATTCTCCTCTTATTCTTGATGGGATTGGCCTTCCTTTGTTAGGATGAGATCCTCCTCCTATCCCTTACAAAGATCATAGAGGCACAAAAGGACCGTTGAAAGAGCCTCTCCCCTCCTATCTTAAACAATCAGAGGACTTCTAGGGACACAAAAGAACTATTGAAAGAACCTCTTTCCTCCTTCTCTCTTAAATAATTAGAGATCTTCATCATTTGTGTCAGTCTCCTCCTGTTCCTGACACGGTCGGCCTTTCCATCCTCCTATCAGGACGAGGTTCTCCTCCTGTTGCTGATGGGGTTGGCCTTTTTTTGTAAGGACGAGGTCCTTCTTCTGTCCCTAACAAAGATCGTAGGGATACAAAAGGACCATTGAAAGAGCCTCTTTCCTCCTCCTACCTTAAACAATCAGAGGTCTTCTAGGGGCACAAAAGGACCGTTAAAAGGGCCTCTTTCCTCCTTCTATCTTAAATAACTAGAGATCTTCTAGGGGCACAAAAAGATCATTGAAAGGGCCTCTCCCCTCCTCCTATCTTAAATAAATGAAGGTCTTCATCATCTGTGTCAGGATGAGATTCTCCTCCAGTTTTTAAGATGGTCGGCCTTCCTATCCCCCTATCAGGACGAGGTTCTCCTCCTGTTTCTGATGGGATTGGCCTTTCTTTGTTAGGATGAGGTCCTTCTCTTGTCTTTAACAAATATCATAGGGACACAAAAGAGGTCTTTGAAAGGGCCTCTCCCCTCCTCGTATCTTAAACAACCGAAGGTTTTCTAGGGGCACAAAAGAGGTCTTTGAAAGGGCCTCTCCCCTCCTCCTGTCTTAAATAATCAAAGGTCTTCATCATTTATGTCAGGATGAGGTCCTCCTCCTGTTCCTGACACAATCGATCTTCCTATCCTCCTATCAGGATGAGATTTTCCTTCTATTTCTGATGGGGTTGGCCTTCTTTTATCTGGACGAGATCCTCCTTTTATCCCTAACAAAGATCATAGGGGCATAAAAGGGCCATTGAAAGGATTTCTTTCCTCCTCCTATCTTAAATAATTGGAGGTCTTCTTTGATTGATGTTCTTATTAAGTCTGCTTTCTTGGTCTTGATTTTTTTCTTAGTTTACATTTGGGTTTGATAGTTTAGTCTTGGTCGTGATTTTAACTTTGGCTTAGTTGTGATTTTAACTTCCGCTTGGTCATGATTTTAACTTTAGCTTATCCTTGATTCTGATCTTGGCTTGGCCTTGAATCTGACCTCAGCTTGGCTTAGGCTTTAACCTTTGATTGGTCTTTTGGTGAGCTCAGCTTACTAAGATTGGATTCTTGTTGGCCTTGGATTTATATGATCTTTACCTCGGACTTATTTTACCTATATCTCGGATCAATCTGGATTCTAACTTCAGCTTTAGCTTTAATTTTTTGAACTTAGTCTTAATTGGCTTTGGGTTTGTCCATAATTTTGGCATCCTATAGCCCTACAAGAAAGGAAAAAAAATGAAAAATAATAATGGACAGAAGTTTGAAAGGCTTTTACCATGAGTTCTCTATTTGGGAGATCTCGGGTTCTATTTGACGACCCTAATTCATATCAAATTTTATCTTCTTCTTCTTTCTCTTCTTTTCATTTTTTTTTTTGTATTAACTTAGCTTCGATGGATGAAATTCATAGGACCGCATGCCGAGGTTGTAGCATTTTATGGGTGGCTTTGAGGTTGCTCCAAGTGAGCTCCAACACCATTGTGATAGCTTTGTCTTCATCTGGGTGCATAGGGTAGAGGGTCAGTGCTGCTAAGAGAACTCTGGTCATGCCAGGACTCGCGGGGAGGAAGTCAGCGAGGGGGGGACAAGAGGATCAACTGGCAAGCCTCTCCTTTCCTCCTCTTCTTATTCTTTTCTTCTTCTCCTCCCCTTTTTTTCCTCTCTTCTTTTTTCTCCTTTTTTTTTTGGGGAGATCGATGCATCTTGAGATTGTTGCAGAGGACCTTGGTGCCACCGTAGGCTGCCATGATGGGTTCGGCTGCACCTAGGCACAAGGGATGAGAAAGTTGGTATCACTATGACTGGTTCCAGTCGCAACTAGAAATGTGGAGGAAGAAGATCGACGGCATTGTGACCAGCAACTACCACTCAGAATCATGAAGAAGGAGATTGATGTGTGGGGATGAAATTGGTTGCCGCATCGCCCACCTACAGGAGGGAAGTTCGGCTGCCACAGTCACCTGGGAGAGAAGAGACGGCTGGAGTCATCGCACGAGGGAGGAAAAGTTAGTCGAAGGTCATCTGGGCGCGTAGTGAGAAGAGATCTGCAGCTTGTTCTTGGAGCGAGAAGATTAGAGGGATCGCTCGAGTTCTGCCCGAGAGCAAGAAGATCGGAGTCGCCGCTGGGAGGAGATTGGCCGGTGGTTGCATGGGCATAGCAAGAAGTTCGAAGGAGTTCAGTTCCACCTAGGAGCGGGTGGTTCAGATGGAGGGGCACCGTGGGTTGCACCTGAGAGCATAGGGGAGGATCTCGATCGCATGGGAGAGAGAAGGTTCGTTAGAGAGGGGAAGGTATGGGAGAGAAAGTCAGTCGGAGGTTGATGGGCTGCACCTGAGAGCATGGGGGGGAGGAGATCGTCAACATCCAAGATCGAGGGCTATGCTTGGGAGCATAGGGGAGGAGGTCGACCGAAGGAGCTTGACCGCATGGAGGCTGGCCGGAGACACAGGGGAGAAGCTCAGTTGGAGGTTGCGCTTGAGAGCATGGGAGGGAGGATATCGATCGGAGGGGCACCGACTACACCTTCCCCCCTCCCTCTTCTTCTTCTTCTTCTTCTTCTTTTGTTTTCTTTTTTCTTTTTTTGAAGGTCAGCGCTACCTGGGATCATGAGGAGGAGGTCGAAGCTGCCACGGGATTGTGAGGGGGAAGAAGGCCAGAGCTACTGCAAGTTGCACCTAGAAGCATATGGGAGGAGCTCGATCAGAGATGCACGAGCATGCAGGAGAGGAGCTCGACTGTAGGGGGCACACGGGAGAGAGGGAGGAGATCAGCCACATCACTGTGGACCTCCTTCGAGAGCACACTGGGAGGAGATCACCAGGGTCCAAGATCGAGAGAAGGTCGCCATGCAGGAAGGTTGGCCGGAGACACGAGGGATCAGGAGAGGCCTTGCCATCACGGGGCCATGCCTGGATGCATGGGGGAGGAGGTTGTCAGTGTCTGAGATCAAGGGAAGGTCGTCGCACGGGGAGGAGATCTGCTGGAGCCATTGCTCGGAGAAGAATGAAGATCGATCTGAATCATTGTATGGGGGGAGAGAGAAGTTCGGCCAGGCACGTAGGGAGAGGAAAATTAGCGGGAACCATAGTGGATCGTGCTTGGGAGCACAAGGGAGATCACCAGAGGAAATTGAGCACGGGCTTGGTGGAGGCTGGCCGATCGTGCGATGGGCGTGGGGTGGGCCGACCGAATGTCAATCGAAGGTGCAGGGGCTGGGGCAAGGCCCGTAGATGCCGACCTTGCCTTGCTCCTTCTTCCTCTATTTTTGTTTGTTTGTTTGTTTGTTTTTTTTGTTGGAGAAACTTTCACCTGTATGAACTCCATTATAGGCTAATGATGGCCAGAGAATCCCTTGGATAATTGGAGAGTCTGCAGGAGCTTGAGGGGAGGAAGATGGTAGCTGCACTCACAATCGGTGGAGCATTCCTATCCATCTCGCTTCAGGTGGTGTTCAACAAGTTGGCCTCCCCCGCACTGTAGGAATTTGGATCGCTGTAGGGTGTTGAGCACGAGCTAAACCAACTACGCTACATGCTACCGAAGATCCTTTTCATTATTGAGGACACCAAAATGAGAGAGATCAGAGATCAGAGCTTGAAGATGTGACTCAAGGAGCTCAAAGATGCAGCCTACGATGCGGATGATATACTGGATGAGTTTGAAGCTAAAGCCCTCCGATAGCAAGTGGAGAGTGACAATCAGGTGAGATTTCTATCTTCACTCAGTCCCAATCAAGTTTTACTCAATCATGAGACCTTGGAAAGATAAATGCGATCCGAGAAAGGCTAGGTGACATTGCAAAGGATAGAGATGACCTGAAGCTAGGAGAGTTGAGGGATCATGCAAGACAAGTAGAAGCAGTGGAGAGACAAGAGTCTAGTTCTTTCGTTGATGAATCTCGTGTATTTGGTCGAGAGCAAGATAAGAAAGATATATTAGAAATGCAGATTACTGGTGATTCAAATCAAATCGATCGTAGAAATGTCTTGGCACTGCTAATAGTTGGTACAGCGGGGCTTGGGAAAACAACTCTCACATAGCTTATCTACAATGATCAAAAAATAGATAGCCACTTCGACCTCAAGATGTGGGTTCATGCCAAAGTAATCATCAACATAAGAAGGTCTCTCTTTGCTCTCCTCTAACTTTTTATGATACCACTCCACTTTTTTTTCATCTCTCCCAAGACCCGAGTGTCTTGGTTTTATTTTGGATTTTAGACGTCACATTATTTTAATAATTATTTTTCTTATCTGGATCTTGTGACGTCTTTGCTAGTTCAGATCCTCTTTGTTATGATTTTCTTCTTCATTTGGATCTTTTTCTCCAATTAAAACTTTTCATTATTTGGAGCCCCCTAGTTTGAGGCTGGATGGAACCGTTAGAGATGGATGCTGAATTCCATCGGCATTGGAGTAATGCGATAGAGCTTCTCCCACTGGATGCTCATTTCTTCTCATAAATAGGCTCAAAGGTCCTTCGTCTAATGCCATCTGTTGATGTGAAAATCCATCTCGAGGTCGGGTTGGCTAGAGTTATGCGGTGGTGGCAAGCCGATGGTGACTGAATGGAGGTGGCCATACCTGCAAAAGAAGTCCTCAATCGGAGTTGGCTCTGGTGGGGACTCTCTGATGGTCAAGTCAGTTTTTCATTTATCAGAAGGAAGAATATGAGCATTTGGGAGAGAAGAGTCTGCATACCTTGGGGTCCCTTTTTTTTTCCTTTTATAGAAGGGTCTGGAGTTTGTTAGGATGGCTCATGGGTTGTTAGTCATGGAAGAGCAGTGAATTATTAGAGATTTTTTATTTGTCCACTAGAATATTCTCAGGAATCATGTCAAGTATTGTTCCCTCATGGCATGTGGGAGGGGAGAACCATCTCTTAATTATATGAGTTGACAACCTGCAAGCAAGAGTGGAGACTTCAGCTCTTTAATTAGGACTTCAGTCTTTTCAAATTTGGCCTGAATTAGGACCACGACCTCAGTCTTCTAAAGACCTTCAATCAGCCTGCATTATGACCCAGGCCTTCATCCCTTGATGACCTCAAGCTCGGCCTAAAACAGGACCTAGGCCATAGCTTTTCGAAGACCTTCAATCAGCCTACAATGTGACCCAGGCCTTTATCTTTTGATGACCTCAAGCTTGGTCTGAAATAGGACCTCGACCACAGCCTTTCGAAGATGTTCAATTAGCCTATATTATGATCTAGGCCTTCATCTTTTGATGATCTCAAGCTCGACCTGAAATAGAACATCAGCCACAGTCTTTCAAAGACCTTTAATTAGCCCATATTGTCACTTTGGCTTCCATCTTTTGGCAACTTCAAGTTTGGCTTAACATAGGACCTCAGCCTCAGTCTTCTAAAGACCTTCAATCAGCCTGCATTATGACCCAGGCCTTCATCCATTGATGACCTCAAGCTCGACCTAAAATAAGATCTTGGCCACAGCCTTTTAAAGACCTTCAATCAGCCTACAATGTGACCCAGGCCTTCATCTTTTGATGACCTTAAGCTTGGCCTAAAATAGGACTTCGGCCATAGCCTTTCGAAGATCTTCAATCATTCTACATTCTCATATCTTCGGCAGGCATAAAAGTCCCCCAACAGAAACCAATTAGATCTAAAAATTGAGAATTTAAGATCTTAGACTCCTTCATGAAATATGGGTTCAGGGTGTGGGTAGCTTGATTACGTCTTGCTTGAGCAGTTGATCAAACTGAATCAAGAGTTGGTTAGCTAGAATCAAGAGTGCTAAATTGACTAGTCCAATAGTTAAAAGTTTGGTCAAGGTTGATTTACAGCCATATGTGATCGATCATTTTAAGTCCTAATTTGGCTTCATGATTCGATCCAGGATTGTAAGCTAACCCGATCAGTTTTGATTCGATAAATTAGTGTCTAAGATAAGTCTAGTAGATATGACTGATGGTCATTAATTGAAAGCTACTCAACCTAAATACATCTATGGTGAGTTAATGGCATATCCCTCCCACCGATCTCACTTATCTAGCCAATTAGGTCGAACCAATTTTGTATTGAGTTGCCAACAATTCAAGCTAATCCATGCCACTAGGTTAGTCATAACTATTATGATTAGTTAAGCCTAAGAGATCTAAATTAAAATCTTTCTAAGAAATATTAAGTCTTGCGGTCTTTCACCATTGTAGTTGTGCAGGCCTTTCTCAAGGTTGATTATTTTCGACTGGATACAGTGGTTTAGTTGCATCAGGAAGATGCAACCATAGCTATTAGGCATGAAATGCTATGGATTGAAGGAAGGATTGGGCTCAATATTTTGGATATACTGAGGGTCCCAATCATGAATCCATTTCATGCAAATAGTAGGTCTAACTTAACTAAGGAGTGGAGCAATATTCTGGACACGGTGAGCTTCATGAATTAAAGACCGAAGTTGGGTGCAATATATTTTGAGAAATGTTGGACAAGGGGTGTCCACTCATCGGCTGACTCATCATCAATAATAGTTAGGTGAGGTGGTGAGCCAATTAATGGGACTGCACCACCCATTAAAATTCTTGATTGTAGAGACTTTTGCATCTCTTCCAAGAAAGTATGGAGATCCAAAAAAATAGTGGAAGCCCAAATTTATTTTTAAAATAAAATTTTTAAAATAAATTGATTAAGTCAATTATAAATCTAACTAAAAACTTTAACTCTTTATAGAAAAATGTCTACTTTCAACCTCCTAGCTAGGATTCTAGAAACCAACTATCTGATCAAATCCAATTTCAAGAATTGGCTTCAAAACTTAAAAATAGTTTTGAGTTTCAAAAAGCTGACCGATATGCTAGACCAGGATCTTCCTCTTCTCCCAGCTTGTTTGATCACTAATCAAAGAGCATCTCATGAGAAGTGGTTGGATGATGATAATAAGGTCCGGTGCTTGGCCTTAATGTCTAATGAGTTACAGTACTAATACGAAGACATGAAGACTGCCAGTCAAATGTTGGCTGACTTGCAAGGGTTGTACGGTGAGCAGTCGTAGAGTGCATGATGAAGTGTCCAAATTTTGATCCTAGATTGATTTTGATGATAACAAAAGTATTTGAGTATAAATTATTATATTACTAACATTATTTGTGAGGATGTGTAGTTGTAAATCTCAAGTGCTCACAAACATCAAGTGTTCCCATTCATCAGTTATTCAAGATTTTAGAGAGAACATTTCAAATTGGAATCATTTTTCAAGAGATTTTAATTAAGGATAAATCAAGGCAAAAAGGCAAATCTAACTTACAAAGTAAATTGGAGAAGAAAGGATCATAAATAGTATTTAGCATGCCTGGCACACAAACAGGGCCGACCCAGTATGAGACTGATCCATCCTAGTCTTAGTGGAAGCAAAAGATAGAAAGACAATTTTTTTGACCCAGGAGACTAAGCCGATCCAGCTGAAAACTAAGTTGACTCAGAGGAACTAGGCTGACCCAGTCATAAAGTGAGCCATCCTAGTCTCAAATAATAGAAAATGATAGAAACAGTATTTTGAGATTTCTGAGACTGAGCCGATTCAGCTAAAAACTAAGCCGACCCAGTTTGGACTGAGCTGACCCAGTTTAAAACTAAGCCAGCCCAGTACCTGTAATGGCTAGTTTTCAGTTCTGTAGCTTTTTCACTCCACACGTCCTCCAACGGCTATTTTGGATCTTCCAATGGCTAGATCACTTTTAGAAGCCTATGATGATGACTTGTAATGGTGAAAAACCAAAGGGATACTTAAGGAAATACTTGAGATATGAAAAATAACTTTTGAACATACAAGAGAGAGCTTCTAAGCAGATTTTCAGTCCTTCAATTGTGTGAGCTCAGTAGTAAAAAGGAAGGAGTGCTTTTTAGTGTTACCCTTGTCCTTTCAACATCCTCAATCAAAGAAAAGTTAGGCCATCACTATTGAAGATCAACTCCTACTTCTTTCAAGCATTCAAGAGAAAAAATCAAGCCTACAAGCCAAGCTTCTAGATTTTCTTCTTCTAAGCTTTAAGAGTTTGCTTTTATTTTATTTACTATATTATTCATTTTTTATTTCAAGTTTTTTGGAGTGAGAAACTTGGGTTGGTCCAAGCCTAGAGTTGGATATTATGTGATTGTAATTGGTAAGTCAAAGTAAAAATCAATCGGGGTTGATTATTAGCTCAGGAAAATAATCATTGTATGGTTGTAGGTGGTGAGCCAAGATCAAAATCAACTAGATTGGATTGTGAGCCCAAGTAAAATAATTGGATTGTAATCAAGCCTAGTGATTATAGTTGAATTCCTAAGTGATTTACTTAGGGAGTGGACATAGGTACTGAGTTCGGCACTAAACCACTATAAAATCATTGTGTTTGTGATTGCATATTACTGTTCTATTGATTTTCTTTACTGCACATTATATAGCTTATTTATTGGCATTTATTAGATCAATCTACTTACATCATAAGATTAAAATTTAAAATACTCAATTCACCCCCCTCCTCTTGGGTAGCCATACTTGGGCAATAAGTGGTATCAGAGCGGGTGCTCTAATATTAGTTGTTGATTAACCTATCAAAGAGCTAAAGATCATATGGCAAGCCCAATTGGAACTCCATTGGTTGAGGGGCAATCAACCAATAGACCTCCAATGTTCAATGAAACTAATTACACATATTAGAAAACACGAATGAGGATATTCATCCAAGCACAAGACTATGACATGTAGAATATCATAATGATAGGATCTCACACACCAATAATTACTATTGATGGAGTGTCCATCCTAAAATCTAAAAAGGATTGGGATGAACATGATAAAAAGAAGGCTCAACTTAATGCCAAAGCGATGAATGTTCTATATTGTGCTTTGGACACTAATGAGTTCAATAGGATATCAACACATTCATCTGCCAAAGAAATCTAGAATAGACTTGAAGTCACCCATGAGGGGACTAATCAAGTCAAGAAATCTAAGATAAATATGTTGGTATATAAGTATGAGCTATTTAAAATGGAACCACATGAAACCATCACTAAAATATTCACTAGGTTCACCGATATTTTGAATGGTTTGAAAAGTCTTGGAAGAGATCATGCTAACAGCAATGTTGTGCATAAAATTCTTAGATCTTTGCCAAAAAATTGAAAGCCAAAAGTGGCTACCACTCAAGAGGTGAAAGATTTAAACACTCTATCATTGGAGGAATTAATTGGGTCACTCATGATAATGAGCTGAATATGAATCAAGGAAGAGAAGAGAAAGTAAAGAAAAAGAAAAGCATTGTACTTAAAGCTGCTGTCATCCATATGGAAGAAAGTGATTCCAAAGAGAGTTCGGAAGATGATAAGGAGATGTCCATGATAGCTAGAAGATTCAAGAAACTAATGAGAAGAAGGAAGAGATTTGAACCTAAGAAAAAGTTTAACAAGGGAGAAGATAGCAAAGAGAAAGAAAAAGAGAAAGAACAACCACCTATTTGCTATGAGTGCAAAAGGCTCAGACAATTTCGGATGGATTGTCCAATGTTAAAGAAAAGCTCCAAGAAAATGAAGAAGAAAGCATACAAAGCCACATGGAGCAATGATGAGGACTTTTCTTTAAGTGAGGAAGAATATCAAAGAGAAGAAAAGGCAAACCTTTATCTTATGGCATATAGTAATGATGAGGTAAATGATAATACTTCAATTTTAGATTTTACTTTTGAAGAATTGTATGATGCTTTCGATGACTTAGTTAATGACTTTATAAAGCTATTACATAAGAATAAGAAAATAAAGAAAGAGAATCATTCCTTAAGTAAAGATAAATTTCAAATAGAAGAAAATATGAAGAATTTATAAACTAATCTAGATTAATCAAATGATAAGATTATATCTTTACAAGATGAATTGATAAGATTAAGATCCATAGTAGATAGATATATGCTAAGCTCTAAAAATCTGTAAATAATAATTGAAAATCAAAAGATGGTTCTTGATAAAATCGGTATAGGGTATGATACATCAAGAAAGCAAAAGTCATTGAAAAATATATATGCAAAATCTCAAAATTATAGTAGGAGAATTATATGTTACAAATGAAATAAAATTAGACATAAATTTATTAAATGCAAAACCTTTAATTCAAGCAAAACAAAAGTAAAGCAAGTTTGGATTTCAAAAGGAACCATTTTTGCTAACCCCAAAGAACCCAAGTTAGCTTGGGTACCTAAGTTTGCTTAATTACTTATGTAGGTGTGCTTGGCATCTGTAAGAGCTAAAAGAAGATGGTACCTTAATAGTGGATGCTCGAGACACATGATGGGAGATAAATCTTAATTTATCTCTCTTGAAGCTAAAGATGGGGGTGCTGTAATGTTTGGAGACAATGGTAAAGAAAAAATCATTGATCTCAGTAATATCTTAATAACACCCTCTACTAGCATAGAAGATATCTTATATGTTGAAGGACTAATACATAACTTACTTAGTATAAGTCAACTTTGTGATAAGAGCTTTAATGTTTCATTCAAATCATCTCATTGCATACTAGCTCTATAGATGAAAGCATTAAGTTCGTAGGAAAAAGACATGAAAATGTTTACATTATTGATCTTGATGAGCTTTAAAATGAGAATATTGATTGTCTTATTGCTATGAATGCTAAACTAAATAAATCAAGTTGAATTTGGCATAATAGATTAGGTCATGCAAGTATGGACTCACTAGTAAGATTAATTAAACTTGATTTAGTAAAGGGTTTGCCCAAAATCAATTTTGAAAAGGATAAAATTTGTAAAGCATGCCAACTTGGTAAACAAACGAAATCATCTTTCAAATCCAAAAATGTTGTTTTAACTACTAGGCCTCTAGAATTACTCCATATGGATTTATTTGGACCTATTTCAACTACTAGTCTTGGAGGAAAAAGATATGGCTTTGTAGTAATAGATGATTTTTCAAGATATACATGGCTTTTATTTTTGTCACATAAAGATGATGCTTTTGATATATTTGTTGATCAATTTAACAAAATAACAAAAGAAAAAGAATGCAATGTTTTATATATAAGAAGTGATCATGGGATGGAGTTTGAAAATCAAAAATTTCAAAATTTTTATTCTAAAAATGGAATCAATCATAACTTTTCAGCACTTAGGACACCCTAACAAAATAGGATGGTAGTAAGAAAGAATAGGACTTTGATTGAAATGACACGAACCATGCTTTGTGAAAGCAATCTTCCAAAATATTTTTGGATGGAAGTGATTAACACTGCATGCTATGTGCTAAATAAAGCTTTAATTAGATCAATCTTAAAGAAAACTCCATATGAACTCTACAAAGAAAAGAAACCAAACATTTCATATTTTAAAATTTTTGGATGTAGATGTTTCATTCTAATAAATGGTAAAGATAAACTTGAAAAGTTTGATGCAAAATCAGATGAAGGAATTTTCCTAGGATATTCATCACATAGTAGAGCATATAGAGTATTTAATAAAAGAACATTGATTATGGAAGAATCCATACATATAATTTTTTATAAAACTAACTCTCTTAGAACAAGAGAAGAAGAGCTTGATGTGAATGCAGAAATTTTAGAAAATAAAATGAAAAATATATCACTTGAAGATATTTTCTCTCAAGCAAAAAAAAAAGATAAAGAGCAAGAGATTGAAGAAATAATGCCACATTCCCAAGATGATCAAGGTACATCCAACTTACCAAAGGAATGGAGGTATGATCATAATCATCTTAGAAAATTAATAATAGTTGATCCATTTCAAGGAGTTAAAACTAGATCATCTTTTAGAGAAACTATGAATCATATTGCATTTGTATCCCATCTAGAACCTAAAAATATAATTAAAGCTGAAAAGATCCAAATTGGATATTAGCAATGCAAGAAGAGTTAAACCAATTTGAGAGAAATAAAGTTTGGAAATTAGTTGAAAGATCTAAAAATTTTCTTGTACTTGGTACAAAATGGGTCTTTAGAAATAAACTAAATGAGAAGGTCAATGTAATTAGAAATAAGGCTAGATTGGTTGCACAAGGGTACAATCAAGAAGAGGTTATTGATTTTGATGAATTATTTGTACCCGTAGCTAGACTTGAAGCTATTAGATTATTTTTAGCATTTGCATGTTTCATGAACTTTAAACTTTTTTAAATGGATGTAAAGAGTGCATTTTTAAATGGTTTAATTGAAGAAGAAGTTTATGTAGAACAACCTCTAAGCTTTGAAAGTTAAGAATTACCTAATCATGTATATAAACTTAAAAAAGCACTATATGGATTAAAACAAGCACCTAGGGCTTGGTATGATAGATTGAGTAAGTTCTTATTAAATAATGATTTTAAAGAGGTAATATGGATAAAATACTATTTATTAAAAAAAAATCAAGTAATCTATTGATTGTCCAATTATATATTGATGATATAGTATTCGATGCTACTGATGAAGTTTTGTGTAGAGAATTTGCTAGTCTCATGCAAGACGAGTTTGAGATTAGCATGATGGAAGAGCTCAACTTTTTTCTCGAACTCCAAATCAAGCAATCAAATGAGGGGATCTTCATCAACCCAAGTAAATACATCAAGAAAATATTAAAAAAATTTGGGATAGAGAATTTCAAAGAAAGTGGCACCCTTATAAGCACAAGTTGAAAGCTTGATTAAGACCCAAAAGGAAAAGTAGTAGATCCTAAGCTATATCGAGGTATGATTGGATCTTTACTATAATTAACTACAAGTAGGCTGGACATAATATTTAGTGTATGTGTGCACGTTATCAATCAAATCCTAAGGAATCACATGTATTAGCAGTTAAAAGAATCTTTAAGTATTTAATAAATACTCAAGATGTTGATTTATGGTACTCTAAACAATCTTCATTAGACATAATTAGTTATAGTGATTCAGATTTTGTTAGTTGTTGCTTAGATAGGAAGAGTATAAGCGGTACATATTAATTTCTAGGAATGAATTTGATCTCGTGGTTAGAAACAAAACTCGGTAGCCTTATCTACGGCAGAAGCCGAATACATTGTGAAGAAAAATTCTGATTTCCCAGACCAGGTTCGTTCAGATCTGATCGGATCAAGAGATTTATTTCAAAAAAAAATTTTCTTTAATTTAGATCAAATCTAGGATGTTTTAGATCTAATTTTTATTATTTTAATAATTAAAATAAATTTAGATAAATTAAATCAAATTTAATTTATCTTGAAGTGGATAATCCTATTATCCGTTGATGATCCTGTAAGCAGCGCAAGATTCTAGATCTAGCCATGCAAGTGCCTAGCCTCTATCGGTATCCACTCAGACTGAATCTAGAGATCCTCTTCTTCTCTATTACGTCTTCAAAAATTAGATCTGGATCTGATCTGGAGGATCTTCAAAATATCTATCGAAGATCAGCAGTTGTCTTTTGCAGCAGCGCAGCCTTCTAGCTTTCTGTTGCCTTTCTCTCATCTGGATTGCACCAACCAAGAATCCAAACACCTTTGGACATGGAGAGGAGAGGTAGAAGATAGACTTGGCATGGAGGAAGAGAGGAGAGACAACCTTGGGGTGTGGGATTTTTCAATGCTCTTTGAGTTGGGCGTAGGGTCTTATTTATAGACTAAGCGTGATCCAACTCCTCTTCTTCCCAACCAATCACAACCCTTTGTGAAATCAGATCTAAATCTGATTGGTGGAAAAAGAGTCCCTTGGATTCCTCCTTAGAGGGCGCCTAAGATCAGTCAAACTTGATTCTTAGGAGAACTCTAATTGGAATCCAAAATAGGAGATGGAGTCCCTTGTCCAACAGGGACTCCTGGGCGCCTCCTGCTTGGGCACACGCCACCCTGGCGTGCGCCCTCCTCCTTGCCAGGTTCTGGCAGGGGGACAAGGCCCCCACCAGCTCTCCAATAGGTGCATGACATGTGGATCAGAAAGTCAAAGTATCAATGGTCAACATTTGACCAGTCAAAGGTCAGACTTTTGACCAAAGTCAAAGAACAAGAAATGGCAGGTGACCAAAAATGGCAGGTAATGTCTTACAAAATAAGACAACCTTTTCTGACTTGGACAACCTCCAGTCAGACCATATGAAGGCCTCTGATTGAGCACAAACTCCTTTGGCTCAGTCAGGACAACTTATTTATGATAGTAAAAGAAGAACGTTAGGTTCAATCGAGTGCTAGCACGATTTTCCTTGAACCTAATTGAATCTCATTCAGATCAATTGAACTAGATCAGTTCAATTGATGATCACCAGATTCAAACCCTTGTTTGTGTGACCCAGTTAGGTTCAGTTCTGTATGGTAATGGGATATGTCATGATCTCTATCATCGACATCATCGAAACTCCTTTCGATGGATCAGAACTCTTCTGATTCGAACAGCTAGAATGATCGATCATCTAAATCATTCTAATTGCTCCCAAAATCCACCAGTGACACCTAGCAGTATATGGTGGCAACCCATCAGAGCTGAATGCGAACCTCTTGGTGCAGCTACCTGTGTGATTAAGTTCTTCTATCTTGAGCCCCGATCAGATTAGGGTTAAGGTGAAACTCGTCAAACCCTAGTTTCTGTCATATGATGTAATCATTCGATTCAAGTCCGATGTGAAAATCTAAATAGAAACTCTTTCTATTATTTCACTCTGCCATGGCCATGGGCTTCTGGACTTGATTCTCATGATCATCATAGGGCTGCTCCTCTACCACCGAGGTAGATAGATTCCATCTTGATGCAATCCAGTTCCTACAATGAACATGCTATAGCCAACATACACCTCAGGGTTCCATATGGCTAGGAGACCGAGTAATGGTGTAGTCAAACTATAACACCCTCAAGGTGAACTGCCGATGCATCTCAGGTCAAAGAACCAGACACACTACTGCAGCATCGAGTCAGTCATTGACGAGAAGGTAGACTTCCCTAATGACTACTCGAGGTGGTCACGCTCAGTGCCCTCGTTCTCTAACGAGTACCTGTACTCTCGCTCCGGTGTCTCCACACCGTAGACTCAAGACTCATCTACTAAAGAGAAGCGATTGTACACCAACCTTCCGGATCAATCACCATCCTCGTGATGATCCTATGGTCGGGAGCATTTTATGAGTTAATAATGATTATTCATGTCTTAAATTTTCAACTCTTGAAAATATGAATTATCATTACCATTAACTCAAAGGATGTATCACAGACACTAAATACACATATGTGATAGAAAATAACCCATTTTATTGATTATAGTCAAAATTATAATTTTGCCCCTAGAAGTGTATTACAAGTGTCAGCCAATTCTGGCTTCTAGGGCACATATATCTAACAATCTCCCACTTGTCCTAAAGCCAATTGGCTACAAGTCTAAGTCCCATCTTCTCAAGGTGGGCTTCGATCTTCTGCTGTCCCAACGGCTTTGTAAGTGGGTCTGCCACATTATCTGTGGAGTTGACTCTCTTGACCTCGACGTAACCCTTCTCGAAGGTAATCGCGGATGAGATGGTATCGCCGCTCAATGTGCTTGGACTTTCTGGTGAGACCTCGGCTCCTTAGCAAGGGCTATGGCGCCATTGTTGTCGCAGTATAGAGGAATGGCATCTGATGGCATTACTCCAATTTTTGCAGCAAACTTCTTGTACCAGAATGCTTCCTTCGCAGCCTCTGATGCAGCGATATATTCTGCTTCCATGGTGGAATCTGCTATCATGGTTTGCTTGGAACTCTTCCAGCTGACAGCACCACCATTGCACACAAACAGACTCTCAGATGTCGACTTTCGATCATCTATATCGGACATGAAATCCGAGTCTGTGTATCCCTGGACTTGGAGTTCTCCGTTACCAAAGACCAACATCATATCCTTAGTTCTTCTCAAGTACTTAAGGATACATTTCATAGAAGTCCAGTGTTCTTCACCTGGATTTGACTGATATCTGCTTGTGACACTCACAGCATGGGCTATATCAGGTCGTGTACATAGCATGGCATACATGAGGCTCCCTATTGCAGAAGCATAAGGGATCTTGCTCATGCGTTCTATTTCCTCAGGTGTGCTAGGGCACATCTTCTTGGAAAGATGAATACCATGTCTGAAGGGTATTAATCCCCTCTTAGAGTTTTCCATACTAAACCTCTTTAGTACTTCCTCTATGTACATCTTCTGTGAAAGTCCTAGCATCCTATTCGGTCTATCCCTATAGACCTTAATTCCTAGAATAAAGGATGCTTCACCTAGGTCTTTCATGGAGAATTCCTTGGACAACCATAATTTGACTGTCGTCAACATGGGAATATCATTCCCAATAAGGAGGATGTCATCCACGTACAATACGAGGAAGACAACAGCGCTCCCACTGACCCTTTTGAAAACACACGGTTCCTCTTCATTTTTGATGAAACCAAATATTTTGATCACATCATTGAAACGAGTGTTCCAGCTCCGAGATGCTTGCTTAAGTCCATATATGGACCTTTGCAGCTTGCAAACCTTGTGATCAGTATCACTGGATGTGAAACCTAGCGGCTGTTCCATATAGATATCTTCCTCAAGATATCCATTTAAGAACATCATTTTCACATCCATTTGCCATATTTCATAATCGAAAATAGGCTGCAACGGCAAGCAATGTGCGGATGGATTTTAGCATAGCTACTGGAAAAAAGGTATCCTGATAGTCAATGCCTTCGCGTTGACTATAACCTTTTGCCACTAGTCTAGCCTTGAATGTCTCCACATTCCCATCTGCACCAATCTTTCTCTTGAAGATCCATTTACACCCAATAGGTACTATACCTTCTGGTGGATCTACCAAGGTCCAGACTTGGTTTGAGTGCATCGAGTCAATTTCTGACTGCATTGCCTCTAGCCATTTCTCGGAGTCGATATCTGATATCGCCTCATTGTAGGTTTTGGGATCATCACCATGAGCACCATTACCTACGAGGAACATTTTCTCTACGTCCTCTGAAATAATACCTAAGTATCTTTCAGGAGGATGGGAAACTCTTTTCGATCTACGAGGTGGAGGAGGTAGTGTTCTTATTGGCTCAACCTGATTTGGTTCCAATTGGTCCTTAGCTCGTTGTACTTGTGAGACTTTCTCATCAAGCTTAATCTGCTTTCCAATGCCGCTATCTTGAATAAACTATTTTTCAAGAAAGATGGCATGTCGACTCACAATCACATTGTGGTCTTCTGGAATGTAGAAATAGTATCCTAATGACTCTTTAGGATATCCTATGAATCGAAGCTCTGAAGGACCTAAACTCTAACTTGTCCGCTTGTTGTCTTTTGACATGAGCCGGACAACCCCAAATTCTGAGATGACTCAGACTTGGTTTCTTACCGTGCCATATCTCATACGGTGTGGTAGGAACGGTCTTAGAGGAAATCCCTATTCAGTAGATAAATTGAAGTTAACAATGAATATCCCCAAAGAAAATCAGGAAGGTCTGTGAAGCTCATCATGGATCGGACCATATCCAATAGAGTCCGATTTCTCCGTTCTGAAATCCCGTTGAGTTGAGGTGTTCCTGGTGGAGTCCATTGAGAGACTATGCCATTTTTCTTGAGATAGTCTAGGAATTTCTGGCTAAGGTATTCACCTCCTCGATCTGATCGAAGAACCTTAATGGTTTTTTAGTTTATTTTTCTACTTCATGTCTGAATTCTTTGAACTTTTCAAAAGCTTCAGACTTGTGTCTCATAAGATACACATACCCATACCTAGACAGATCATCGATAAAGGTAATGAAGTAGACAAAATTGCCTCTAGCCGGCACATCAAATGGGCCGCACACATCAGTATGTACTAGGGCAAGGAGATCTGTGGCCCTTTCCCCATGTCCTACAAAAGGGAGTTTGGTCATTTTGCCTTGAAGACAAGATTCACAAGTTGGATATGACTCGAAAGTCAATGGACTCAATAGCCCATTTTTCTCCAATTTGTTGATCCTATCTTCTGCTATATGACCTAATCTCAGGTGCCATAGATATCTATCATTTGGACTATCCCTAGGTCGTTTGGCATTCACGTTTTGCTCGATAGTTAGAACAGGTACATCAATATGTAGCTGATAAAGATCGTTAATAAGAAAACCATTTGCAATTTTATTTCTTTCATAAAGAATGTTACAATGGTCCTTAAAGAAGGTAATCACATAGCCTTCTAGTGCTAAGCATGAAATAGAAATCAAATTCCTGCTAGCTGCAGGCACATAATAACAGTCTTTCAAAACTAAGTCTAAACCAGATGGTAATCGAAGAGGGTATATTCCCATGGCTACTGCAGCAACTCTTGCTCCATTACCGACACGTAAGATCATGTCTCCATCCCTCAGCCTCCTGCTATCCTCAAGACCCTGCATGGAAGTACACTGATGAGCACTAGAACCAGAGTCAAGCATCCAATTGGATGCAGAAGAAATAATAAGATTAGACTCAATAACAAGCATACCTCAAGAAGGACCTTCCTTCTTGTTCTTTAGGGTGGCCAGGTAAATAGGGCGATTTCGCTTTCAGTGGCCGTCACTGTTGTAATGGAAACACTTTTCTTTGACATCAGCCTTCTTCTTCGGCTCTGTCTTTTCTTCTTTCCTCCTTCCACCTTTTGCTTTTTCACAGACTTTTTTTTCTTTCCATAAAACTTTCTTTTGGAAGAAGTCCATTCCATAGTAAGAACTGAGCCTTTAGAATCTTTCATAGAAAGCTCAGTGGTGACCAGCATGTTCATTAATTCGGTTAAGGAATTTTGAAGTTTATGCATGTGGTAATTCATGATGAATTGCCCATATGCATCAGTCAAGGATTGCAAAATAATATCGTTCTACAGATCCAAGTCTAACTTCACACCAAGCTTCTCAAACTCTTCCATGTCCTTGATCATCATCAGATAGTGATCTTGGATTGACTGCCCATCATGCATCTTAGCCTTAAAAAATCGTTTTGTGACTTGATACTTGGCTGTGCGACTCTGTTCACCAAACATCTCTTATAGGTGAGCCAACATTTGGCAAGCAGTTCTGATATCTTCAGCACCACCATTGCAATAGAAATGACTCTCAGATGTCAACTTTCGATCATCTTAATCGGACATGAAATCCGAGTTTGGTTATCCCTGGACATGGAGTTCTCCGTTTACCAAAGAACCAAACATCATATCCTTAGTTCTTCTAAGTACTTAAGGATATATATCATAGAAAGTCAGTGTTCTTCACCTAAATTTGACTGAATCTACTGTGACACTCACAGCATGGGCCTTCATATTCAGTTTGTACATAGCATGGCATACATGAGGCTCCCTATTGCAGAAGCATAAGGGATCTTGCTCTGTGCATTCTATTTCCTCAGGTGTGCTAGGCACATCTTCTTGAAAGATGAATACCATGTCTGAAAGGGTATATCCCTCTTAGAGTTTTCCATACTAAACCTCTTTTGTACATTCCTATGTACATCTTCTGTGAAAGTCCTAGCATCCTATTCGGTCTATCCCCCATATACCTTAATTCTAGAATAAAGGATGCTTCACCTAGGTCTTTCATGGAGAATTCTTGGACAACCATAATTTGACTGTTGTCATCATGGGAATATCTTCCCAAATAAGGATTTATGCATCCAGTACGTACGAGGAAGACAACAGCGCTCCCACTGACCTTTTGAAACACATGGATCCTCTTATTTTTTGATGAATACCAAATATTTTAATCACATCATTGAAACAAGTGTTCCAGCTCCGAGATGCGTGCTTAAGTCCATATATGGACTCTTTGCAGCATGCAAACCTATGATCAGTACCACTGATGTGAAAAACTTAGCGGGTTGTTCCATAATAGATATCTTTTAATCCTATTATCCTGTTGATGATCCTGTATGCAGCGGAGAGGTTCTGGATCTAGCCATGCAAGCGCCTGGCCTCTACCGGTATCCACTCAGGTTGGATCTGGAGATCCTCTTCTTCTCTATCACGTCTCCAAAAATTAGATCTGGATCTGATCTGGAGGATCTTCAAAACTCTTTTGAAGATCAGCAGTCGTCCTTTTGCAGCAGCGCAGCCTTCTTAGCTTTTGATCGCCTTTCTTGATCTGGATCGCACCAACCAAGAATCCAAACACCTTTTGGACGTGGAGAGGAGAGGGAGAAGAAGACTTGGCATGGAGGAAGGAGGAGGAGAGGCAGCCTTGGGGTGTGGGAAATTCTATTCAATCTCTTTGAGTTGGGCGCAGGGTCTTATTTATAGACTATGCTGTGATCCAACTCCTCTTCTTCCCAACCAATCACAACCCTTTGTGAAATCAGATCTAAATCTGATTGGTGGAATAGAGTCCCCTGGATTCCTCCTTAGAGGGTGCCTAAGACCAGTCAAAGTTGGATTCTTAGGAAGAACTCTAATTGGAATCCAAAAAGGAGATGGAGTCCTTGTCCAACAAGGACTCCTAGGCGCCTCCAACTTGGGCACACGCCAAGGGTGGCGTGCGCCCTTCCTCCTTGCCAGGTTCTGGCAGGGGGACAAGGCCCCCACCAGCTCTCCAATAGGTGCATGACATGTGGTCAAAAGTCAAAGTGTCAATGGTCAACGTTTGACCAGTCAAAGGTAGACTTTTGACCAAAGTCAAAGAACAAGAAATGGCAGGTGACCAAAAATGGCAGGTAATGTCTTACAAAATAAGACAACCTTTTCTGACTTGGACAACCTCCAGTCAGACCATATGAAGGCCTCTGATTGAGCACAAACTCCTTTGGCTCAGTCAGGACAACTTATTTATGATAGTAAAAGAAGAACGTTAGGTTCAATCGAGTGCTAGCACGATTTTCCTTGAACCTAATTGAATCTCATTCAGATCAATTGAACTAGATCAGTTCAATTGATGATCACCAGATTCAAACCCTTGTTTGTGTGACCCAGTTAGGTTCAGTTCTGTATGGTAATGGGATATGTCATGATCTCTATCATCGACATCATCGAAACTCCTTTCGATGGATCAGAACTCTTCTGATTCGAACAGCTAGAATGATCGATCATCTAAATCATTCTAATTGCTCCCAAAATCCACCAGTGACACCTAGCAGTATATGGTGGCAACCCATCAGAGCTGAATGCGAACCTCTTGGTGCAGCTACCTGTGTGATTAAGTTCTTCTATCTTGAGCCCCGATCAGATTAGGGTTAAGGTGAACTCGTCAAACCCTAGTCTCTGTCATATGATGTAATCATTCGATTCGAGTCCAATGTGAAAATCTAAATAGAAACTCTTTCTATTATTTCACTCTGCCATGGCCATGGGCTTCTGGACTTGATTCTCATGATCATCATAGGGCTGCTCCTCTACCACCGAGGTAGATAGATTCCATCTTGATGCAATCCAGTTCCTACAATGAACATGCTATAGCCAACATACACCTCAGGGTTCCATATGGCTAGGAGACCGAGTAATGGTGTAGTCAAACTATAACACCCTCAAGGTGAACTGCCGATGCATCTCAGGTCAAAGAACCAGACACACTACTGCAGCATCGAGTCAGTCATTGACGAGAAGGTAGACTTCCTAATGACTACTCGAGGTGGTCACGCTCAGTGCCCTCGTTCTCTAACGAGTACCTGTACTCTCGCTCCGGTGTCTCCACACCGTAGACTCAAGACTCATCTACTAAAGAGAAGCGATTGTACACCAACCTTCCGGATCAATCACCATCCTCGTGATGATCCTATGGTCGGGAGCATTTTATGAGTTAATAATGATTATTCATGTCTTAAATTTTCAACTCTTGAAAATATGAATTATCATTACCATTAACTCAAAGGATGTATCACAGACACTAAATACACATATGTGATAGAAAATAACCCATTTTATTGATTATAGTCAAAATTATAATTTTGCCCCTAGAAGTGTATTACAAGTGTCAGCCAATTCTGGCTTCTAGGGCACATATATCTAACAATCTCCCACTTGTCCTAAAGCCAATTGGCTACAAGTCTAAGTCCCATCTTCTCAAGGTGGGCTTCGATCTTCTGCTGGCCCAACGGCTTTGTAAGTGGGTCTGCCACATTATCTGCGGAGTTGACTCTCTTGACCTCGACGTAACCCTTCTCGAGGTAATCGCGGATGAGGATGGTATCGCCGCTCAATGTGCTTGGATTTCTGGTGAGACCTCGGCTCCTTAGCAAGGGCTATGGCGCCATTGTTGTCGCAGTATAGAGGAATGGCATCTGATGGCATTACTCCAATTTCTGCAGCAAACTTCTTGTACCAGAATGCTTCCTTCGCAGCCTCTGATGCAGCGATATATTCTGCTTCCATGGTGGAATCTGCTATCACAGTTTGCTTGGAACTCTTCCAGCTGACAGCACCACCATTGCACACAAACAGACTCCAGATGTCGACTTTCGATCATCTATATCGGACATGAAATCCGAGTCTGTGTATCCCTGGACTTGGAGTTCTCCATTACCAAAGACCAACATCATATCCTTAGTTCTTCTCAAGTACTTAAGGATACATTTCACAGAAGTCCAGTGTTCTTCACCTGGATTTGACTGATATCTGCTTGTGACACTCACAGCATGGGCTATATCAGGTCGTGTACATAGCATGGCATACATGAGGCTCCCTATTGCAGAAGCATAAGGGATCTTGCTCATGCGTTCTATTTCCTCAGGTGTGCTGGGGCACATCTTCTTGGAAAGATGAATACCATGTCTGAAGGGTATTAATCCCCTCTTAGAGTTTTCCATACTAAACCTCTTTAGTACTTTCCTCTATGTACATCTTCTGTGAAAGTCCTAGCATCCTATTCGGTCTATCCCTATAGACCTTAATTCCTAGAATAAAGGATGCTTCACCTAGGTCTTTCATGGAGAATTCCTTGGACAACCATAATCTTGACTGATGTCAACATGGGAATATCATTCCCAATAAGGAGGATGTCATCCACGTACAATACGAGGAAGACAACAGCGCTCCCACTGACCCTTTTGAAAACACATGGTTCCTCTTCATTTTTGATGAAACCAAACTTTTTGATCACATCATTGAAACGAGTGTTCCAGCTCCGAGATGCTTGCTTAAGTCCATATATGGACCTTTGCAGCTTGCAAACCTTGTGATCAGTATCACTGGATGTGAAACCTAGCGGCTGTTCCATATAGATATCTTCCTCAAGATATCCATTTAAGAATGCCATTTTCACGTCCATTTGCCATATTTCATAATCGAAATAGGCTGCAACGGCAAGCAATGTGCGGATGGATTTTAGCATAGCCTACTGGGGAAAAGGTATCCTGATAGTCAATGCCTTCGCGTTGACTATAACCTTTTGCCACTAGTCTAGCCTTGAATGTCTCCACATTCCCATCTGCACCAATCTTTCTCTTGAAGATCCATTTACACCCAATAGGTACTATACCTTCTGGTGGATCTACCAAGGTCCAGACTTGGTTTGAGTGCATCGAGTCAATTTCTGACTTGCATTGCCTCTAGCCATTTCTCGGAGTCGATATCTGATATCGCCTCGTTGTAGGTTTTGGGATCATCACCATGAGCACCATTACCTATGAGGAACATTTTCCTCTACTTCCTCTGAAATAATACCTAAGTATCTTTCAGGGGGATGGGAAACTCTTTTCCGATCTACGAGGTGGAGGAGGTAGTGTTCTTATTGGCTCAACCTGATTTGGTTCCAATTGGTCCTTAGCTCGTTGTACTTGTGAGACTTTCTCATCAAGCTTAATCTGCTTTCCAATGCCGCTATCTTGAATAAACTATTTTTCAAGAAAGATGGCATGTCGACTCACAATCACATTGTGGTCTTCTGGAATGTAGAAATAGTATCCTAATGACTCTTTAGGATATCCTATGAATCGAGCTCTGAAGGACCTAAACTCTAACTTGTCCGCTTGTTGTCTTTTGACATGAGCCGGACAACCCCAAATTCTGAGATGACTCAGACTTGGTTTCTTACCGTGCCATATCTCATACGGTGTGGTAGGAACGGTTTTAGAGGGAACCCTATTCAGTAGATAAATTGAAGTTAACAATGAATGTCCCCAAAGAAAATCAGGGAGGTCTGTGAAGCTCATCATGGATCGAACCATATCCAATAGAGTCCGATTTCTCCGTTCTGAAACCCCGTTGAGTTGAGGTGTTCCTGGTGGAGTCCATTGAGAGACTATGCCATTTTTCTTGAGATAGTCTAGGAATTTCGGCTAAGGTATTCACCTCCTCGATCTGATCGAAGAACCTTAATGGGTTTTTCAGTTTGTTTTTCTACTTCATGTCTGAATTCTTTGAACTTTTCAAAAGCTTCAGACTTGTGTCTCATAAGATACACATACCCATACCTAGACAGATCATCGGTAAAGGTAATGAAGTAGACAAAATTGCCTCTAGCCGGCACATCAAATGGGCCGCACACATCAGTATGTACTAGGGCAAGGAGATCTGTGGCCCTCTCCCCATGTCCAACAAAAGGGAGTTTAGTCATTTTGCCTTGAAGACAAGATTCACAAGTTGGATATGACTCAAAAGTCAATGGACTCAATAGCCCATTTTTCTCCAATTTGTTGATCCTATCTTCTGCTATATGACCTAATCTCAGGTGCCATAGATATCTATCGTTTGGACTATCCCTAGGTCGTTTGGCATTCACGTTTTGCTCGATAGTTAAGAATAGGTACATCAATATGTAGCTGATAAAGACCATTAATAAGGAAACCATTTGCAATTTTATTTCTTTCATAAAGAATGTTACAATGGTCCTTAAAGAAGGTGATCACATAAGCCTTCTTGTGCTAAGCATGAAACAGAAATCAAATTCCTGCTAGCTGCAGGCACATAATAACAGTCTTTTCAAAACTAAGTCTAAACCAGATGGTAATCGAAGAGGGTATGTTCCCACGGCTACTGCAGCAACTCTTGCTCCATTACTGACACGTAGGATCATGTCTCCATCCCTCAGCCTCCTGCTATCCTCAAGACCCTGCATAGAAGTGCACAGATGAGCACTAGAACCAGAGTCAAGCACCCAACTGGATGCAGAAGAAATCGTAAGGTTAGACTCAATAACGAGCATACCTCCAGAAGGACCTTCCTTCTTGTTCTTTAGGGTGGCCAGGTAAGTAGGGCAGTTCCGCTTCCAATGGCCGTCGCTGTTGCAATGGAAACACTTTCCTTTGACATCGGCCTTCTTCTTCGGCTCTGCCTTCTTCTTCTTTGATCCTTCCACCTTTTGCTTTTTCACAGACTTCTTTTTCTTTCCATAAGACTTTCTTTTGGAAGAAGTCCATTCCATAGCAAGAACTGAGCCTTTAGAACCTTTCATAGAAAGCTCAGCGGTAACCAGCATATTCATTAATTCGGCCAAGGAATTTTGAAGTTTATGCATGTGGTAATTCATGATGAATTGCCCATATGCATCAGTCAAGGATTGCAGAATAATATCGTTCTGCAGATCCAAGTCCTAACTTCACACCGAGCTTCTCAAGCTCTTCCATGTCCTTGATCATCATCATCAGACAGTGATCTTGGACTGACTGCCCATCACGCATCTTAGCCTTAAAAAGTCATTTTGTGACTTGATATTTGGCTGTGCGACTCTGTTCACCAAACATCTCCTTATAGGTGAGCCAACATTTGGCGAGCAGTTCCCTGATATCTTCATGTTGGCGCTGGAGCTCATCAGACATCGAGCCCAACATGTAATATCTGGCCTTATTATCTTCATCTATCCATTTTTCCAGAGACGCTCTCTGTTCAATGGATGGACGGGCTGGTAAGGTGGGAGGGATCCTGGTCCAATACATGGGTTAACTTCTCAAAACCCAAAATAATTTTGTAGTTCCTGAGCCAATCTTTATAATTGGGTCCAGTCAGTCTATGTGTGTCCAGGATACGTGCTAATGGGTTGGATGCAGACATTTTCCTATAGAGAGTCAAAGATTCTAGTTAGATATTGTAATTTTGACTTGACCAATTTGTTTAGGAATTTTATTTTTAAATAAATTAGCTCCCACTATTTTCTCGGATCCCTACACTCCCTCTGTAGAGATGCAAAAATCTCCACGATTAATGATTTCTAGTGGGTGGTGCGGTCTCACCAACTGACTCATCACCTCACCTAACAGTTATTGGTGATGGGTTAGCCAATGAGTGAACAACTCTTGTTCAATGATTCTCTAATCATGGTGCACCCAAACTTGGTCTCTAATTCATGAATCTCACCGTATCCGAAATATTGATCCACTCCTTAGTTAAGTCAGACCCACCATTTGCATAGACTGGATTCCTAATTGAGTCTCTCACCGTATCCAAAATATTGAGCCCAACTCATCCTCCAGCCCATAGCATCCAATGCCTAATAGACATGGTTGCATCTTTTCGGTGCAACTGAGCCACTGTATCCAGCCGAGAACAATCAACCCTCGGGAAGGGCCCGCACATCTACAATGGTGGAAGACCTCAGACTTAATCTTTTCTTAGGGAGAATTGATTCAGGTCTCATTAAACTAGACTTGGTCATAGTCATAACAATTATGACTAACCTAGTGGCATGGGTTAGCTCGGATTATTGACCACCTCAGATCAGAACTGTGTCAACAGATATGGCTAGGTAAGTGAGACCGGTGGAAGGAATATGCCATTAACTCGTACAAGAACGCATTCAGGTCGAGTAGCTTCCAATTAAAAACCAGTCGGTCGTATGTGCCAAACTTACCTTAGACACCAAATTGTTGAGTCAGAACCAATTGGGTTAGCCTACAATCCAGACTCTAACCTCTGAGCCTAATTAGGTCTTGCTTGATCGTGACTCGATCTTGACCCAGACTTAATCCTATTAGGCTGGTCAATTTAAGCATTGTTGATCCCATCTAACCAACTCTTGATTCGGTTTGATCAACCGCTTAGACCTAATTGAGCTACCCAAGCCCGAACCCAGTATTATGAATATGTCTTAGATCTAAAATTTCTAATTTTAGACCTAATTAATATTTCATAATCTTAATTTTTAATTAAGTAGGGTTCATAAATAAAATATGCACAATAAATCCTAGGGTTTTAGGATCTAGAATTTTACAGAAAGTTTTGGATTTCTGATTAAGGATGAATGCGAAGCACCCCTACGCATCATAAGAACACCCCATCGGATGGGAGGAGAGGGCCTTTAAATTCTTCTTTGTTCTTATGATCGGACGGCCAAGAGGAATGCCTTAATTAGGAACATGCAATACTACAAAATAGTTTTAGATCTATATCATATATCTCATATACAAATTAGATCTAATCATGGCATATTTTGCATACATCTCATGTATCGAATCATTCATGTTTTTAGATCTAAATTTTCTCATAATAATCTAAAAAATTAGATTTAAATTGATCTAATCAAAATAAATTCTAATCTAGACAACTATGTAGAACTATTCTACAACTAGTCTAGACATGCATCAATCATATCTCATATGATATTTAAAATTAAATAATCTTTTATTTGCTATTTTTTAGATGTTATTATAATAATTATAATATCAAAAAATAGTAAATAAATATATCTAAAATATAATTTAATCAAATTAAATTAAAAACATGCAAGACTATTTTATAGAACTATTCTATTTTAGAACTAGTCATGCATATTTTCTAATCTTAGATCCAAATCATTTAATTCTAATTTTTTTTATTTTAGATCTAATCACATCTCATGTGATATCTAAAATTATTTATTTTTTAATTAAAATAAATTTAAAATTAGATCTAAATACTTTAGAAACTTGCTCTGATACCAGTTGAAGAAAAATCTTGATTTTTTGGACCAAGTTTATTCAGATCTAATCGGATCAAGAGATTTATTTCAAAAAAAATTTCTCTTTAATTTAGATCAGATCTAAAATATTTTAGATCTAATTCTTATTATTTTAATAATTAAAATAAATTTAGATAAATTAAATCAAATTTAATTTACCTTGAAGTGGGTAATCCAATTACCCGTTGATGATCTTGTAAGCAGTGGAAGATTCTGGATCTAGCCTTGCAAGTGCCTGGACTCTACCGGCATCCACTCAAGCTGGATCTAGAGATCCTCTTCTTCTCTATCACATCTTCAAAAATCATATCTGGATCTGATCTGAAGGATCTTCAAAACACCTTTCGAAGATCAATAGTTGTCCTTTGCAGCAGCGCAACCTTCTAGCTTTCTATCACCTTTCTCTCATCTAGATTGCACCAACCAAGAACCCAAACACCTTTGAACATGGAGAGGAGAGGGAGAAGAAGGACTTGGCATGAAGGAAGAGAGGAGAGGCAGCCTTAGGGCGTGAGATTTTTCAATGCTCTTTAAGTTGGGCGCAAGGTCTTATTTATAGACTAAGCGTGATCCAACTCCTCTTCTTCCCCACCAATTACAATCCTTTGTGAAATCAGATCCAAATCTGATTGGTGAGAATAGAGTCCCCTGGATTCCTCCTTAGATGGTGCCTAAGATCAGTAAAACTTGATTCTTAGGAGAAGTCTAATCGGAATTCAAAAAGAAGATGGAGTCCCTGTCCAACAGAGACTCCTAGGTGCCTCCTACTTGGGCACACGCCAAGGGTGGTGTGCGCCCTCCTCCTTGCCAAGTTCTGGTAAGGGGACAAGCCCCCACCAACTCTCCAATAGGTGCATGACACATGGACGGAAGTCAAAGTGCCGATGGTCAACATTTGACCAGTCAAAGGTCAACTTTTGACCAAAGTCAAAGGATGAGAAATGGCAGGTGATCAAAAATAGCAGGTATTGTCTTACAAAATAATACAACCCTTTTCTGACCTGGATAGGCTTCAATCAGACCAAATGAAGGCCTCTGATCAAGTACAAACTCCTTTGGCTCAGTCAGGATAACTTATTTATGATAGTAAAAAAAGAACGTTAGGTTCAATCGAGTGCTAGCATGATTTTTTTAAACCTAATTAAATCTCATTCAGATCAATTAAACTAGATCAGTTTAATTGATGATCGCTAGATTCAAACCCATGTTTATGTGATCCAGTTAGGTTTAGTTTTGTATGGTAATGGGATATGTTATGATCTCTATCATTGACATCATCGAAACTCCTTTCGATAGATCAGAACTCTTCTGATTCGAACAGCTAAAATGATCAATCATCTAAATCATTCTAATTGCTCCCAAAATCCACCAGTGACACCTAGCAGTATATGGTGGCAACCCATTAGAGCTGAATGCGAACCTCTTGGTGTAGCTACCTGTGTGATTAAGTTCTTCTATCTTGAGCCCCGATTAGATTAGGGTTAAGGTAAACTCGTCAAACCCTAGTTTCTATCATATGATGTAATCATTCGATTCAAGTTCGATGTGAAAACCTAAATAGAAACTCTTTCTATTATTTCACTCTGCCATGGCCATGGGCTTCTGGACTTGATTCTTATGATCATCATAGGGCTGCTCCTCTACCATCGAGGTAGATAGATTCCATCTTGATGCAATCTAATTCCTACAATGAACATGCTATAGCCAACATACACCTCAGGGTTCCGAATGGCTAGGAGACCGAGCTATGGTGTAGTCAAACTATAACACCCTCAAGGTGAGCTGTCGATGCATCTCAGGTCAAAGAACCAGACACATAACTGCAGCATCGAGTCAGTCATTGACGAGAAGGTAGACTTCCTAATGACTACTCGAGGTGGTCACGCTCAATGCCCTCATTCTCTAACGAGTACCTATACTCTCACTCCAGTGTCTCCACACCATAGACTCAAGACTCATCTACTAAAGAGAAGCGATTGTACACCAACCTTCCGGATCAATCACCATCCTCGCGATGATCCTATGGTCGGGAGCATTTTATGAGTTAATAATGATTATTCATGTCTTAAATTTTCAACTCTTGAAAATATGAATTATCATTACCATTAATTCAAAGGATGTATCACAGATACTAAATACACATATGTGATAGAAAATAACCCATTTTATTGATTATAGTCAAAATTATAATTTTACCCTTAGAAGTGTATTACGAGTGTCAGCCAATTCTGGCTTCTAGGGCACATATATCTAACACATTGCTGCTGGAAGTTATTGTGCTCAACTATTATGGATCAAACAACAACTAGAAGATTATGGTATTACTTGTAATAACATTCCTATTTGATGTGATAACACAAGTGCCATAAATTTAACTAAAAATCCTATATTGCATTCAAGAACCAAACATATAGAAGTAAGACATCACTTTATTAGAGAGTATATTCAAAATAATGATATACTTCTTGAATATATGCTTACTAAAAATCAAGTTGCAGATATCTTTATAAAATCCTTGAATGAAGAAAGATTTTGCACAATTAGAAAGCAATTAGGTTTATTTGATCCAATTTGTTAAATAAATATCTTATGATAATTGGTTTTTAAAATGATGAGATGATTAGTTTTCATGTGATGAATCATCTAGTATTTTCTCATTGTTTAGAAGTGAAAATTAAATGAGAAAATTTCTAGACATGAAACACAAATATCAAAGTCTGTGCCAAACTGGGCCGACCTAATTTTTCTTCACAAAAAAACTGAGCTAGCTAAGTTGTTGGGCATCCTATTTTTTAAACGGATAGATTGACGACTTTTTCGTCTTTTGTTCCTTAGCCGTCTAAAGAAAAATCCTAGAACCCCAAAAGCCATCTCCTAGAAGCCCATTTCCACTACTCTTAGGAGGGATTTTAGAGCCATGGAACCCAAGAAGCAAGTTGCATCTTGTCGATTGAAGCATGGATGCTCTATTCCATTGCCACATCACAGGACATGCAGTGAAGAATGGCAAACTAAGTTTCATGAAGAGCGTGCCTCACCATCTAGGTCGTCTCAGTCATCTTCTCCTCCACCAAGACCATCCACTCAACCCCCTCAGCCTCCCACTCCTATTTCCCCTCTGTCTCCTTCCTTCGTACCCATTCCACTCTCCTCTAGGGCTATCACAACTGGTAGAAGAGTGGATTTTGATTTTCTAGCAAGTGAGGGTTTTGAGTTTGGAGAGGGATTAAAGTTTCAGTGATGGGAATACCTTTGCTCAGGAATAAATCTTCCAACCTATCCAAACCTAGTGATGGAGTTCTATAGCAATGCTAAAGTTAGCCCAAGTTTATTTGAATTAGAAGTCAAGAGGGTGAAAATCAATTTAACCATAGAAAAGCTGGGCAATTTACTTAGGGCACCCACTATTGGAGCTGAGAGACTTGATGATCGAGCTAGTGGGCTGCGGTTGTTGTTTAGAAGGGACGATGCCATGTATTTTGAGAAAATCCATACTAGGGACCTATTCGTGGAAAACATACTACTTCACCACATTTTAGCCTAGATTCTAGTGCCCCGAGTAGGAAGATTTGACTTTCTTAACAAAAATGATGTAGCTATGATGTACCACATTCCTACGAGGCAAAAGTTCAATCTTCCTGCCTTGATCTTAAGGGTAATGCAAGAAGCATCTCAAAGAGGAAAACCAGCACTACCATATGGGATGTTCTTGACACTAGTATTCTAGGACTTTGGAGTTAGCCTGGAAGGGGAACCTAGCAAGAAGCTTCAGCACTATGACACACAATCTAAAATCAATGCATAGGATGATGTTTAAAAAGGTTAATGGAATTTGGGTGAAGTTAGATGAAGAAGGCGAAGAAAAACATGAGCCAGAGCCTATGCCAAAGCGTACAGCACCTATACCATCTTCATCCACTATCAAACTTGACGAAGATTAGATTGAGGAGATTGTGCAGCGCATCTCGATCAGGATATATGATAGACTCTTCGGTGATCTTCCCTCATCGATGGAGAATGTTGTAAGGAAGGTGTTCGCTGAGCAGCGCACTTCTGCATCCAACCCTCCAGAGCCTAGTATCGATTAGATTGCATTTAGGGTCCTTCTAGTTATGCTTAGAACATTTTGGTTGTAAATGTCTATGATATGTAATGTTCAAACTTCAATATTTTGTAAGCTTGCAAGTCTTTGTATCTATAAATGAATAAAGTTTGATTTTTGGCTTGAATTGCATCAAATTCTTTATATGAATGAATAAAATTATCTCCTTTCATGCTTGATCGAATCTCTTTACATTGTTATATACTTTTTGATAATGACAAAAAGGGGAAGAAAAATGAGTATTGAAAATTTAATTAAATCTAAAGAATGGCACAGTATGGCATGCTATTTAAATGGGATAGCACACTACTTAAATAGGCATTACTTCAACAAGAACAAATAAAGAATATGCAAATAAGTGAAAGCCATCAAAACTCAAATTATTAAATTGAAACCTTGGCACATAGTAAGGGGGAGCAATACAAAATTTGACTTAGATCAAACAAGGTCATTACACTGAGGCGGAGCATATATAAATTGATAAAATAATCAAATAGGGTCATTACACTCAGGGGGAGCATATATAAACTGATAAAATAAATATGATGCATGAGTTAATTGATAAGATTGAATGAAAATATCATTTTCAAATATCAACGAAAGGTTATACTCAAAAGATTTTGTCATCATCAAAAAGGAAAAGATTGTAGACCCTAGATTGATTTTGATGATGATAAAAGTATTTGAATATAAATTGTTATATTACTAATATTGTTTGTGAGGATGTGTAGTTGTAAATCTTAAGTGCTCACAAACATCAAGTGTTTCCATTCATCAGTTATTCAAAATTTTAAAGAGGATATTTCAAATTGGAATTATCTTTCAAGAGATTTTAATTAAGGATAAATCAAGGCAAAAAGGCAAATCTAATCTACAAAGTAAATTGGAGAAGAAAGGGTCATAAATAGTGTTTGGCATACCTGGCACACAAACTGGGCCGACCCAGTCTGAGATTGAGCCATTCCAGTCTCAGTGGAAGCAAAAGATAGAAAGACAGAATTTTTCTTGACCCAGGAGACTGAGCCGATCTAGCTGAAACTGAGCCAACCTAGTGGAACTAGGCCGACCCAGTTATAAAGTGAGCCATCCTAGTGTCAGACAATAGAAGAAGATCGAAATAGTATTTTGAAATTTTTAAGACTGAGCCGATCTAGCTGAAAACTTAGCCGACCTAGTTTGGACTAAGCCAATCCAGTTTAAAACTGAGCCGGTCCAATATCTATAATGGCTAGTTTCCAGTTCTATAGCTTTTTCACTCCACACATCCTCCAATGGCTATTTTAGATCTTTCAATGGCTAGATCACTTTCAGAAGCCTATGATGATGACTTGTAATAGTGGAAAACCAAAGGGATACTTAAGAAAATAGTTGAGATATGAAAAATAACTTTTGAATATACAAGAGAGAGCTTTCAAGCAGATTTTCAATCCTTCAAGTATGTAAGCTCAGTAGTGAAAATGAAGGAGTGCTTTTTAGTGTTACCCTTGTCCTTTCAACATCCTCAATCAGAGAGAAGTTAGGCCATCACCATTGAAAATCAACTCCTACTTCTTTCAAGCATTCAAGAGAAGAAATCAAGCCTACAAGCCAAGCTTTCAGATTTTCTTCTCCTAAGCTTCAAGAGTTTGCTTTTATTTTATTTACTGTATTATTCATTTTTTATTTCAAGTTTTTTGGGATGAGAAACTTGGGTTGGTCCAAGCCTAGAGTTGGATATTGTATGGTTGTAATTGGTAAGCCAAAGTAAAAACCAATCGTGGTTGATTGATAGCCCGAGAAAACAATCATTGTATGGTTATGGTTGGTGAGCCAAAGTCAAAATTAACTAGGTTGGATTGTGTACCCAAGTAAAACAATCAAACTATAATCAAGCCTAGTGATTATAGTTGAATTCTTAAGTGGTTTACTTAGGGAGTGAACGTAGATGCTGAGTTTGGCACCGAACCACTATAAAATCATTGTGTTTGTAATTACATATTACTGTTCTATTAATTATCTTCACTGCACATTACATAGCTTATTTATTGGCATTTAATTAGATCAATTTACTTACATCATAAGCTTAAAATTTAAAATACCCAATTCACCCCCCCCCCCCCTTCTTGGGTAGCCATACTTGGGCAACACCAAGAGACTTTTCAAAGCATAATGCATGATGGGCGTTCGATCTATGATCATTGCTTGTCGATGATTAAGGACTTGGAGGAGCTTGAAAAGCTCGATATGTAAATAGACAAGGATCTGCAAATTGGTTTGATTCTACAATCCTTAACCGATTCATATGGGCAGTTTATAATACACTTCCCTATGAATAAGATTTAGTGCATCCTAGCTGAGTTGATGAATATGTTGGTGACTACTAAAGAGACCTTGAAGAGTTTAGGGGGCTCTATTCCTGCTGTAGAATGGACTTCTTCCAAGAAAAAGTTTTCTAAAAAGAAGAAGAAGAAGTATGCAAAGAAGCAGAAGATGGAGGAAAAGAAGAAGAAGAAGAAGGAAGAGCTAAAGAAGAAGGCTACAGAGAAAGAAAAGTGTTTCCACTGTAACTCCAATGGTCATTGGAAGCGAAACTATCCTACTTACCTGGCAAGCCTAAAGAATAAGAGGGAAGAAGGACCTTCTAAAGGTATGCTCATCATTAAGACAAACTTAATGATTTCTTCTACATCTAGTTGGGTGCTTGACTCTGGATCTAGTGCTCATCTGTGCACTTCATTGCAGGATCTTGAAGATAGCAGAAGGCTGAGGGACGGCGAAATGGTCTTACGGATCGAAAATGGTGCAAAGATTGCTGTTGTAGCTGTTGGAACATACCCTCTGCCATTGCCATCTGGGAGTGTCTTAGTTCTTAAGAACTATTTTTATGTGCCTGCTATAAGCAGGAATCTAATTTTTGTCTCCTATCTAGCACAGGATGGATATGTAATTAGTTTCAATAAGGACTATTGTATTATTCTTTATGAAAGAAATAAACCTGAAAGTGGTTTCTTAATAAACGATCTCTATCACTTATGTTGATGCAGAAATCCATCTCGAGGTCGAATTGCTGAAGTTATGCAATGACGGTGAGTCGACGATGATGGGATGGAGGTGGCCATACCTGCAAGAAAAGTCCTCAATCGAAGTTGGCTGATCGGGATCCTCCGATGCTCAAGTCAATTTTTTGTTCAACAGAGAAAAGAAGATGAGTGTTCGGGAGAGAAGAGTTGCGTACCTTGGGGTCCCTTTTTTTTCTCTTTTATAGAAGGATCCGGAGTTTGTTAGGATAGGTTGTAGGTTGTTAGACGTTGGAGATCAGTGGATTATCAGAGATATTTTATTTTTACACTAGAATATTCTCAAAAATCAGATCAGGTATTGTCCCCTTATGGTATGTAGAGAAAAAGTTGACTAGCAGGAGGAGTTCATCCTAGAGGAGCTTATCCTGGAGGAGCTCATCCTAAAGGAGTTCATCCTAGAGGAGCTCATCTTAGAGGAGTTCATCTAGGAGGAGCTCATCCTGGGGTAGTTTATCCTGGAGGAATTTATCTTGGAGGAGTTCATCCCGAAGAAGTTCATCCTAGAGGAGTTCATCCTAAGAAAATTCATCCTGGAGAAGCTCATCTTAGGGGAGCTCATCCTAGGAGAATTCATCCTGGGAGAGTTCGTCCTGAAGAAGTTCGTCCTAGAGAAGTTCATCCCGAGGGAGTTCATCTTGGAGGAGTTCATCCTGGAGGGTCCATCCTTCCAATAATTTCAAGTTTTGCCTGACATAAGAACTCAATCTCAACCTTCTGAAGATCTTCAATTAGCCTATATTATGACTGGCTTTTATCTCTTCATGAACTCAAGTTCGGCCTTAAATAGGATCTCGACTACAACCTTCCGAAGAACTTCAATCAGCCTTCATCATGACTTTGGCTTCCATCTTTTGATAACTTCAAGCTTAGCCTGAGATTGGACCTCGGCCTCATCCTTCAATTGCCTTCAATTCAATCTTTCGAAGATCTTGGATCTCCTCTTTTGATAACTTCAACCTCGACCTCAGCCTTCAATGGCCTTTCACTAACCTATACTATGACCCTAGCTTCCCTCCTTTGATGATATTAAGCTCGGCTTGATTTAGGATCTTGGCCATAGCCTTCGAAGGCCTTCAATTAGCTTATATTTTCATATCTTCGGCAGGCATAAAAGTCCCCCAATAATAGCCCTCCTACTTTCGAGTCCGAACCTTGGTTTGGACGAAGGGAGTACACTAAATTAGACTTGCTGAAAACATATCCTTTTTGACATTTAAACTTAGAGTCTTCAGATTTCTTATCAAAATTATTTGAAGATCTTCAATTTTATCCTTAGCTTTTTGAGCTTAGATTTTTACTGACCTCTACTTTCTAAGGTTGGATTTCTATATATGTTGACCTTCTGAGCTTGGATTTCTGCAGATTTTTGCCTTCTAAGATCGAATTTCTGCAAATATTGATATTTTGAGCTCGAATTTCTACAAATCTTTATCTCATATTTAGAAATCGAAGGTTTTCATCCTTGCTAGGATAAGGTTATCCTCCTATCTTAAATAATCGGAGGCTTTCTCTCTATATCGGGATGAGGTCCTTCTCTTATCCTTGACACAGCTGTAGGAGAATACCTGAGCTATTGAAAGAGCCTCTTCCCACATCTCATCTTAGATCAATGAGGTCTTTGCTTTGCTTATGTTAGGATGAGGTTCTCCTTCTATTCCTAATGTGGCTGTAGGGGCACATTAGGGCCACTAGAGGGGCCTCTCCCCTCATCTTGTCTAAGATTAATGAGATCTTTACTTTGCTCATGTTAGGACGAGGTTCTCCTCCTATTCCTAATAGGGCTGTAGGGGTACATTAGGACTGCTAGAGGGGCCTCTTCCCTCATCTCTTCTAAGATTAACGAGGTCTTTACTTTGCTCATGTTAGGACAAGGTTTTTCTCTTGTTCCTAACAGGGCTATAGGGGCCCATTAGGTCCGCTAGAAGGGCCTCTCTCCTCATCTCATCTTAGATTAACGAGGCCTTCGACTTTGCTCATGTTAGGTCGAGATTCTCCTCCTATTCCTAATATGGCTGTAGGGGCACATTAGGATTGTTGGAAGGGCCTCTCTTCTCATCTCATCTTAGATTAACGAGGCCTTCAGCTTTACTCATGTTAGGATGAGATTTTTCTTCTGTTCCTAACATGGCTATAGGGGCACATTAGGGCCATTAGAAAGGCCTCTCTCCTCATCTCATCTTAGATTAACGAGGCCTTCAGCTTTGTTCACGTTAGGATGAGGTTCTCCTCCCATTCCTAACGTAGCTGTAGGAACACATTAGGTCCATTGGAAAGGCCTCTCCCCTCATCTTATCTTAGATCAACGAGGTCTTCGCTTTGCTCATGTTAGGATGAGGTTCTCCTTCTATTCCTAACATGGCTGTAGGGGCGCATAAGGGCCATTGAAAGAGCCTCTTCCCTCGTCCCGTCTTAGGTTAATGGAATCTTTGTTTGGTTGATGTTCTTGTTAAGTCTGCTTCCTTGGCCTTAATTTTTTCTTGGCTTGAATTTGGGCTTGGTAGTTCGGCCATGGTCATAACTTTGACTCTAGCTCGGTTGTGATTTTAACTTCAGCTTGGTTGTGATTTTAACTTTAGCTTTGTTATAACTTTAGCTTCAGCTTATCCTTGATTTTGACCTTGGCTTAGTCTTGAATCTGACCTCAGCTCAGCTTAGGCTTTAACCTTGGATTATTATTATTATTATTATTATTCATGAGCTCGACTTATTGAGGTTGAATTTCTATTAGTCTTAGTCTTTTGAGCTTGAACCTATGCAGACCTCGAACTTGTATGATCTTTGCCTCAGATTTACCTTGCTTTCACTTTTGATAGATCTTGAACTTGACCTTAAATAGGTTTGAGATCTGACTTCAACTTGGCTTAGGTTTTGACCTCGCATTGGTCTTTTAATGATCTCAACTTAATGGGGTTGGACTTTTGTTGGCCTTGGATTTGTATAATTTTTACCTCAGATTTGTTTTGCTTGCACCTCGGATGGGTCTAGATTTTAACTTCAGCTTCAGTATTTATTTTCACTTCAATTTTAGCCTTGGTTTCTTGAACTTAAGTCTTAATTAGCTTTGCATTTGGCCATGATTTTGGTATCCTATATCCTTGCAAGAAAGAAAAGAGAATAATAATAATAATAATAAAATAATAATGGATAGAATTTTGGAAGCTTTTCACCATAAGTTCTCTATTTGGAAGATCTTGATTTCTGTTTGATCTCTGGTTCAGATCAGACTTTGTCTTCTTCTTCTTTCTCTTCTTCTTCTGCTTTCCTCTTTTTTTTGCATTAACTTGGCTTTGGGTGAAATTCATGGGGCACTCGAGTGGTTCTGAGGTTATTCCAAGTCAGCTTCAGTTGTTTAATGTACATGGAAGGACTTTAGAAAAAGTCGATTGTATGCATAGAACTTCGGCCATATTGGCATGCACCGACTTCGATGCTTATGTATGAGGACTTCAGGCGGTGTGCTTAGATGCATAGAAGGGAGGAGATCAGAGTGGTCATCGTGTTGCACCTGGGAGTGCAGGAAGGAGCTTGGCTGAATAGGCGAGATCAACCAGAGGGGCATCGGACAGGTGAGACCAATCGCACCTGGGTGCATGGCAAAGAAGACCAGCCAGAGGTGCGATGGGCATGGGCAAGAGAGGAGATTTGCGAGTGGAGGGGAGATCGACCGAAGGTGCGATGGGTGTGGGTGAGAGAGGAGATGAGACGTGTGGCAGAGAAGCTCGACTGCATGTGTGCCAGCTTCTCCTTCTTCTGCTTTTTTTTTGAAGAGATCGATGTCGCCTGAGCTCACGATGGAGGACCTTGTCATGGGTTGGAGAGAAAAATTAGCTAAATATCGATTGGAGGAGCGATTGATGCAAATGAATGACCTTGCCATTGGGGGCCACGCCTAGGAGCACGGGGGAGAAAGTCGGTCGGATGTCGATAGGCACATTGGGGTTTCGCCTAGGAGCATAGGGGAAATATGTCGGAGGAGCTTGAATGCATGGAGATCGGTTGGGGTCATGAGAGAAGGTCGAGCACGAGAGGGGAAGTCATCAACCCCGGCTCTCTTTCCGCTTTCCTTGCTTTTGATCGAATAGCATAGTGGATTAGTGCGTCCAAGAGGAGACGGCCGAAGGGGTCCCGTGGGTTCGTAGGAGGCTGGAGGGATGCCATGGGTTGGAGAAGATTGATCGGACGGTCACGATGGACATGGGGAAGACTGGACGATCGAATGATGGGTGTAAGGGAGGCTGGCCAAAGTCGCAGGGGCTGGGGAGAGGCCTTGCCATCGTGGGACGCGCTTGGAAGTGTGGGGGAGGTCATCAACATTCGGGATCGAGGGAAGGTCGTCGCATGGGGAGGGGATCTGCTGGAGCAATCACACGGGGAAGAATGAAGATCGGACGAAGGTCGCTGAAGCCATCGCGGCCATGCCTGGAGCATGGGGAAGGTTGGCTGGATGTGCGCGAACACACGGGAGAGGGAAGATCAGACGGAGAGGCATCGGCTACTTCTTCCCCCTCCTTCTTCTTCTTCTTTTATGGGATGAGGTCGGCGCCGCCTAAGATCGCGATGGGAGACTCTGGTGCTGCTAGGATCGCAAGTGAGAAGGAGGTCATAGTTGCCAGAATCGTGAGAGAGAAGGTCGGATGCAGAGAGGTCGCGAGAGGGAAGGTTGCTGACCCGCCCCTCCTTCTATTTCCTCTGATTCTTTTTTTTCTTTCTTTTTTTTGAAGTCGGCACCACCTAGGATCATGAGGAAGATTGGCGGAATGCATGCACGAGAAGGACATCAGCTAGTTGGACCGCCTGGGCTAGGGAGAGGCCTGCGGACATCATTCCCTCCCCTCTTTCTTCCTTCTAAAAGTCAAAATCGAGAAGAGCCAAATGCGATTACACATAGTGAGAATTGGAGTAATAATAAAAGCATATAGGATTTTGGTGTTAAATATGATTGAGTGGAAACCACTTGAGGTAATAAGAGATCAAACAAAATTAATAGCATGTAGAGTTTCAAAAATAAATCCAACTTGTGAGTAGTATGTAGCAATAAAATATCAGTCATCAATATGAATATATGACATTTGAAGAAGAACCATAAAACTTCTAGTTAGTTGATGAGGATGATCCACTGTCTAGATGGTGCATGATAGTAGCTAAGTTTTTGGATCTACATATTCCATTTAACTAAGCAACGTATGAAAAATAATATATAGTTGCAGTAGTATCTAAGAAAATGGCACATCCCTTAGCTTGAAAAATATAGCTCTGATTTGATCCAAATAGATAAAATTTATGATTCATGGGAGTAATGAATAGAAATGATATCATAGTCTTGAATGAAGATGTAATAAGTATAACAGTAGGATGCTAAAGTGACCACCAACCTAGGAAAGTCTCTCTTCATTCTCCTCTAATTTTTTATTATATCACTTTATTTTTTTTCTCTCTCAGGACCTCAGTCTCTCCATTTTGTTTTAGATTTTAGAGGTTGTTTTTATTTTGCCCAGTATATTGTAGTGTGAATGAAGATCTCTTCTTTCTAATATTTGATTCTATCTAGAACTTAAGCGAATGGATGAAAAATCAAGAATATAGTATGACTAAAAAGAGATTTGCATAATTATATTTCTTATCTGGATCTCATGATATTTTTGCTGGTTCAGATCATCCTTGTCATGGTCTCCTTCCTTGCTTAGACCTTTTTCTCTGATTAAAATTTCTTTCTCATTCGAAGCCCCCCAATTTAGGCTTGGGTGGGAGAGTTTAAAGATGGATACTGAATTCTATCATTATTATTGTTATTGGAGCAGTGTGATGGAGCTTCTCTCGCTGGATACTCATTTCCTCCCAAAATGAGCTCAAAGGCCCTTTTTCTAGCACCATCTGTTGACGCAAAAATCCATCTCGAGGTTGGATTGCTGGAGTTGCATGATGGTGGTGAGTCAGCGGTGACGAGATGAAGGCGACCATACTTGCAAGAGAAGTCCTTAATTAGAGTTGGCTCCAGTAGGGATCCTCTGATGCTCAAGTTAGTTTTTCATTCAATAGAGAGAAAAAGATGAGCATTTGGGAGAGAAGAGTTGCAAACCTTAGGGTCCCTCTTTTTCCTCTTTTATAGAAGGGTCTGGAGTTTATTAGGATGGGTTGTAGGTTGTTAGTCATGGAAGATCAATGGGTTGTTAGATATTTTGTTTGTCTACTAGAATATTCTCAAGAATCATATCAGGTATTGTCCTCTTATGGCATGTAGATAAAAAGTTGACTACTCAAAGGAGTTCATCCTAAGAGAGTTCATCCTAAAGGAGTTCATCCTAGAGGAGTTTGCTCTGGAGGAGTTCATCCTAGAGGAGTTCGTCCTGAAGGAGTTCATCCTAAAGGAGTTCGTCCCGAAGGAGTTCATCCTGGGGAGCTCATCCTGGAGGAGCTCATCCTAGGAGAGTTCATCCCAGAGGAGTTCATCCTAGGAGTTCATCCTGGAGGAGTTCATCCTAGGAAAGTTCATCCCTGAGGAGTTCATCTTGGGGAGTTCATCCTGGAGGAGTTCATCCTAGAGGGTCCATCCTTTTGGTAACTTCAAGTTTGGCCTGAGATAGGAACTTGGCCTCAGCCTTCTGAAGATCTTCAATTAGACCATATTATGACTAACTTCCATCTCTTGATGAACTCAAGTTTGGTCTTAAATAGGACCTCGGCTACAGCCTTCCGAAGACCTTCAATTAGCCTTCATCGTGACTTTGGCTTCCATCTTATGATAACTTCAAACTCAGCCTGAGATAGAACCTCGACCTCAGCCTTCAATTCAGCCTTCCAAAGATTTTGGCTCTCCTCTTTTGATAACTTCAAGCTCGCCTGAGATGGGACCTCAGCCTCAGCCTTCAATGGCTTTCAACTAACCTATATTGTGATCCTGGCTTTCCTTCTTTGATGATATCAAGCTCAGCCTGACTTAGGATCTCAGCCACAGCCTTCTGAAGGCCTTCAATCAGCCTACATTTTTATGTCTTCAGTAGGCATAAAAGTCCCCCAACAAGTTGCATGTTGATGTGCTTATTAATTATGTCAAACATACTGTGAATGTAATAGGATCGAAACAACATAAACATAGCTTAAATAAAATGTACCTATGGCACCTTATACTAGGTCATATAGTAGAAGATAGGATTAACAAACTAGAAAAATTTGGACTAATAAGTTCGTTGACTTCCGAGTCATATCTGATTTGCGAATCATGCCTTCAAGGCAAAATGACCAAGTTGCTCTTTGTGGGACGTGGAGAAAGGATCATAGAGTTACTTGCTTTGGTGCATATAGATGTCTGCAGTCCATTCGATGTGCCGGTCAGAGATGATTTTATTTACTTCATTATCTTTACCGATGATTTTTCTTGATATGGATATATGTACCTTATGTGTCATAAGTCTGAGATCTTTGAAATGTTCAAGAAATTCATATATGAAGTGAAAAGATAGACCTGAAAGCTTATTAAGGTTCTTCGATCAGATCGAGGAGGTGAATATCTTAGAAGAAAATTTTTGGACTATCTTAAGAATAATGGCATAGTCTCATAGTAGACTGCATCTAGAATGCCTCAACTCAATAGAATTTCAGAATGGAGAAATTGGACCCTATTAGATATGGTCCATTCCTTGATAAGCTTCATAGACCTTTCTGAATTTCTTTGTGGACATAGTCTAATAACAACTATTTATATACTAAATAGGATTTCTTTTAAAACCATTCCTATCATACCATATGAGATGTGGTATCATAAGAAATCAAGTCTGAGTCATCTCAAGATTTAGGATTGTCTGGCTCATGTCAAGAGACAGTAAGCGGATAAGTTAGATCAAAGTCTCTTAGAGCTCGATTTATTGGATATCCTAAGGAGTCTTTAGGATATTACTTCTATCCTCTAGAGGACCATAATGTAATCGTGAGTCGACATGCAATCTTTCTTAACAAATTATTTATTCAAGATAGAGGCATGGAAACATAGATCAGGCTCGAGGAGAAAATCTCCAAAGAGCAACTAGCCAAGGAACCTGGTCTGTCTGAGTCAATCCACATACTTTCTACTCCACCTCGTAGGTCAAGTAGGATTTTCTGTTCTCCTAAGAGATACTTAGGTATTATTTCAAATAATGTAGAGAAAATATTCCTCACAGAAAATAGAGTTTATGGAGATGACCCCAAAACCTAAGATAAGGCAATATTAGATATTGACTCCGAGAAATGGCAAGGACAATGAAGTTAGAAATTGACTCAATATGATTAAATCAAGTTTGAATCTTGGTAGATCCACCTAAAAGTGTTGTACCTATTGGGTGTAAATGGATCTTCAAAGATAGGTTAGTGGCGAAAGGGTATAGTCAGTACGAAGGCACTGACTATCAGGATACCTTTTTGCTAATGGCCATGCTCAAATTCATCTACACACTACTTGCTATTGCAGCATATTTCAATTATAAAATATGATAAATGGATGTGAAAATGATATTCTTAAATGGATATCTTGAGGATGATATCTATATAAAATAGTCACTTGATTTCACCTCTAGTGATGGAGATCACAAGGTTTACAACCTGCAAAGATCCATTTATGAAAATTAAGCAAGCATCTCGAAGCTAGAATGCTTATTTTAATAATGTGATTAAATCATTTGGTTTCATCAAGAATGAGGAGGAGCCTTGTATATTCAAAAAAGGTCAGTAGGAGTGCTATTATCTTTCTTGTATTATACGTGGATGACATCCTTCTAATTGAAAATGATATTTTCATATTGACCTCAGTCAAGATATGGTTGTCTAAGAAGTTTTTTATAAAAGATCTAGGAGAGGCATCCTTTATTTTGGGGATCAAGATCTATAGAGATAGATCGAAGAGGAAGCTAGGCCTGTCACAGAAGATGTTCATTAAGGAGGTGCTGAAAAAGTTTAGCATGGAGAACTCCAAGAAGGATCTTCTACCCTACAGACTTAGGATTCATCTCTCTAAGAAGATGTGCCCCAATACATCAAAAGAGATAGAATGCATGAGCAAGATCCCTTATGCTTCAGGGATAGGGAGCCTCAAGTTTGTCATGCTATGCACACGACTTGATATTGTCTATGCTGTAAGTGTCATAAGCAGATATCAATCAAATTCAGATGAAGAGCACTGATTTTTTATGAAGTGTATCCTTAAGTACTTGAGAAGGACTAAGGATATGTTTCTAGTCTTTGATAATGGAGAACTCCAGATCTAAGGATATACAAACTTAGATTTTATGTCTGATATTGATGATCGAAAGTTGACATCAGATAGTCTGATCCTATGCAATGGTGGCATTGTAAGCTAGAAGAGTTTCAAGCAAACAATGATAGCAGACTCCAATATAGAAGCAGAGTACATCGCTACCTCGGAAGCTATGAAGGAGGCATTCTAGCTTAAGAAGTTTGTTGCAAAAAAAGATTGATGCCATCTGATGTCGTCCCTCTGTACTATGATAATAATAGCACCATAGCCCTAGCTAAGGAGCTAAAGTCTCACCAAAAGTCAGGCAAATCAAGTGGTGGTTTCATCTCATTCGTGATTATCTCAAGAAAGGATATGTTGAGATGAAGAGAGTCGACACCATAGACAATACGACTGACCCACTAATGAAGCCTTTAAGCCAATAAAAGACTGAAGCCCACCTTGAGAAGATGGGACTTAGATTTATAGCCAATTGATTTTAGATCAAGGGAAAGTTTGTTAGATGTGTACTCTAAAAGCCAAATTGGCCAACACTTATAATACATTCTCAAGGCAAATTTATAATTTTAACTTATTATTAATAAAAATTAGGTTATCTTTTTAATCAGATCTATGTAATAAGTGGCTGTGATTCATTCATTAGGTTAATGGATATGATAATATATATTTTCAAGAGTTGAGAATTTGAGATATGTGTTATTGTAATTAACTTATAAACTACTCTCGATTGTAGAATTATCATGAGAATGGTGATCGATCCGAAAGATTGATATATGATCACTTTCTTAGGATAAATAAGTCTTAAATTATAGTTTGGAGAAATTGAAGTGAAAGTACAAGTGCTTATTGAGAATAAAGGTACTAAGCATGATTAATTCGAGCAATCTTAAGAGAGTCTATCTTCTCATCGATGACTTGCTCATAGCTGTAGTTTTGTTTCTGGTTCTTTGATCTGAGATGCATCGGTAGTTCATCTTAAGCATGTTATAGTTTGACTACATCATAACTTAGTCTTCTATTCATTTAAAATTCTGAGGTATATGTTGGCTATAGCATGTTCATTGTAGGAATTGGATTGCACGAAGATGGGATCTGTCAATCTCGGTAGAGGAGTAGTCCTATGGTAATCATGAGATCGAGTCCTAAAGCCCATGGCCATGGTAGTGTGAAATAATAGAAAGAAGTTTCTATGAGGGTTTCACATCGAACTCAAATCAAATGATTTAATCATATGATAGGAATTGGATTTGACAAGTCAACCTTAACTTAGATCTTGTATGGACTCATGATGGAAGAACCCAATCACATGATAGTTACATCGAGAGGTTCTTTCTTAGTTCTGATGGATTGTCATCATATACTACTAGGTGTCACTGGTGGATTAGGGACCAATTAGAATTATCTCGATGATCAATAATTCTAATTAGATGAATCAGAAAGAGTTCTGATCTATCAAAAGATATTTTGATGATGTTGATCATAGAGATCATGACATGTCCTATTACCATATAGAATTGAACCTATTAGATCACACAAACAAGAGTTTGGGTTTAGATATCATTAATTGGACTCATGTAGTCTGATTGATTTAGATTTGATCCAATTAGGTTCAAGAAAATTATGCTAGCAAACAATTGGACCTAACTTTCTCTTTCATTGGATTTTCTGATTGGTCTAAACTTAGTCAAATTGAAATTAGCTCATCCAGAAGCCTTGTATGGGTTTGTCCTGGACTGACTGGACCTTGTCCAGGTTTGATCAGCCCTTATCTTAATTTTTCCTGAAGAGAATTAGAACAAGGGGGTGCCAAGAGTTGGCGCCCCCTTTGACTTGATCTTTTACACAAGAAAGAAAGGAGGGCGCGTGCTTCCCCTATTTTTTCCCTTAAGACGTGCACCCCCAGATGATTCCTAAAGAGAGAAACTTAGGGGTGCATGCCCACTTCCCTCTTGGCGTGCACCCACTAAGAGGATAAGGATGAGGAGGTTGTGGAGTTTGTTGGTTCATTCAAATAGTTTGAATGAGTCAACCTGGGTTTTGAATTAATTCAAACTTTTGGAAGTTTGTTTCCTATGCCAACCCCCCTCATCAAGATAAGGTGGCACACAAATTTGTGGGACTTTGTGCAACAAAAATCCAAGTAAAATCTGAATGGGGCATGGGGTTTAGTAAGGAGTTCTTCTGCATCTTAACTTCGAACTGGTCAAAGTCCAGAAGCCCGAGGACTCTAGGTCTCCAATTATTTCTATAAATAGGAGACTAGGCCAAAGGGTTTCGCCATTTGATTAGCCCATAGCGAAGCCCTATCGCTTCATTTCCATGCCTACTCTCCCTACTCTAGTTCCTCTCTCCCATGCCTAAGAGTTGGGCTGATCCTTGCTTCATGAGTTGAGATGCTATCCGTGCAAGTCGAAGTCGAAGGAGATCCCGATCGTGTGCCGATCGGACTACTGTCGGAGATTGGATCGAAGGCACAACAAGGAGATCTCTTTTTGATTTTCCAAAAATAGTTCTAAAAGAAGAAAACCTCCAGATCTGACTCGAGTGGATATTGATAAAGGCCGAACGCATGCATAGCTAAAGATGAACCTCGGGATAGCTTCAGATCATCACAGCAAGTAAGTTGTTTACTCATAATTAGGTGGTATTTTAAATACCCTTTTGCATGTTTAGTTTCATATGTACATAATCAGATCTAAGATCTTTCAGATTTGATCAGATCAGCGAAAAAATTTTAAAATTCTACTACTTAATCCTGATTTGACTAGGCTGATCTAGCAGAACCTTCAGTTAATAGAGACAGAAAGTGTTGTCGCTAATAATCTGGCATAGAAACTATAGTCTTGCCAACCATATTATCGATTACAGCAATCTTGTCATTGGTAATAGTCCATCCATAAACCTTACTCAGCCCACCAGTGGAAAAAAAATTAAGTGAAAAAAATTCTCCATGCTTTCTCTACTCCTCGTGCACCCTTCCCGGCATTCCCCACTCCCCACGCGTCCTCCTTCCCATTGACCTGACCCCATCAGTGCCTCCTATACCATGGCCACTAGCCCGCTGCCCTAGCTCCTCTTTGCCCAAGCCCATCGATGCTCCTGCACGGCCACCCCAGCCTTGCTTCCCCTACGGCCGCCCCGACCCCACCGGTGCCTCCTGTGCTATGGCCCCATGTAGCCACCCCAGCCCTGCCTCTCTCGCGGCCACCCTAATCCTGCCAATGCCTCCTGTGCCATGGCCTTGAGCCAACCACCCTGCCCTGCCTCTTCATAGTAGCCCCGACCCCATTGGTGCCTCCTATGCTATGGCCCCGAGCCTACCAGCCCTGCCTCTCCCGTGGCCATCTTGACCTAGCTAAAGCCTCCTATGCCGCAACCCCGAGCTTGCCACCTCGGCCCTACCTCTCCTATGGCCATGCTGACACCATCGATGCCTCCTGTGTCATGACCTCGGAGCCTACTGCCCCTATCTCATTGGCCTCCCCATGGCCCCAACCTGACCGATCTAACCGCACGGCCCCTACCTCGCCACCCCCAGCCTACGGCCTCGATCTTGCGGCCCCTTTCCTACTTTTGTGAGCAGTATCAATGGCAACGGCATTAGCATCAACTAATGTTGTATTAGTGATGGCATTAGCAAAGACTAGTGTCGTCACTAATAATTTTACATGGATAATAATAATGACAGCATTAGCATCATTGGAGTATTAGTACAGCTGATTAGGCTTTATTGAGTAGCTATCAAGCAACATTAGAGTCTATGCAAAAAAAATCAAAAATCACTAGGGCAAGGCTATAGCGACATGCATAATTATAATAATTTTACATACATAATAATAGTTTTTCTTCTTTCAATTCTTTTCTTCCTGCTTTTACTAACTTGTTGTTCTTGGATTTTTTGATAGGTTTGATATTTTGTGTCACAAATCCAAACGATTAGCTTGCATCATGCAAATAGAAATAGATAGCTGTACAATTATTTTTCTAAATAAAATGCGTGATAGCTGCTAGTTGCCAACATACAACCACAAAATACCTTGTTAAAGATAAAATCATATAATATGCTAGCATTTCTTAAATCAAACCAATATAAATATTTTCTAATTATATGTCCTAACTAGAATGGATATCGTGAAGCCAAATCTCATCACACCTTTTGGCAATTGATAAATTGCCTTAGTAAAAAAATAATGAAAGATAAAAATAATTATAATATGTTAAGTATTTTAAAATCTATAAAGATTTTTCATTTATGTCCACCTAATATTTTGTAATACATTAATTACATATATAACTCACCATCAAGTAGGAAATGATGGGTGAAATACAGGTGTGGTATGGATTTTTTTAACCCAAAATATGGATCAATATTTAATATATACAGCAACAAAGTTCATAAAGTGGTGCCACACATTGTCCTTTTTCGTATCCCAAGCTGTGGCAATGATCCATTACAACTTTTGGTCTCCACGTCGCATAATGCAATACAATAATATCTTGCTTGTGCCCTGTGACAACAAAATAATTTTTGAATTAGCATGAACATTTATACTTGTGAGAACAAATATTTAGAAAATCTAAGAAAAACTAAGGTGTGCTACATTAAATATTAAACAAAAGATAATGATGCATTTTAAGGCCTTAATGTCCACATATTCTTTCAATTTTCTATACTGAAATATAAGAAGAAGCATACCATAAGCAAAGAACATAGCAAGAACTATGATGGCCATGAAAATTTTATTGGCATTGGAAGAGGAAGAGTAAGCCATATCAAATTTCTTGATCTAGTCTAAGAATATGTGTTAGGGGGTCAAATTTATATTTGTCCAAAATATTTCTTTTGTTGAGTAATAACAATTGTCTAAATGGAGGTTTTGTTTCCTTTAATTGCCATTAGACATTATTTATTGGGTTATTGTACCAATAGTTTCTTATATCTTAATAAGATGATAACATTTTATTTTATTCGATTTCTTCATGGAATCTTAATTAATATCGCTGGATTAAGTGACTTGGAAGCCATTATTCTCTAACATATTTAAAAACAATAGGGTCCATTAAATGTTTTGATAGGCACCCTTCAAAAATTGAATAATGGGAAGAGGGTGATGGATGATAAGTATCATAAATTCATCAATAAAAGCATTAATATATTAATTAATTTATATTTATTTTTAAAAATTAATAATCAATTTATATATATTTTTAAAAAACTAATATTTTTATTAATTAAAAATTAATTTAAAAATAAAAAAAAAATAAAATTTTATTATCAATAGAAAGAAGTCATTTTTTTTATCACAACGAAATAAGTTTGAAGCAAATCAGAGCTAAAATGGACTAGATATAAATTTTTTAAAAAATAATAATAAAAATAAAAAAAATGGCTCAGTCGGTTCATCAAGCCAAACCACAAAGCCAAGTCATGCCATAAAAGCTGGCTAAGCCGCAGAAGCTGCCAACCAATTCACGAAATCTGGCATGGACCACCAACTTAGCAAAAGACGCCCAATCATATGCTATCACATGGTGGACCAAGACCGCTGAAGGGTCTATAGAAAACTCATCATGGCGTGTAGGGGCAAAATGGTAATTTCACTAGGCTTGCCATGCGTTGATTGGTTGCGGTCTACGGTGCAGTCGGTTTATGCGATTCACATGAACAGTAATGGCACCATCGTGCGGTCTAGGTTGATTGCGGTCCAAATCCAACATCTAAGGATTTTTCCTATTTTAATTCGAATTTAGCCATCTCCCAGTGCAATCGGACAGCTGTGAGCCTTCCAGACAGCAATCCAATGGCCTAGAAACCTTCACACCTAAAACACCCAAAACAAGATCCAATGGCCCGATCTTCTCTAGATCAACTTCATCGGATGGTCATAAATTAATCAAACCTGATTTGGGCTTTTAAAACTCCATTTTTGACGATTTTAGGACCGTTTGATCCCCATCTAACATCTGATGGCCAGAGTTCACCCAAGAGAGCATAATTCATCTAGATGCTATTTTAATTCGAATTTTACTCAAATTTCTCCATATTTTGATAATTAAAATGGCTCTTATTCTCATATTGCCTACAACAAAAGACTCCAGTCCTCCAATATCTATAAAAAGATCCCAGGCCATCAAATCAAAGCATCTTCGATCATGGAAAGAAGTTTGATAAAGGTTAGAGTCATGCTTAGGTTAGAGGCTGCTTCAAGAAAATGGGTGCTACAAAAAAGAGCTGGCTTCTATACCATCTCAATGCCGACATCAATCCAAGATCAGAGATCAGCCGCTTTTATTTTTTTTAAAATTTTATATATTTAAATTATAAACTTTTAAATTAATATAAAATTTATTTTTATGCTTTTTAAATTCATGCTCTTTATTTTTATTATAATTTAATTTCTATACTTTAATTATTACTCTTTATTTTATTATAATTAGATGCTAAGATCTAAATAGTAGATCTTAGTACCAAATTTTTCTTTTCATACTATTTAATTTCTACCTTTTATTTTCTATTTTTTGACTCCAAATTAATTTTCAACAATCTTTTTTTTCTTTCTCTTTTATAAAATCAAATATTTTAAAACTAAAATACTATCTTCTTTGTGGATTCGACCCAACTCACTGCTTTCTACCTATTTTAAATTATTTAAAAAATTAAAATTAAACTGATAAATATGGTATCTTAACAATAACATCATACTCTTATCAAATTTTTCGCACCGTTGCTAGAGAAGACAAGAGCGTTAAATTTTTTTTGATTTTTTTAATTTTTTTATAAATTAATTATAAATAAACTTTTAATTTTTTTATTTTCTATAAATAGTGCTTACTAACTTTTTCTTCTTTATTTTACAGAAAAAAAGAGAGAAAAAAAGAAAAGAGCAAAAAGATTAGGGTAAGGAGGAAGCTTCCAATCCTACTTGGTGAGATCTATCCTAACCCTATATTTTTTATTATTATTTATTTTATTTTTAAATTAATTAAAAATTATCCACTTAAATCTAATTAAAAGCTTCATGACAAGATTAAAAATTCTAATTGCTTAGAGCATGCATTTTATTTCTTATGATGATTGCTGGAGGCGAGGTAAGCTTCTCAAGACTCAATTAATTGCATGCATCTAATTTAAATTGCATAGAATCCCAAGCTTGAAAAATTTTTTTATGCATATTCATATTAAACCAAATTAAGATACAATCCATTAAACAAGATAAGGTAGAAATTTAATCATCCTTTCGTAACCCACAAATAACCAACCAGCATCCTGCATTGATCTAAGCCTTTAAATTAAAATCAATTAGACATCGATTCTAGGAACTTGAGCTCATTAGGACAAGAAATTCTAAAAGTTGGATCGGGTTAGGGTTAGTCAGTTTAATTGGTGTCTAAGGCAAGTGCTTCAGGGATGATTGGGCTTAAAGGAAGATGGTTTATAAATGATTCTGTTAGCTTACCTGGCCAAGCATAATTGGTGTCTAAGGCAAGCAACGGTGGAGCTCCCACCAACCTTACACTTATCTAACCAGTTGATTAGCTGTTCTTACACTTTGAGGGCTTGAAGGTGACCTTGGTAGTTAGAAGCTATCTAGATCTAGAACAATCCTTAGTTAGAATTGTTTGCCTAACTTAATTGCTAACCAATATTAAACCTAATTAAAACTAATCTTCTCTCTCTTCTTAGCTCTAGGACTTCTTAGGATCTCTTCTTTAAAACTCCTCTTTCTTTCTTCTCCTTTTCTCCTCTTCTCTTAAAAAAAATAAATTTAAATAAAATAAAATAAAATATATTAAAAATAATAAAAATTAAATAATTAAATAATAAAAATAATTAAAAATTTTATAATAAATAAAAATTATAAAAAATAAATAAAAATATATAAAATTATAATAAAATAATAAAATCATTAAAAAAATATTATTTTTTTAAAAAAATAATAAAATAATAATAATAAAATTTAAAAATTTCTAAAAAATCTAAAAAAATAAAATTAAAATATAAAAAATTAAAATATAATTAAAATAATTAAAATAATATAAAAATAAAAAAATCTAAAAAAATTCTAGACCATACATTAGGGTTGCACTAGGATACACACGATAGAAAATTACTTTACCTGACCTAGTTAAATCCAATCATGAAATTAAATAGCTAAAAATATTAAATCCAATAACTAAATGACTAAAAATTTTACAGATCCACCTAGATAGATGAAGAAATATTTTATTTTTTGTACCTATAACCCATCGAGTTGCATCCAGTTATCTAATATCCATGCTACCCACTATGAGATCAAGCCGACCATAATCCAGATGCTCCTATCTTTCTATGGAAACATCAATGAAGATCCTTATAAGCATCTAGATGAATTTTTAGAAATCTACTCTATGGTAAAAATCCAAAATTTAACTAATAATGCTCTTAGACTAATTTTATTTTCTTTTTCATTAAAAGATAAAGTCAAGTACTGGCTTGGCATAATAGAAAGACTAATTAAAACTTGGGCTAAATTGTAAAGTAAATTTCTTAAAAAAATTTATTGTATAGGTCGAACCAATACCATGAGACGAGCTATCACTGAATTTGCTCAGCTTCCAAGAAAATAAATTCACGAGTCATGGGAGAGACTTAAGAAACTTCTTAGAAAATGTCAACCTAGAAATCGATCACTGATCCAATTTGAGTACCTCTATGGGATAGACCTCAACAGAAAACTATTGAGTAACAGCAACAAGTGATTGAGTTTAGTAGTTCCTCATAGAAAATTATTGACTCTAGAGATATGGTAATATGGAGAAGACAAAATTGTTTGAAGCACGCACAGAATCGAAAGCGCCCCTTGTTTCAAATAGAGGATGGGTTATTCACATTTAATTTGATGGTCAGAGGCGAATTGAAAGCTAAGCAATAGTAATTAAGATCCCCCGAGGGAAAAAGAGAGATGTCTCCTATGGTCTCAAGAAGAAAATGATCCTATTTGACCGCTGTACATTGCTAACATCAGGAAATAGAACAATCGCGAATTTCGTGTAACTGGCCAAGTTGCTAAAGTAGCTAAAGTAGTGATAAATCCTGTCAGTAAAATGGGTCCTATGGAAAGTCCATCGATTCCCAGTCTCCAGTGAAAATCAAAAATATCTATCCATTTATAATCTTCTTCCAATTGGATTAATGGATCATCCAATTGGAAATGATAACAGAATGCATAGGTTGTTAGAAGGAGTTCTAATAAGCATATACAAATAGTATACCATCTAAACATCTTATTTCCTCATAGTGACAAATAGTTCAAGCTTTCTATGAGGGTTTAGGAGATCATTATAAACAAATGGTAGATGCATCCTGTGGATGTGCATTTATGAATAAAAGTGAGGATGAAGCCTATGCCCTATTTGAAATCCTACGTAAAAATTCAATCAACCATGCTTCATTATCTTTCTTCCAAAAATGGGCAGGGATCTATGAATTTAAACATCCAGAATCTAGTTCTAAGACTGACTTGAATCAAATAAATAAATTAAATTTTCTTGCCCAAAAATTAGATCAACTCCTAATTCTAGGTAAACAATCTCCTGCATAATTCACATCATCTTCAATTATTAGGAGACTTGATCAATCTATGCTAGCCCAACCTATCATGTGAGTGAATATCCTATGGCTGCACAATTTTCACTTTTCATCCAATAACAAGCTCAAGCTGTGCAAGGCTACCCCAAGCCGATTAATGATCTTTTTTCAAACACGTAAAATCCAAATTGGAGAAACTACTCTAATTTTTCTTGGATACCCCAACAGACTCAAGCTCAAATCCAAATTTCATCCATTTATCAAAATAAGCCCTAATATCAAAATTATACCTATAATAGTGGTCAGTCTACTCAGCTATCATATTATAATCAACCATCATATCCACCTTCTCAACAGATCAATCTAGCTAACGATAGATTTAATTAACTTCAATAATTAATTCTGACTCAACAATAATCTATCATCGGACTAAAAGTATAAATAGGATAACTAGCTAAGTCTAATATGAGAAGAGAACTAGATCAATTGCTAAACCAACCGAATCTTATAAATAACCCACCTATTGTCCATCAACCACCTGGACCTAATTATCAATCTGATGTTCCACTTAAGAATCTTCAATTAGAAAATGTTAAAGTAACTTCTAAACTTAAGAGTTATAGGATTCTTATGAAACCATATCAAGACTAGGTGAGAGAGGCTAGTACCGATGCTAATCAAAATAAAAATTTAGAGGTACAGATTAGTACTGAGACTAATCATATAGAAGAACCTGAGTCCAAAACTAGTACTGATGCTGGTTTCAGTTTAAATGAGATAGATAAGGAAAAGCAGAGAAAAGATGATTTTACCCGAGATTTATAAACCAAAAATCCTGTTCCCTTCAACCCTAGAAGCTGGTTCTTCTTATAAAAACTAAAAGGCATGTAATGAAATGTCAACGAAGTTATTTGAATAATGTCATATTAATTTACCTCTAGAACTAAAATTGCCTTTAGACATCCTTCCAGTACTCATTACATCAAACTTAACTCCTAACCTAAAAACTCAATTTATGAGTATTTTAGAAGAACAAATAGGAGAAATTCTTAACAAATAAGGGTCTAAGAATGGTGTCGCATCCTATGTCCCCAAAATTCAAAATGAATACATCAATAATGGGATAACAAACTATTTCCCTGCGAATGGCAATCCAAAACCATTGGAATTTATCAATTTAGTATATAACATAGGATAGTAAGCTGAATTATGTTTGACTGAAGATGGTAAACTTAGTGCTTATTGGGAGGCAACCCAATATTTAATTTTCTTGCATCTAATTTATCTTTTTAATTTTTTTAAGATAATTTGAAAAATTTGGAGGGAGAGCCCAAATTTTTAAAGACATATAATGGACCATCAAAAATATATTAAGTTAGGTATATTCTTTCTTATTCTTTATTATACTCTTTATTTTTTCTTCTCCATTGAGGATAATATCGATTAAGTTGGGAGGAAAGAATAATAAAATTTTTTAAATTTTTAAGCCCTCGAAGAAGTTAGTATTTAGTATTTAGACACTCGATTATGCTAAAGAATCAAATTAAACTAAGCATTTTTTAAAAAAATTAATGCATAGATTAGAGAATTTATGAGATATTAAGGGATCAAAATTTAAGAAAACCCAATAAAGAGATAAGTCTAGAATATAAATTTTTTTTTTAGCACTTTTGATTTTTTTCTATCAGCATCAAAAAAGAGTCTACTTTTATGGACTTGTGCAGGATAACTATACATTTCTTCATAAAAAAATAAATAAAATAGTTTCTAAGTACTTCTCATGGAGTAACCGGACCTCTTTGCCTAAGTAAGTTTAAGTTTCACATCAAAAAATGGAAAAGATGAAGAAGCTCATTATAAAGCTAGTCTTAACTTGTAGCCTATTTGATTTGAGCTAGTAAGCTCGAGAGATATTTTATACCTAGTGCCCTAAAGTCAACTAGTTTGGAAGTCATTAGCCCAAGACTCACTACAAGGATCAAATAAAAAGCTTAAGAAATTAAGACACTCAATAGTGATACAATGTTAAAAAAATAAAAAAATAAAAAAATAAAAAATATATATATTAATTTTTTATCAAGTAACCGAATCTCGTTACCTAAGCAAACAATGATATTCGCATCAAAAAGTGGATAATACAAAAAAATTTAATAAATAAAGGGCAAAAGTAGTAATACATTTGTCCATATGAAAGTTTAGATAATTCAGAGATAAAGACAAAAATAATTTAGAAAAAATTTTAAAAAATTTAATATTTTTTACTTAATTTTTTTATTGATAAGTATTAATATCCCAATAATATACCTCACTTATGCTCTACTAAATATCAATGGCCATTTTGAAACTATTTGGATAAAATTTGAAACTCTAAAATTAAAAAGTATCTAAAATTTAATTATTTCTTTACTCGAGGATGAGTAAAGCTTAAGTTGGAGGGTGTAATAAGTACCATAAATTCATCAATAAAAATATTAATTAATTAATTTATATTTATTTTTAAAATTAATAATCAATTTATATATATATATAATTAATATTTTTATTAAATAAAAAATTAATTAAAAATAAAAAAAATAAAAAATAAAATATTATTACCAATGAAAAGATCTTATTTTTTTATCATAATAAAATAAATTTAGAGTAAATCGAAGCTAAAATGGATTAGATATAAATTTTTTAAAAAAAAATTAAAATAAAAAAAATGGCTCAGCCGGCTCATCAAGCCAAGCCAAGCCATTAAAGCTGACTAAGCCATAGAAGCTACCAGCCAGTCCATAAAACTAGACATGGACCGCCAGCTCAGTAAAAGATGCCCAATCATATACTACCATGTGGTGGACCAAGACCGCTAAAGGATCTACAGGAAATTCATCACGACGTATGAGGCAAAATGGTAATTTCACATGGCTTGCCATATGGTGATTGGTTGCGATCTATAGTGCAGTCGATCTATGCAATCCGCATGAACAATAATAGCACCATTGTACAGTCTAGGTTGATTACAGTCCAAATCCAATGGCTGAGGTTCTTTCCTATTTTAATTCGAATTTAACCATCTCCTAGGGTGCGATTGGATAGCTATGAGCCCTCCAGACAGTGATCCAATGGCCCAAAAAGCTTCCGACTTGATTAAAACATCCAGAACAAGATCCAATGGCCTGATCTTCTTTGGATCAACTCCATCTGATGGCCAGACTTCACCCAAGAGAGCAGAATTTGTTAAGATGCTATTTTAATCCAAATTTCACTCAAATTTCTACATATTTTGATAATTAAAATGGCCCTTAGTCCCACATTGCCTGCAACAAAAGACTCCAGCCCTCCAACACCTATAAAAATAATCTCAGGCCATCAAATCAAAGCATCTTCGGTCATAAAAAGAAGTTTGATAAAGGTTAGAGCCATGCTTGAGCTAGAGGCTGCTTCAAGGCAATGGGTGCTATGAAAAAGAGCTTGCTTCTACACCATCTCAATGCCAACGTCAATCCAAGATCAAAGATAGCTGCTTTTATTTTCATTTTTTTAATTTTATGTATTTAAATGATAAACTTTAAATTAATATAAAATTTATTTTTATGCTTTTTAAATTCATGCTCTTTATTTTTATTATAATTTAATTTCTATACTTTAATAATTACTCTTTATTTTATTGCAAGTAGATTCTAAGATCTAAATAGTAGATCTTAGTACCAAATTTATTTTTCTGCATCATTTAATTTCTACTTTTTATTTTTTATTTTTTGACTTTAAATTAATTTTTAAAAATATTTTTTTATAAAATTAAAAATTTTAAAATTAAAATACTATCTTCTCTATGGATTTGATTCGACTCACTACTTTCTATCTATTTTAAATTATTTAAAAAATTAAAATTAAATTGATAAATATGGTGTCTTAACGACAATATCGTGCTCTTATCAATGGAAAAGAAAATAAAGATAATTTTAATACCATCGATGTAACAAGAAGATATGATTTAATCTTTTTCCATTATATTGGACTCTTAATATCTATTAGTTACTAGTCATGATAAAAATTATTTTGAGAAAATTTATTGATTTTAAAGATTATTGTGATTTCTGTGGAAAGAAATATACACTCGAGTGGCATGTATAACTTAATAATCTTTATGGTGACGTCTTACTTTTTATTGGTTTTATATTTTAAAAGTTGCAATTTACGATCGTGGGATAGATATCATGGCTAAAGTAGTGAGGCATGAGCCTGCACCCTTTTTGGTGAACTAAGTCTCAAGTCAAATTTCTTTCATCATGTTTCTTCAAGCCTTTCTTTATAAGATCACGTAAATCAAGAAACATTCTTCTAAATAACCTTTTATCTAAAGCATCAGCTAACAAACATCTTTTAAAAAACATAAGAACTAGCAATTTGACTCTAGTTAGAAATTGTGAGCATACCATTGATAGAAGTTATACAACCATGACAATGATTATAATAAAAAAATATTTAGACACCTTTGCTTCATGTGAATGAAACAATTAAAAGCATTGATGCTTGCAATACATATACCAATTTGGCTAGATTTGACAACCTCTCGCTAAGTGCTCATAAAATTGATTTCTCTAGTTATGAAATAAAAATCATATGTGAGGAGCTTACTGCTATCCCTAATGCTTTGGAAGTATTAGATTGGACGAAAGTGAATTGAAGGATGCATCAAGATGGTTCACAGCATCGATCTTCAATCCATTGAGGTCCCAATCTAACCACTAGATATATAGTTCATATGACAGTTCATGCATTGAGACATTAAGGCCTCTATCTATATGATTATGTGCATGAAAATTTGATAGCTACTAATATTTTTGAATTTATGTTTTGAAAATAAAATTTGATCATGTTTGCGTACCGACTAATGATTAATTATATTTTGACTATTGCATCCAATGTTGTCACATGAATTATCTATTTGAGATACTTATTGCTTATTGGGTTATCAATCTCATTATTCTCTTTTTCTTTTTTTAGATATAGATACTTAGTTATGAATGTAGGTACTACTTTGAAAATTAGAAATAAGTTTTGAGAGTATCAACATAGTTTAGATTTGGATTTATTATTATAGTTTATAAGACTATTTTTTGAGGTTCAATGAATGTTGAACTTTTGAATGTTATTTTTCAGTTGGATTTGTTAGTTAATTAAATTTCATCTTTTAGTTATTCAAATTATCTCCTTTGTGATGCATATGATATCGTGTTGGGATAACTTGCATACTTACAGAGAGTATTCTCCACAAGCATGGGTAGTTGACATGAACCCTTGATTCACGATCTCGGATGGGTGTGTGCGATAATTAATATGATATCAGAGCATAAGTGAAAAAATTATGATACATAAAATCAAATATGAGTGTTGGTAGGAAGGCACTAGGGGAATTGAGATGATAACTAATATTAATTTTGACATAACTTAGAAACTCATATTTGAGATAAGTATATTGATGGATTTGAATCAGAGTACACACCGGAAGCATTGTGGTTTAATTTTTTTTCAAGCTGATCAGAATAATAATCTGATTCAAGTGTGTCTACCGCCTATAAGTCACGACAAATGTTAGCCCACTCTTCGTAACAAACTCCATGTGGTCTAAACGGCTTATTAACATTCTATTATGGCTATCACTTTTATTCTATTATAGGCTCCGCCTATATAAGAGATCTTCTAGATATGTTTTTCTCTTTAAGCTCTCATCTCTCCACTTATATTCTCATGAGTACTCCATTCTTATTGGCCAGAAAGCCAGCTTGATCATCGAAGGGTCCTACTGGAGCCACCCACCTACGGTTTGGATTTCATCTTGTAGGTCTTGTCGGTGGCCTCGTCTTCATCAGCTCCAACAAACTCTAGCATCAACACCATTTTCTGCACCAATAAGAAAAAAAATATATGAGAAAATGGAGAGGGAGAATCTTTGTATCTTTCAAAAGAGACAAACATGATCAGGATCATCAGGGATCATATCAGGATGATTCAGTAGGGATCATTCATGATCAAAAAGCTATGAATTTCTAATAAAAGTTGGATTGGGATATGACCTACTGCATGAATTTCATAGCAATCCTCCGATCATCTTGATTTCATCTTATGTTCAACCTAGGGTTCATGAATCAGATAGAGAGAGAAAGAAAGAGTAGAAAATCCTAGAGAGAGAATGAGAGTGATAGAGAGGAGAGAGAAAATTCTTTTCTTTTTTGTTCTTTTCTTTTCTTTTAACTTTTTTTTTCTTTTCTTCTTCTTCTTTTTTCTTTCTTTCTTTTCTTTTCTTCTTTCCTTCTTGGCCAAGCAGGGGATGGAGCTGTGGTCCATGGCTAGTACTTCGGCAGGGTATGATAGCACAGCTAGATGTCCGACAGCAAGCGGTTGATGGTCATGGGCAGGGAATAGCCGATGGTGAGAAATCAAAGCACTACTATAGAATAGGACTACGATAGCGCATACTATTGCAGTAGTTTGAAAAATTGCTATCGTAGACTCAGCGCATACTATTACAATGGTTTCGAAAATTATTGTCATAGAGTTTATGGCAGTGGTTATTATAAACCACTGCTATAGACTAAACCTATGGTAGCGATTATGCTAAACTGCTATCATAGGTCGGACCAATGGCAGCGGTTCTATATAACCATTGTCATAGGTTGACTTATTAAAGCGGTTATGTTTAACCGCCACCATAGGTCCAGTCTATAGCAGCGATGTCGGTAGCCTTAGACCGTGCCATGTCGATGGTCGTGGACAGTGATCGTGGACGGTCCTGGGCCATGCCAGTTGATAAGAAAACCCCCACCAAAGGATTTTGGGCCGTGTCGACGGTCGTGAGCTATGTTGGCTGGTAAGAGAACCCCCACCCTTTGTTGCCCAGGTATGGCCACCCAAGAGGAGGGCATGAATTGGGTATTTCAAAATTTAAACTATGAATATGCTGAATTTTAATACTATGTGCTTTGTAAAATAAAGTAAAACATAAGTATAGATGAAGAATAATAGAAATGAAACTACACAAATACAAACACTAAGCTTTTATAATGGTTCAGCGCTAAACTTAGCACCCACGTCCACTCTCCAAGTATACCACTTGGGAATTCAACTATAATCACTCAAATAATTATAATTTGATTATTTTTCTTGGGCTCATAATCCAATCCGATTGATTTTAACTTAGGCTCACCAACTACAATCTTTACAATGATTATTTTTGGGGCTAACAATCAACTTAGTTGGTTTTTCATGGATCACCAACTAAAACCTCACAAGCAATTATTTTTCTTCAGGCTAACAATCAATCTCGATTAGTTTTAACCTAGACTCACTAATCAAACCTTTACAATGTCCAACTCTAGGCTTAGACCAACCTCATGTTTCTCATCCCAAGAAACTTGTAAACAAATAAAATACAATGATTAAAGAAGTTTAGAAAGAAAATCTCAATAAAGCCCAAAAGAAAAGTTTGTTAATGAAAGGCTTGTTTGCTTTGCTCTTCTTCTTGAATACTTAAAAGAAATTGATAAAGCTCTTCAATGCTTGTATTTTGACGTCTCTCAACTCTAGGATGATTGGAAGGACAAGAAATATTTAGAAGAATAGATCCTTCACTTTACTTAATGGCACTCTCAATGAATAAACTTGGTGTAGACTTGAAGGCTCTTGAATGTGTATTCCAAAAGTTTTCCTTGAAGTTCTTAAATGTTCCTTATATATTCTAAGGCTTTTTTACCATACTAAAATCTCTAAAGAAGCTCCATTTAATGCTCTAGCCATTGGGCATGAAAATCTAGCCATTGAAAAAAAGTTGGTGCTGAAAAAGTGTAGTTCTAGAAAAAACTAGCCGTTATAGTGACTTAGTCGACTAACCTTCTTGACTTAGTCGACTAAGTCCCCTGTACCTCAACTTCAGCCTTTTCTATGCTTTCTATCTTCTGCAGTCTTCTGAGACTTAGTCGACTAAGTCTCTGGGGTAGAAAATTTTCATTTTTCTATGCTTTCTATTTTTGTGATTCTCTGATACATAGTCGACTAACTCCTAACCTTAGTCGACTAAGATGTGTGCCAAGCATGCCATTTGGTTTTTGACAGTCTTTCTTTTTCAGTTTCTTTTGTAGGCTTGACTTGCTTTCTAAACTTGATTTATCTCTCATTAACTATTCTTTTCAAGGTGTATCAAGTCTAGTTTTCCTTCAAAGTCTTCTTGATTGATGGTACTTTATTTGATTGATGAATATCACTTAGAACATTATGAGCACTTGGAATTTAAACTACACATCCTCAAAAACAAAGTTAGACTTTATAACTTACACTCAAAACTCTTTGTCATCATCAAAATCAATCTTTAGGTCAACAATCTCTTCCTTTTTGATGATGATAAAATTTTTGAGTATACGCAAAATAATATATGATAAGTTTCTAAAGAATTACACATTTAAAAGGCATGAAACTATTAAATAATAAAAACATACTTTATTCTAGTTAAGATCAAGCATATATTCAACAATAACTCTTTTTCTTTTTGACAGCATCAAAAAGAATAACTCAAAAGAAGGTAATTAATAAAATCAAAAAAGTAATTATTTCTTTAATAATCTAAAAATATTAAGCTTTTTCTTGATATTATAATCAATTGAGTTTAATTTGTATTCAAAATTTGCTCCCCCTTACTATATGCCAATTTTTTTTTTCATTCCTTACTCTTGATACAATAGAAATAATTCTTGTTCTTATTGAATTTTGTTTCTCATAACTAAATTAATATCACATTATGACAAGATTTTAATGTAATTTAATATGTTAAATTCATTTTCTTCATTTACCAAATTTTCTTCCTCTCATTGTCATTATAGTATTTACTATAATTCAAGATACCAATTGGGTTTGAAAATATATATTTTTTAAAAAAATTTAGCTTATTAAATAAATATGTCATTGTTTTAAATTATTCTCAAACTCTAATCATGATAGTTTAAAAATCAGTTTTATTCAATATATCTTCAATCATAATCAATCATAGTACTCAATTATAATAGTCATTTAGAATAATATCATCAAAATCAATAAGATAAAATATTGAATTATTTGATATGCAATTGGCTAATACTCAAATCATGCATCAATATTTTAATATACTTTCTAATTGAATGGTAGAAGCAATTATCAATTTATCAAGACCAACTTATCTTCTAGAATGTTAACTACTCCATCTTCCATTTTGTGCCTTGAGCATCCACAATTAAGGTGCCATTCTTTTTTGGATTAGGGGGATATCAAGCACACCTGCACTCACAAAGATCAAGTGTATTTTGGTACCTAAGCTAACTTGAATTCTTTGAGGTTAGTATCAATGGTTCCTTTTCGAATCCAAATTTGCTTGATCCTTATATACTTATATGTATTAACCCAATAATCAAATTATTTATATCCAATTTTATTGCATTTAAAGCACGTAATGAATTTCTTATCAAAATGATATTTATTAATAGAAATTTTTGGATACCTTAGTTTTGCCAAGGAGTTAGCTTTAGATGTCATATTTTGTTTGTCTATTGATATATGCAAATTTTATGAACCAATGAAGAATTTATCTATAATTGATTTTAGTTCATTTATTTCATTTTTCAAAGTTTCATTCTATTCTAATAAATCTTTTTCTTTAACTAATAATTTGTTTTTTTCATCTACTATGTGTTTTAATCTATTTACTTCATTTTGTAGCTCTTATTTTATTTAATTAAGTCATCTTGTTTAGTTTGTAAATCTTTCTTATCTTCTTCTAATCTATCTTTATCTTTATTCAAATTTTGAGTTTCCTTTTTAAGGTCTTTGTTCCTTTTAAACAGTCTTTTAAAATTATTAAATAATTCAAAAAATGCATCATGTAATTTATTAAAAGTAAAATTATTAGATTGATTTAAGCTTATCTCTTCATTGTGAGCCATCAAGCATAGGTTTGTCTCTTCTTTACTTGAGGATGACTCTTCTTTAGAATTTGAGCTCTTACTACTTTTTAAATTAGCCAATATAGCTTTTTTTTTATTTTCTTGAGCTCTTTTTCAATGTGGGATAGTTTTTTTTATGTTTTCTAAATTAATTCTTTTCTTGTTTTCCTTTTATTGGTTCAAATTTTTTCTTCTTTCTCATAAATCTCATGAACCTTCTTACAATCACCGCCATTTCTTCATCATCTTTTGAATCCTCGGTAGAATCACTTGAACTTTCTTCAATGATCGATGACTCGAGTGCAAAGATTCTTTTCTTCAACTTTTCCTTCTCCATGCTTTGGTTCATATTGAGCTCATGTGTCATGAGCGATTCGATTAACTCTTCCAAAGCAAGCTTGCTAAGATCCTTGACTTCTTGAATTATCGTTATTTTTGCTTTTCAAGTCTTTGGTAAGGATCTAAAAATTTTGAATACAAGATCACTATTAGAATAGTCTTTTCCAAGACTCTTTAATTCATTTATAATTTCAGTAAATCTTGTAAACATATCACTTATTATCTCATAAGTTTTCATTTTAAATAACTCATATTTATGAACTAACATATTTATTTTAGATTTTTTGACTTGACTTGTACCCTCATGGATTACTTCAAGTCTATCCCAAATTTTTTTTGTAGATAAACATGTTGATATTCTATTAAATTCATTATAATCTAATGCACAATATAGAATATAATAGTTTTAGCATTTAATTGAGCTAGCTTTTTATCTAGCTTATTCTAATTTTTTTTATTTAGGTACACACATATTATTGACAATCATTGTGGATGTGTAAGGACCATTAAGTATGATATTTCACATATCATAATCTTGTGCTTGAATAAAGATTCTCATTCTAGCTTTCCAATAAGTATAGTTGGTGCCATTAAAAAAAAAAAGGTCTAATGATTGAATGTCCTTCACTCAACAAAAAGTCAAATGGGTCAGCCATAAGATCTTTAACTTTAGAATAAAAAAAAAAATCAGAGCACCTGCTCGAATACCAATTGTTGCCCAAGTATGGCCACCTAAGAGGAATGGGCGAATTGGGTATTTCAAAATTTAAACTATGAATTTGCTGAATTTTAATGCCATGTGCTTGGTGAAATAAAGTAAAACATAAGTATGGATGAAGAACAATAAAAAATGAAACTACACAAACACAAACATCAAGCTTTTATAGTGGTTCAGCATCAAACTCAGCACCTACATCCACTCTCTAAGTATACCACTTGGGAATTCAACTATAATCACTCAAATGATTATAATTTGATTATTTTTCTTGGGCTCATAATCCAATCCAGTTGGTTTTGACTTAGGCTCACCAACTATAATTTTTACAATGATTATTTTCAAGGCTCACAAACAACCCAATTAATTTTTTCTGGATCACTAACTAAAATCTCACAAGCAATTATTTTTCTCCAAGCTAACAATCAACCCCGATTAGTTTTGATATAGGCTCATCAATCAAACCTTTACAATGTTCAACTCTAAGCTTGGACCAATCTCAAGTTTCTCACCCCAAGAAACTTGTAAATAAATAAAATACAATGATTAAAGAAGTTTAGAAAGAAAAATTCAATGAAGCCCAAAAGAAGAGTTTGTCAATGAAAGGCTTGTTTGCTTCGCTCTTCTTCTTGAATGCTTAAAAGAAGTTGATGAAGCTCTTCAATGCTTGTATTTTGACTTTTCTCAACTCTAGGATGATTGAAAGGATAAGAAATATTCAGAAGAATAGATTCTTCACTTTACTTAATGGCACTCTAAATGAATAAACTTGGTGTAGGCTTGAAGGCTCTTGAATGTGTGTTCCAAAAGTTCTTGAAGTTCTTAAATATCCTTTATATATTCCAAGGCTTTTCCACCACACTAAAACCTCTGAAAAAGCCTCATTTAATGCTCTAGCCATTGGGTACGAAAATGTAGTCATTGAAAAAAAGTTGGGGCTAAAAAAATATAGTTCTAGAAAAAAAAAACTAGCCATTACAGTGACTTAGCCGACAAATCTTCTTAACTTAGTCGACTAAGTCTCCTGCACCTCAACTTCAGCCTTTTCTGTGCTTTCTATCTTCTGCAGTCTTCTGAGATATAGTTGACTAACCTCTGAGACTTAGTCAACTAAGTCTTCTGGATAGAGAATTTTTATTTTTCTATACTTTCTATTTTTGCTGTTCTCTAATATATAGTCGACTAACTCCTAATCTTAGTTGACTAAGATGTGTGCCAAGCATGCTATTTGATTTTTGACAGTCTTTCTTTTTCAATTTCTTTTGTAGGTTAGATTTGCTTCCTAAACATAATTTATCTCTCATTAACCATTCTTTTTAAGGGGTGTCGAGTCTAGTTTTTCTTCAAAGTCTTCTGGATTGGTGGTACTTCATTTGATTGATGAAAGTCATTTAGAATATTATGAGTACTTGAATTTTAAACTACACATCCTAAAAAATAAAGTTAGACTTTATAACTTATACTTAAAATTCTTTGTCATCATCAAAATCAATCTTTAGGTCAACATCCCCACAGATGGATTTTGGGCTGTGCCCGCAGTCGTGGGCCATGCCGACCGCTAAGAGAATTCTCGCTGCTAATAGAAAGTAAAATTATTTATCACTCCTCCTTAATTATTTATGGATATAATTTATGTTATAGAATTTATTGCATAACATTTTCTGGGTTATCATTTATATCTTGTTGCTTTTATTTATTGCATTGCATAATGATAGGCCTGTCAATTAATTGGTGTACATAATCTCCGGCACCCATACATTTACATATTTTTTGTATGGATGAAAGAATTATGTATAATGATCAGTTGATTGTTCAATTTGGATAGTTTAGAAATTGCAAATAATTCTAGATACGTGCTTTGGTAAGCAGCATTACTATACAATGCCATGCTCAATATTGCATACCTGTTTGACCTTTTCTATTAATAGAGCATGATGTAAGAGTATGAAAAGATTTAAATAGACTCCTATTAATTAGAGTCTATTTATTGATGCTCTATTAATATTATTGTTCAACATGTTATTTGATTAATGTTCATTAACATTGTAGGTCATGATGGCACTGTAACGCCATTTGGCTTTCACTCCTACCTCTTGGTGGGCTATGTGGAGCTTTGTATCTGAGTCATCGTTGGCAGAGCACACTCCATCCACCTCCACATCGGCTACTCAGGGACCATCGGCATTTACTCCATCAACATCTACTCCTACACCAACATTAGAGCCTCCAGCATCAGCCACATCTCTGGCACATGCTTCACCCATTGATGAGTTTTCACTAGCATCCATGTCGCATGATCCCATGGCCAGTGAGTATATATTTTATTATATTATTTATTTATTTATTTATATAGTTATTGTACACTCTTATATATTTGCATGATGTATTCTCATTATAGGTGCATCATCCAATAGGATATTTCATAGTTCCACATGTATGCTGTATGTGTGAAACCGCCAGCATCAGATAATGGTACAGTACGATGTGGAGGAAAGTCTAGTAAGGGAGACCGCATGGGAGATGCATTTTTTTTGGAGTGCTTGTGAGGCAGTCCAACATCATTCCAATACTACCCATAGACTAGTGATTGATGGACGCTGGTGTCAGGGATCAGGTGTGGGAGGAGATATGGATAAGTGTATCTTAATTATATTTATATATTTGATATATTTACACTATGTCTGATTAGAATAATTTCATAACTGATTTTTGATAACTTTATGTAGAGAAGATATGACTTTTTAGATCACGAGAGGGCTCGAGATGCTCGATTGAAGAAAATTGAAGAGTTATACCAAGGCTACAGGGTCAAGCTCCACGGAGGATGGCTCGAGCATCGATGAGATACTTTGAAGGAGCTTATTCCTTAGATACAGGACTATCCTTCGAGTCAATAGGAGGGGATGGTTAGAAATTGGAGGAGCCAAGAGTTTGAGATTTAATTTTTAATTTTTAAATTTTTGAATATACTTAAATTTATATTTGAATACTTTTAAAATACTTGTTATTTATTTAAATATTTTTTAAGCTGCCTCTCGTTAGAACTAGGAGAACCGGGTAGCTCAGGAGCACACGCACACTCTTGATCGTAAGTCTATGGCCAATCATGTGCATAAAGAGATAATAAATTTTGAATCTTACTAGATAAATTAAATTAATATTTTTTTGTATGTTTCTAATAAATTGATTCATTGTTATAGCTGATGAGAGATGGGATGACGTCCAGCCATAGTGAGATCTTTCGATCCAGCCGTATGAATAAAAAGGGCAGGTTGATGAATGCTGTGATTAGGAGGATTGTTGTAAGTAATAAATATATTAGTATAATTAGTATTATAGTATTTTTTATAATATTTTATTTAAATTTATAATTATAGGAGCAGTTAGACGTGCTCGCGAGCAAGGGACCAGACACCTCTGGCCCTCATGACCATCTATCTCAGGTCTTAGGGCCTGAGCACTCTAGGAGGATTCGATGCAGGTCTAGACATATGTCGATGAGCTACTAGTCTAAGGTGAGTATCTCTTCACATACTTTCGATCTCATCAGTTGAAAGCAGCTTGAAGAGGCGTTAGCACAGGTAGATCAGGCTAGAGAGTAGGCTGCTCAGGCTAAGAAGCAGAATGCTTAGCTATAGAGCCTCATGACCGCTCTGAAGATGAGGCTCAATGCGTATTTTGGAGCTAACTTCAAGGGCCTTGAGGATATATTGGCTGGTATTCCAGCTCCAGCACCTCCAGCTCATGCTCCATCTTCTCCTGGTGATGATGACTTAGATGTAGATTTAGAAAACTTTTGATATATTTTTTAAAAAAATATATTATAATAAATTTTATTTAATAATAAAATTTGAGCATTTTAAAAATATTATTATGTTTATAATATTTTCATGTGTTGTATGTTAAACTACATTTATCAAGTGAAAGATAAAAATTAAAAAATTTATATTTTTTATTATTCAAAATCTACGGTAAAACCGCTGTCATAGGCATGCCAACCGCTATCATAAATCATGTGCCAACCGTTGCATTAGACCTATGGCAGCAGTTATGAAGCCGTTATCATAGAGTCTATGGCAGTGATTTTGTAAATGCTGTCATAGGTTTCTATGGTAGCGATTCATTGAACCGCTGTCATAGGCTATCTATGGCAGTGGTTACAATAATTGCTACAAAAATCACTGCCATAGACCTATGATGACGGTCATAATGGCAGCAGTTATCGAACCACTACCGTAGGCTATGGCAGTAATTTTTTGAACTATAATAGCGATTCACAGCAATGGTTATCGAACCGCTACCATAGGCGATGGTAGTGATTATGAACCACTATTGTAGCCCTATTCTGTTGTAGTGAAGGGGATGGAGGCTAAAAAAAAAAGGATCCAAGATTCTTTTTTCATTTTTAGGTCTTTGGCTGATCACCAGCGACCAAACCTTTAGGGAAAAGATGGTAGGAAGGTTGGGGGTCATGAGCCAAGGGTGCAACACCATGGGCGGTAGCATCGGTGGCTAGAAAAGGGGAAACATGGCTTGGTTAAAATAGGAAAAAAAATAGGGATCATCTTTTTGGAGCTTTATCGATGATTCTGACGATCGATGGCCATCTGTAGGGACATGAGAATAAGAGGAAGAAAGAGAGGAAGAAGGGTTGGTGATTACCTTGGGCTCCAGCAGCATCATCCACTCTAATTTTTGGTGAGCATGAGTACAAGAGGCTAGGGCTTCGGTGGGAGAAGTCAAAGAGAAAGAAGAGGGCGGAAGGCTGATGGAGGGCTGGCTTCATCATGTGGAGTCCTTTGATGGGGAGAGGAAGGAATTTATAGAGGATCTCCTATGGCCCTGGGAGTCCTTATCTTGATTGGGCATGGGGAGAAGAAAACACCCTCTTCTTCATATGGCCCCTTCATTTTTTTCTTTTTTTGGTCTGCTTTGAGATTTATGCTTGAAAAATCAGGATATCACATAGATGACCTTACTTATGATGTCTCTTTGGAGAACGTTAAGAATGTAGTGTTCGCTTTTAAGTGTTTCAAGGCACCGGGTCCAGATGGCTTGGTCTTCTCTTTCTTTTAGAAATATTGGGATTTGATTAAGGATAACATCTTGGTGCTCATGGAGGACTTCCATAGAGGATCTCTTGATATGTTACATTTGAACTTTGCCTTTATCTTCCTCATTTTGAAAAAGGAAGGTACCCTTTTTGCTTGTGAGTTAAGACTGATAAATCTTCTAAATAGCTTGTACAAAATTATTTTCGAGCTCCTTCCATTGAGACTGGTTAAATTTCTTCCTTCACTGATCGATCCTTCCCAATTGGCTTTTGTTAAGGGTTGTAACATTATTGAAAATTTTTTTAGTGCCCACGAAATTTTCACTTACTATAATAGAATAAGGCAAAAAGGCATTTTGTGCAACTGGATTTTGAGAAGGCCTTTGACAAGCTTAATTAGGACTTTCTATTCGATGTTGTTTGAGCATCAAGCTTCCCTTGCAACCGGATCTCTTGGATTTGGTGTCTTCTATCTATTGCTTTTGTGGCACTTATTGTTAATAGAAACTGTTGACCCTAGGTTTCATTATGATGAATATCAAAATATTTGAGTATATGATTGATAAGTATTTAAGAAAAGATTTCAGAAAGCTAAAACCATATTTCAAAGATGCTCAAGACTTCCATCTTAAAGACTCAAAGAAGTAGGATTAAAGAGATCAAGCCATGTAAATTTCAAGAGAAGAAGGCATGTAATCGACTCCTAAAGGATTTGAGCCAACTTTGGTACAGTTTCAGTTTTTGATACAGACCATAAGTTGACTCAAGAATTCCTAAAGTTGACTCAGGCATGCAGGTTCTAGCCAGCACAGTCCTCAAGTCGACTTTTTCAAGAAAGATAAAGAGTAGATTCTTTATGCACAGTGCTCAAGTCGACTCTCGCAGTTATCGAGTCGACTCTCTCAAAAAAGATAGAAATGTGTATTTCTATGAATAGCACTCAAGTCGACCCCTAAAGACATAGAGCCAACTTTAAAGCTTGAGTCGACTCCAGATCTATTAGAGCCAACTCTATTACAACTGATAGCTGCAATGGCTAGTTTTTTAGGACTTCTCTAATGGCTATTTCTCATCTCTCAATGGCTAAAAACCTATTTTTAGGGATGTTAAAAAGGATTTATGAGTGTCTAAGCCATTATTAAAGTGAGAGAACTTAAGAAAACCAAAGAAAACAAGAGAGACCATCAGAAAACTCAAAAAACTCTTGTTGTACATTAAGTGAGCAATCAAGAAGAGAGCTTCAACTCCAACCACCTGCTTCTTGTGCATTCAAGTGATTCTCAAGAGGAAGAAGAGGGCATTTATTGCAAGAGCTTTCCACCTCCTCAAATCAAGCTTCAACGACTCTCTATTTGCTCTTAAAGGAGCTTTGAGTTTGAGTTAAATTTTGTGTTCAATTTTCTTGTTTGTAACAAATTTCAATTGGGATTGAAACTTGAGGAATATGCTTATTCAAGTCCAAAATTAGATTTGTACAAGCCTAGGTTGGCTTGGAGTGAAGGTCTTGGTCGGTGTGCTTAAAAAAAATCAATTGGATTTAAATTATGATCCTAAAAAAATAATCTTGCTGTAATCTGAATGATTATAGTGGCATTCCTAAGGAAAGAGCTTGAGGAGTGGATGTAGGTATTGTAGTTAACACCAAACCACTACAAAATCTCTGTGTGGCTTGCATGTTTACATTTAGCATTAGTTATTATTGTATATTTAATAATTGTTTCTACTATGCTTTCACTTAGCCTGATTAAATTTGTACATGTATCTGCTTAAGTTGTAAAAAAATTTTGAAAATCCAATTCACCATCCCTCCTTCCATCCTTTTGGGTTACCTCACTGGGCAACAAAAGATCGGGCAAATAGATTAGATCCAAGCATGGTTTGAGGTTATATTACCGATGGCTATTTTATCTAGAATTTTCAAGCAAGCTGGATATTGGAAATTGATTAATGGGATTGGCAACAAAGAGGAGTTTAGAGGGATTAAATATTTACAATTCATGGATAATATAGTACTTTTCTGTGGAGGCAAGAAGGAAAGTATTATGGTAGCCAAAGATATTCTTCAGACTCTTGGGTATACTTCAAGTCAAAAAATCAATACCAACAAGAGCTCCATTCTTTGCATTAGTATAGATGATTCTGCAGCATCAAGATTTGCCAACTAGATAAACTATAATAGAGAAGCTCTTCCTTTCTCCTATTTGGGTTTGCCTCTATGTGATAAAAAAACTGTGGAAGCAATGCTAGATGCTACTAATTGAAAAGGTCAACGCAAGACTTGCATCTTGGAAGGATAGACTTTTATCTTGAGGAGCCTAGTCAACTCTATGCTATTAGCCTTACCTTCATACTTCATGTCCACATTTAGAATTCCTCCATGGGTCACTAGTAAAATTGACAGTATGAGAACGGCCTTTCTTTTAGAAGGCAAGGAAAGCGTGAGTGTCTTTCACTACCTTGAGCGATGGGAGAAATTCTATAGATCCAACGAACGGTGGGGCATGGGTGTTAAAAACATAGATCAGATGAACCATGACTTGCTTGCTAACAAGCATGAAAGTATCTAAAAGGATTAGACAACTATTATTGAAAGCTTATAAGAGGTCCTTATTACTAGAAGAGTAAATTTGGTATGAGATCTAGGAAGAGTCTTGTGAATTTGTCACCTCTATGGCAGGAGATCGATAAGAAAAATGGGGCCTTTTGGAACTTTGTGTCCTTCAAAAATGGGGATGGTCAAAACATTGCTTTGTTCCTTTTTTATAGTTCTCTATGAAAGAGCCCTCCATCACAACACCTTTGTTATACCATTTTGAAATTAGAGATCATTATCCTAAAGGATCCGAGTGAGAGGTCCTTTGACATTCAATGAGACAAATCAATTGCAGCACTTCACGAGATTCTCGCAATGGTAAGGATATCTAGGACTGCTGATGTGCCTATTTGGAAGTTAACTTCTAACGATATTTTCTCTACAATCTGTTAAACAATGATGGCTAGAGATGCCCTACTGCAAAACTATATGGAAAGTTAGGATCTTGAAGAAAGGATGTGTTTTCCTCTAGCTGGCCCTTCTAAACAAGATCCACATTAGAGATGTTCTAGCAAAGAATGGATGGAGCCCAAATGTCCAATGCTCCTTGTGTGGTAATAGCTCGACCTCTTCACAAGATGTTCGTTTATCAGAAGTTTATGGACCATAGTAAAGCTTCCACTGAGAATGAGGGATTGCCCTTCAAGCTTTCAAGATCTTTGGACCCAATGGAGAGTGAAAAAACATAAACAATTATGCAAGCAAGTTGGAAGTCAAATCATTGCAACCATTTGCTAAAGAGTATGGAGGGATGGGAATGCGAGAATATTTTTGAAGAAGAGCCACTCTGTTCATTATGCTTTGCTGAGATCCATCCACACTTTCTAATCTTGAGGTTGTCTCCATTAAAAGAATTCGAAGGATGATCAGGAGGAGCTTTGTACAAGACTTGCTTCCCTGCTATAACAATGAGCTTTAGGCCTTCCTCCACTGGTCATGAATTTTGTTGTTTTACTCTCTCTATTTCTATTATCTCATCCTTTGGTGTTTTCTTTGGTTTCTTTGCTTGTAAATATTTCTTATTGACTTAATAATAAATGCTGGTGGAGGTCGAGGCTTCCTCCATTTCCATCTCCAAAAAATATTGAATCAGAGAAAAAAATAGTTATATGTTGAAAAGTAGGTCGGGCATATTCAAAATTAGGATGAGGGTGGGACTCGAACCTAGGCTAGCTTTGAAGTTAAAAAGTCCATGGGCAAATCGATATGCACATCTTGAATTCCAAGAAAAAAAGAAATTTTGTTAGAGGAATATATAAGATTACTAAGATGAACCTAAAACTTTTGAAGATCCATCAATGTTGTAGAGAATCAAGAGCTAGAAGAAACCAGTTAGTAGGTATAGGGATTGGGATTGCTTTTTGTTGCTTATTCTTACACTTTTACCATCTATTGGGGTCATTGAATTTGCTTTCCCAACTTAATATCAACTTTTCGACATACGGTCGGCATCACCGACTAAACAATGAAGATGCCAAACCTTCAGTTGATGACAGACGACCATATGTCAACTAGATGACTTTCAATCGGATGAACCGACTATCAACTAGTCTTGACAACCGACTCATGGTCGATAACCATGCAAGCGATCGATTATCAATCAGCCTACCGATCAATAATTAGCTTCTATCAATCGGCTCTCCAACAAATGAAATGACTCTAAGAACAAGTAATTATTGACCAATCAGAATATTAGAACTATCGATGGTCAATTGGACTAACAATACTACCAATGTATAGTTGGTGCTATAACAATATCGACATACAGTCAGTATAACCTATATTCTCGATGCAAAATGTGCGTAACAGACTCTTCATGACCATATAATGGGCATTAACTACTCCCATTATACCAAAATAATCAGGACTCCATGACTTTTGACCGTTATAGACGGTTACTAATATTTCACCTATAAAAAGGAAGTAAGCGGAGGGTATTGGTAAGACAATTTTGAGCTATACTCTACTAATTTTTTTTTCTACTTATCTATTTGACCACTCTTTCTCTAACTTAAGCATCGGAGGGTCTCCACTGGAGACAACTCTAGTCAGTGAGGACTTCTTTTGCAGGTACCATTCTTCGGTGATAGGTGCAATAGGGGATTGGCCACAATAGATTGACATACCAGATAGGGAGAAGAGAGAGTCATTAACCAAACAATATTTGCAATGGCAAAAACTCAAGCCCAAAATTCCATCGGCTCTGGCGAGCAATCTTTCCATCGGGAAGACCTTCCTCCTCCACCTCTAATGCCAAATCCCAACTCTTAGCATCAGACCAACTTGCTACGTTAATGCAGCAGATAAAAGTCTTGATGGAGGCAGTACACAACCTCCAATAGCACCAACAGCAATAGCAACTAATGGCAGAAGAGCCAGTGGCACAAATAGTGCCATCCAGGCATAGCCACCATGCCCCTCGACGATCCTTGCTCCCTCATTGGAGCGATGATTGGCGTGACACTCTCGTCGCATCGAAGCATCACCATTTCGGCATTCACATCATGCCACCCGCCATTCACGATAGTTGGCTTCTTCTTCTCTTCGACGTAGCATTCAGAAGGAAAAGAGATCGTGCCTACCATCGACTTCTTGACCCTTGACTTCTTCAGGAGACTCTATCCCTAAATTCTCATTGTAGCAGTAGCTCGACAACTATGAATGCAAGTTCAAAAAAATCGACCACCAACTCGCCTATTTATAGATGAACAATCGGGGGGGTCCCAGCGACCTCAACATCCATACAGTCCCCCCATTTTCTCAATGAATCATGGATGAATCGATTCCATCTTGATTCAAGATGCCACAGATGGAGTCATATAATGGCTCTGTAGATCCAATTAATCATCTGGAGAGTTATAAAACTCTCATGATGATTTAGGAGGCTTCTAACGCCCTCTTGTGCAAAGGCTTTCTGGCAACCATTCGAAAAGCTGGTCGAGCCTGGTATTCTGGGCTACAATCAGGGAGATACATTCCCTCGAGCAGCTAAAAAATTCTTTCACAGCCTACTTTAGCACCAATCGAAGGGTACCGCGAACCTCCAACAGTCTCTTTCCATTAAGCAAAATGAAGGAGAGACACTGCAAAACTTCGTGACATGTTACAATGCCGCCACACTTGAAGTCAAGGACCTCAATGAAGACATGGCTATTCAGCCTTGAAAAGAGGTCTAAAGAGATCTAGGTTCACTTACTTGTTGGATAAGAACCACCTTTGGACCTATGCTGAACTTCTAAAGAGCGCATTCAAATATATTCATGCAGATGAAGGTGCTTTTGATTGGTGCCAAGTAGAAAAAAAAGATTAGAAAAAAAATAGAAGAAAAGTGGAGCTTCTATTGAACCAAGTCAGCAATCGACCAACAAAAGAGCTTCACCATTCTGACGAAGTCCAAGGCTGAACAAAAATAGCACAAAATATGACTCTTGTACTTTGCTGATTGCTTCTTGTGCATAAATTCTGATAGAGATCGAAGGAGCAGAATACCTTCGACACCCCCCACTGATGAAAGCACCATCGAGAAGCTACAATCAAAAGAAGTACTATCAGTTCTATTATGATTATAATCACGATACCGAACAGTGCATCCAACTTAGGGATGAAATTGAGGCCTTGATTTATCGAGGCTTCCTCGACAAATATCAGTGAGATCCTTCGACTCAAACTCCTATCGACCGACAACCTCAGTGCCAACCTAAGGAACCGAATGACAATTGACCAATGGCGGGAGTCATTAATATGATCTCTAGATGATCAAGAGAGTGGGGGGCAACTTTCGAAGATGAATCGACCAAAAAACAACATGAAGATAATGTAATTTTTTTTTTAGATGATGATGTATAGAAAATTCAAACTCTTCATAATGATGCTATCGTTGTTTCAGCAATGATAGCTAATTATGATGTAAAAAAAATTCTTATAGATAATGAAAGCTCAATGGATATTCTTTTCTACTCAACTTTCTTCCAAATGTGACTATCGACTGATTGACTCAAAAAAGTCTCAATGCCTTTAGTTGGTTTCACTGGAGATGCAATTAACGTGAAAGAAGAAATCACTCTCTCCCTTACTGTAGGGACTGAACCATGATAAAGCACCATTTTCACAATATTTATGATTGTCCGAATTCCTTCAGCTTATAATGCCATACTTAGATGACCCATACTCAATGTGCTAAGAGTGGTAGTGTCAACTTTCCATCTTCTTATTTGATTCCCAACCCATGAGAAAATCGACAAAGTGCGTGGGGATCAACAACTAGCACGATGTTGTTTTATGATCTCCATCGAAGGTATTAAACTCAAAGATCCTCTGAAGATTGACAAACTCAATCATAGAGAAAATAAAGAAAGAGGAACAACTAGTACCGATTCTCTTTAAGGAAGCAGATCCAACAAAGACCATTTCCATTGGATCACTATTATCCAGTTAGGAATGGAGTCAACTAATAGATCTGCTAAGAGCAAATGTCAATATATTTGCCTGGTCAACGATCGATATGCCAGGAATTTCTCCTAAAGTCATAACTCACCGACTAAACATCGATCCAAAAGCTAACCGATGAGACAAAAGAAAAGGCCTTTTGCCCCTGAAAGATAGAAGGTCCTCACTATTAACATCATCAGAGAAATCCACTATTTCAACTGGCTTGCAAATGTTGCAATGGTAAGAAAGGCCAATGGTAAATGGTGAATCTACATTGACTACACTGACTTAAATGAAGTTTGTCCAAAAGACAGCTTTCCAGAAGATGAGGAGCATACTGCCTTCGTAACTGACAAAGGCATTTACTGTCACAAAGTAATTTCATTCATTTTAAAAATGTTGGAGCGACTTATCAATGATTGGTCAACAAGGTGTTCAAAAATGAAATTGTATAAAATATGGAGGTCTACATCGATGATATGCTAGTAAAAAGCTTTCAGACTAACTACCATGTCCAAAATTTGAAAGAAGCCTTCGACATACTTCGACGACATCGGATGAAATTAAATCCAACTAAATGTGCTTTCGGCATAACTGTAGAAAAATTTCTTGGATTTCTTGTATCACAAAGAGGAATTGAGGCCAACCCAGAAAAAATTAAGGTTATCATTGGTATGAAGCATCCAACTTCCAAGAAAAAGATACAATAATTAAATGAAATAATTATCGTGCTCAGTCAATTTATTTTGAAGTTGGCTAAAAGGTGCCTATCCTTCTTAAAAATTTTATGATAAATGAAGAACTTTTCATGATCAGATGAATGTTGACAGTCCTTCAAAGACCTGAAGAAGTATCTGATATCCCCACCACTACTTGCAAAACCAAAGGTGGGAGAAATGTTATATCTCTATATGGCTACATCAACGAAAGCAGTCAGTTCGATCCTTGTCCAAGAGGATGAAGGCCGAATTCAATGATCCATCGACTATACTAGTAAGGTGCTTCATAATGCCGAAATCCAATACTCAAAGGCGAAGAAACTGATCTATACCTTGATTATATCAACTCAACAACTCCAGCTATATTTTTGAGCCCATTTCATCATGGTGTTAAAGGATCAACCCTTGAAGGTAATCTTACACTGACCAGATAATTCCGATCTAATGGCAAAATGGATGATCAAACTCAGCAAATTTGACTCCAATATTATCCACAACTATCAATGAAGGCTCAAGTATTAGCTAACTTTGTCACCAAATGCACCATATTCGATGACAAACCAGAACAAGAATTCGATGATAAGTGGAGAATAGTTGAAGGTTTTGAGATCAAACTTGATTCAGCATAGATATTTTTTATAGATGGAGTGTCCAATGCCCAAGTAAGTGGAGCTGGTCTCATCCTCACCAACTTCGAAGGGACTGTCACTGAGTATGCCCTTTGATTTAATTTTAAAGCATCAAATAATCAAGCCAAATATGAAGCATTATTAGTTGGCTTGAGGATCGCCAAGGTGCTAGATATAAATAATCTAAAGATTTTCATCAATTCACAACTAATGACCGGACAAGTCAATGGAGAATATGAAGTCCAAGACTCGACTATGATAAAATACCTTCAGAAGGCAAAGATCTCATATCGACCTCTAGACATTTTGAGATCTTCTAGATCCTAAGAATAGAAAATGCTTGAGCTGACACTCCCTCTTGACTCGTAACGACTTCTTCCAATCTTTTCGATCGGACGTTCATCGAATATCTTAAATAGTCGAGTATAGAAAAAATCGATAAGATGCTACAAATAAATGATGAATCAAGTTTGATGGATCCAATAATCAAATATCTTGCTTAAAGATCCTTCGAAGGCCAAACTAAAGGAAAAATCCTATTTTTTGGATCAGATTTGTTCAGATTTGATTAGATCAAGAGGGATATTTCAAAAATTTTCTCTTAGATCTAAATCAGATCTGAGACTCTTCAGATCTAATTTTTTTAATCTAATAAAATAAAATAAAAATAAATTAAATTAAATCTAATTTAATTGTACCTTATTGTAGGTAATTCTATTATCCTATGATAATCCTGATGTTTGCCTGAGGTTCTGGATGTAGCCACACAAGCGTCTGGCCTCTATCGGTATCCACTCAGGCAGGATCTGAAGATCTTCTTCGTTTCAATCCATACTCCAAAGATCAGATCTGGATCTGATCTTGAAGATCTTCAAAATGCCTTTTGAAGATCCGATGTTGTCTCTTGCAGCAGTGCTGCCTTCTTACTTTCTTGTCACCTTTCTTTTGATTGGATCGCACCAAATTGAAGCCCAAAATATTTTGGGCATGGAGAGGAGAGAGAGAATCTGAAGGAGGCATGGAGAAGGAGGGAGAGGGGCTATGTGGAGTGGGCAAAGGATAGAAGCTCTAAATCTAGGGCGCAGATAGGATTTATATAGACCCTGCTGCGCCATGCAGTGCCACAACATTCCGGCCAATTATGGCTCTTCATGCAATCAGATCTAAATCTAATTGATGAGATGACATCATCTGATCCAATCAGATTAGAGTCCCTCACAAACCTTCTTAGTTGGTGCCAAGACTGATCAAAGAAGAGTCTTTGGCGCCACCCAAGTAGAGAGGATGAAGCAACTGGAGTCCCATCCGTATGGGACTCCAACCTTTATCCTCTTTAGATGCACGCCATCCTAGGCATGTGCCCCTCCCTTTTCTCCTTTTAGCAAGAGGACAAAGCTCCATCTACTCTTCTATGGGTGCATGATACATGGGCAAATGTCTAAGTGTCAAAGTCAATGTTTGACCAAAGTCAAAGAACAAGATTTAGTAGGTAACGAAAAATGGCAGGTGTTATCTCAAATTTATCTTATAAATTAAGATAACCCTTTTTTGACTTGGACAAGCTCATGTTAGACCAAGTAAAGATTTTTGAGTGAGCTCAAATATATTTGGCTCGGTCGAGATAACTTTTAATGATTATTGAAGTAGAATATCAGGCTCAATCATATGCTAGCATGATTATCTTGAACCTAATTGAATCTTATTCAAATCAATTAAACTGGGTTAGTCCAATTGATGATATTCAAATCCAAACCCTTAATTGTATGATCCAGTTAGGTTCAGTTCCATATGGTAATGGGATATATCATGATCTCTATCATTGCCATCATTGAAACATCTTTCGATGGATCAGAACTTTTCTGATTCAGACAACTAGTATGATCAATCATCCAAATCATTCTAATTGCTTCCAAAATCTATCAGTGACATCTAGCAGCATATGGTGGCAATCCATCAAAACTGAAGATGAACCTCTCGGTGCAGTTACTTGTGTGATTAAGTTCCTCCATCTTGAGTCCTGATCGGATTAGGGTTAAGGTGATCTCATCAAACCCTTATTTCCGTCATATGAATTAATCATTCGATTCAAATCTGATATGAAAACTCTAATAAAAACTCTTTCTATCATTTCACTCTACCATGACCATGGGCCTATGGACTTGATTCTCATGATCATCATAGGGCTGCTCCTCATCTATCGAGATAGATAGATCCTCTATTGGTGCAATCCAATTCCTACAATGAACATGCTATAGCCAACATACACCTCAAAATTTTGAATGGCTAGGAGATCAAGTTATGGTGTAGTCAAACTATAATACCCTCATGGTGAACTATCGATGCACCTCATATCAAAGAACCAGACACACCACTATAACTTTGAGCCAGTCATTGATGAGAAGGTAGACTTTCTGATGACTGCTTGAGATGGTCACGCTCAGTGCTCTCATTCTCTAACGAGTACCTATACTCTTACTCCGGTGTCTTTACACCATAGACTCAAGACTCATCTATCCTAAGAAAAGTGATCATACACCAACCTTCTGAATCATTCACCATCTTCATAATGATCCTACGGTCGGGAGCATTTTATGAGTTAATAATGAATATTCATGTTTTAAATTTTCAACTCTTAAAACTATGAATTATCATTACCATTAACTCAAGGGATGTATCACGGACACTTTCAAATACACACTATGATAAAAAATAATCCATTTTATTTTTTATAGTCAAAATTATAATTTTGCTCTTGGATGTGTATTACAAGTATTAGCCAATTTTGGCTTTTAGTACACACATATCTAATACAAACATCTAAGATGGATCGCTTCACAATATATTATGATGAGCGGACATCTCTACAAGAGGTCATTCTCGCTTTCTTTACTCAATTGCTTAGGGCCAACCGATGTCGACTACACTATTCGAGAAGTCTATGAAGAAATTTATAAAAATCACTTGCAAGGTAAGTCATTGGCCTATAAAATTCTACAACAATGATATTATTGGCCTACCATGAAGAAAAACGCAGCCGACCTTGTTCGGAGGTGCGACCCATGTCAAAAGTATGTCAATATTCAACATCAACTGGCTAGCTGACTGACATCCATCATCGCACCATGGTCATTTGCACAATGGGTGATGGACATTCTCGATCCTTTTCCTCTGGTATTTAGTCAAAATAATTTGGTGGTTGCAGTGGATTATTTTACCAAATGGGTGGAATCTGAACCATTAGCATAAATCATAGAAAGCAAAATAGAAAACTTCATTCAAAAGTCAATTATATATAGATTTGGACTATCGCACACAATAGTCATCGATAATGATCGTCAGTTTGACAATCAAAATTTCAGAGAGTTCTGTGCAAAGTTTCACATCACACATAAACTCTCATCGTCGGCCATCCCCAATCAAACGACGAAGCAAAAGTTATGAATCGAACAATTCTATATGGAGTGGAATCAAAATGAAGCTGAATGAAACAAAAGACCTTTGGATAGAAGAATAATATTCAGTCATATAGGTATATCGGACAACCCTCACATTTTGATAGAAGAATCGCCATTCAATCTGGCATATGGAATCGAAGTAGTGATCCCGATGGAAATCGGTCTACCAACGATGAGAGTTGAATATCATGCAGAACCAAACAACTCCAAATCATGAAGAGCTGACATAGATCTGCTCTATGAAATTTGGTAAGAAGCTCAAGTTTAGATGGCTGCATACCATCAAAGAGTCGTCAGATATTATAACGCAAGGGTCAAACAAAAGATGTTCCTTACTGGAAACTTAGTTATAAGAAAAGTAGAAGCTTCAAAGCCTCTAGATTAAGAAAAATTATCTTCGAATTGGATAGGGCCTTACAGAGTGACCAAAACTCTTTGTCTGGCTGCATATCAACTAGAGACTCTCGATGAAATGACTATTCCACAAACATAGAATGCAGATAATTTAAAGATATATTATCAAAAAAGTTGTCCAAATATATTTTAATAAAATGATTGGATCTCAGCCTTCCTTTAATTCGACTAAGCAATGCATGACTAACAATATGTCACCCAAAATAGCTTTCGATCAACAAAAGGTTCACATAGCCGACTGACGATCAGTCATTCTATAACTTACTGACTTCAAGTCAGATGATATCTTCAAAACTGACTTAAGATCGAATGACTCAAAATTATATCGACTTAGCTATGACAGAGCAAAAAATTATGCCGACTTAGCTACGGCTAAGCGGAATGATATATCGACTCAACCAAAGTTGAGAGGAATCCTATACCCATATTATTCTAACTTAGTGGAAAACATACCAACTTGACCCCGATCAATTAAAGGATATTCGGCTTACCCCCATTTATCAAATATAAAAGAAGTTTGTGCCTAAACTCTAATCAATTAAAATTTGGTTAGATGGCAAACTTTATGATTATCTCTACTGAAGTTCAGCATTTGGTAAGCAGATTAATATTCGATTGCCAATTAAAAAATGAAAGATAATACTTCAAAACTTTCAACACAAAGGGAGTTCCATACTTAGAAAATTTTTCTTCATTCATACTTAGAATCATTATAAAGTTTGGCCAAAACTGAATTACAAAATCAAATTTTATTCGACAACAAAAACAAAGAAAAGAAAATCTACAAAATTTAAATGGTTGGCATCAACTACTATTACTAATTCTGCGACAACAAGCATCAAAGCAAGTTCTTCGAAAGTTGGAGGAGGCTCTAATGTGGCCTCTCCAGAAGTCAGAAGAGGTTCTATGCCAGCCAACATCCTTCCTTCAGTCAGAGCAACTTCAGTCAATTCATCATCTTCATTGGCATTTTTGTCATCGGAGTCGAGAACAGTGATGCGGCTCAAATCTAATTCAGGATAAATTTTTTTGGACGCATCCTGGCCATGTTCGAAACCCGTCTAATAAGACATTCGGCCTCCTTTGAGGATCTCATTTTTGAAGTACTTCAAACCTCAAAACTCTTTAACAACCTATTCCCATGCCCGATTAAGAGCCGCCTGAACCGACTCCACTTCTAATTCGGAGGATTGAAGTTTCTTCCTCTCCTCCAACTCCCAAACACAACCGTCGCATTCCCTTTTAAGCCAACTGACATCATGTCTCTTTCTTTAGATCTGAGACTCTTGAGTCTCAATGATCCACTCGACCAACTCAAGATTGACATTAGCCAACTCTAATTTAGAGCACGTCGGGCTGACTCTAACTCGACCTTCAATCGAGAGATCTTTTCTGCTTGCTTCTTCTCCCATTCGATTGCTTTCCTCTCTCGATCGGTGGCAGCCTAGAGATGTTCAAGGGTAGCATCTTTCTCTGCAATGTCCGCTACCACCTTATTGGACCAACCCTAATGAATGTTGACAGATGCTCGAAACCCTCTCTCTAATATCGACATGTCATGAGCCACCTGAAAAAGGAAGAAGGTATTAAAAAAAAAGAAAGAGAGAAAACACTAACATATCGACATAAATGATGAATAGAAAGAAGAAAACATGTTGGCCATGGTTTGACACTTTTGACTCTATTTATCAATCAAAAAAAGGATAGCTTCGATCAGTTGTTTTGCCAGTATCGGGTTTGTCAGAGCCGACTCTCCAATAGGGACCTAGATATTGATGGACTCCGTAGAACCACTCGAAGCCTCACTTCCAGCAGAAATCGCTAGGGCCTTCCCTCATCTAAGACTTGCCGGTCTACCAATCGATGCCGACATCCATTCGGGCAAGAGGAGAGTCTGGAAAATTGCCGGTTGTTGTTCAGCCGATCCTAAGTTGGGCATCGAAGGTGCCCGAGATACCACTAACTCGACAGGGATGATCAGTGCCTCCATGACCACCATGTCGACATCATTGTCTAGGCCTTCAACTGCTGGACGTATAGCATCAACATCTGATGGAACTTGAATAGTTGGGAGAACCATCAGAGCCACTAACGCCACAATCACCTCACCAATAGCAACCCTCGAAACTACTACCTATGAAGCATCGATCTGAGCTGCTGCTATCGAGGGTGAGTCGAACGGATGGGCAACCACCGATAGAATTTTGGGTTGACTTTTCTTTGACCCTCATGATGACTCAGCATTAGCAGCAAACTTTCTCTTGCCTATGTATCGATGAACATCAGCCATCGAAATTGATGTCAAAGGATGCATAGTTGCAAACAAAAAATAAGATTAAGTATAAATCAGAAATCAAGTGAAAGTAAAGACCCTAAAAAACTACTTCAGACTATACCAGCGGTCGGTGCCGGACCAAGTTTGGCATTGTACAAAGCCTGGTCCATCAACAACTCTCTATAGTGGGAATTTCATATCTTTTAACTTGAGAAAATCCTCATGGTCGGTAGTATCCATCCGATTGTTGTCATTCAAACTGGTGTTCGGAGTTCCCTAAATGAAAGAGAAACTCCAAAAAAAAGAAGAAAAAATAAAGAAAAACTGGATCTTCCAACCATGGATAAACAAAGAAAGATCGAAAATGAAAGATAGACCCTTTCTTAGGGCAAAAATCCACCAACCATCGACCTTAGGGTGGGGACGAAGTATGAAAAAAGGATAAAAAAGTGATAACTGAAGAACGGTCAAAATGGAATGACACAAAAGAGCAAAAGAAATAAGAATCTGAATAGAATTCAGTGCAAACTACATCGGATAGATCGATAGTAGTCCAAGATGATCTGAATGAACTCCGAAACTAGAAAATGGAGACCCAACCTAAGATTTTCTATATAAAAAGTGATCTGACCCATAGGTAGAGAAGTCATCCGACAATCCAGATTAGGTGCAAATAGTTGAAACTACTCCAGGATATTATATTGTTCTCAAAGATGATCGATGGCAAAATCGGTCAGTGAAGAAACCTCCGCTGTCGAACTAGAAAAAAAAATTCTAGCCAAACCAAATGGCTGACTACTACTTCCTACTTTACTTCTACCAGCCATTGCTAACAAAGACAAAAGATTCTAAGGAAGCAAAGGAGAAGAAAAAACCTGACCTGAAAGTCGAAAAAAAACTTGGAAGGCAAGAATAGAAGAAGACTTGGAACCTTAAAGCACAGCGGGAACTCTCAATCATAACAGAAAGTTCAACGAAAAGTAAAAGCATCCCTATATATATAGGAGATGCCAATGGTTAGGATGATTTTGATAAAAATGAGGTCATCCAGATTTTTGATATATGGCAAGTCTAGACCGACTGATATTCAGATGCTTCAATGCATCCACTATCAGATCATGCCACGATACCATTATCCATGAGAATAGTCGGAGACCAATAATAGTTCAACATGTGGCATCTTTGGATTAGGCTGAAATCAAATCAACCAGACTGTCAGACTATCAAATCATCTTTTCTACTGTATGTGCTAATAATGGCTGCACAACCACCAAAATGATAAAATAGCTAAAAATCCTTCTCACTGGACGTGCTAATAGTGGTTGCATGATCATCGAAATGGTCAAAAAAATTTTGACCTACAAAACAATCATTAATGTTGAAAGAAATATAGCCACCAAATCAAAGCTCGAGATGATATGTAGAAACTCTCATCGTTCAAGATGTCAAACCACATAACAAGTCACTTGCCCTCTTTCATTTTGAACTTGAGAGTGAGGAGCAACTGTTGGGGTCATTGAATTTGCTTCACCGACTTAATATCAACTTTTCAACATATAGTCGGCATCACCGACAAAACAACGAAGATATCAAACCTTCAGTCGATGATGGATGACCATGACTTAGCAGAACAACTTTCAATTGGATGAACCGACTACCAACCAACCTTGATGCCCAACTCATGGTCGATAACCATGCAAGCGATCGATTATCAATCGACCTATCAATCGATAATCGACTTCTATCAATTGGCTCTCCAACAAATGGAATGACTCCAAGAATAAGTAACCGCTGATGAATCAAAATATAAGAACTATTGATGGTCAGTCGGATCAACAGTACTACCAACGTATAGTCAGTACTATAATAATATCGACATATAGTCAGTATAACCTATATTCTCGATGTAGAACATGTGTAATGGACTCTTCATGATCACATAATAAGCATTAACTACTTCCATTATGCTGAAATAAGCAGGACCGCACGACTTCTAATCATTGTGGATAGTTACTAATATTTTACCTATAAAAAGAAAGTAAGTGGAGGGTATTGGTAAGACAACTTTGGGCTATACTCTGTCAATTTCTTTCTTTTCTACTTACCTATTCGACTACTCTCCCTTTAATTTAAGCATCGGAGGGTCCTCACGGAGATAACTCCAATTAGTGAGGACTTTTTTGCAGGTGCCCTTCTCCGATGATAGATGCGACAGGAGATTGGCCACAACACTATCATTCATTAGCTAGAATCTACTTCATAAGATGATATTAAAGGCATTGTTGTTTAGGTGTGTTGATGCAAAAATCTATCTCGAGGTCGGGTTGACTAGAGTTGAACAATGGTGGCAAGTCGACGGCGATGGAATGGAGGAGGCCGTACCTATAAGAGAAGTCTCCGATCAGAGTTGGCTCTGGCGGGGATCCTTCGACACTCAAGTCAGTTCTTCATTCAACAACAGAAAGAAGATGAGCATTTGGAGAGAAGAAGTTGCGTACCTTGGGATCCCTCTTTTTTTTCTTTTATGGAAGGGTCTAGAGTTTGTTAGAAATGGTCATGAGTTGTTAGTCATGAGAGAGCATTAAATTATTAGAGATATTTTATTTGCCCACTAGAATATTCTTAGAAATCATGTTAGGTATTGTTCCTTCATGGCATGTGAGAAAAGTGAGTTGACAACCTGGAGCCAAGAGTGAAAACTTCAGTCTCTTGATGAACTCAAGTTCGGTCTAACTCAGGACCTCATCCTCAACTCTTTGAAGACCTTCAATCAGCCTTTATTATGACTGGCTTCCATCTCTTGATGAACTCAAGTTCGACCTAACTTAGGACCTCATCCTGGATCCTTTGAAGACCTTCAATCAGCTTTCGTTGTGACTGACTTTCATCTCTTGATGAACTCAAGTTCGGCCTGACTCAGGACCTCGGCCATAACCTTTTGATGACCTTCAATCAGCCCATATTGTGCTCTAGCTTTTTTTTTTTGATGACTTCAAGCTCGGCCTAACTTAGAACCTCGGTCACAGTCTTCTGAAGATCTTCAATCAGCTCATATTGTCATGTCTTTGGCTTGCATAAAAATCCTCCAATAATAGCCCCCTACTTCCGAGTTCGGGCCTTGGTTCGGACGAAGCAAGTATAGTAAGTCGGACTTACTGAAGACATGATCTTTTTTGTCATTTAGACTTAGAATCTTCTGACTTCTTATTGAAATTATTCGAAGATCTTCAATTTTATCCTCAACTTTTTGAGCTTAGATTTCTACTGACCTCTATCTTCTATCAGATTTCTATACATATTTATATTCTGAGCTTAAATTATCGCAGACCTCTGCTTTCTAAGCTTAGATTTCTGTAAATATTGATATTTTAAGTTCAATTTTCTATAGATATTTATCTTCTAAAATTGGATTTCTATAAATATTGATTTTTTGAGTTTGAATTTCTACAAATCTTTGCCTTCTAAAGTCTGAATTTTCAAATATTAAAGTCTATATAGATTTCTGTCAAATTTCTATAAATATTGATATTTGGAGCTCAGATTTCTGTAGACCTCTGCTTCATGTTTAAAAACTAAAGGTCTTTATTTTTACTAGAATGAGGTTATTCTTCTATCTTAAATAATCGGAGGACTTCTCTCTATGTCAGGATTCCTTCTCTTGTCCTTGACACGACCGTAGAGGAATACCTGGGCCATTGAAAGAGCCTCTCTCCACCTTCCATCTTAAATTAACGAGAGTCTTCGCTTTGCTCATGTTAGGATGAGATTCTCCTTCTGTTCCCAATAGGACTGTAGGGGCACATAAGAGCCATTGAAAGGATCTCTCCCCTCCTCCCATCTTAAGTTAATAAGGTATTCATTTTGCTCATGTTAGGATGAGGTTCTCTTTTTATTCCTAATAAGATTGTATGGGCACATAAGAGCCATTGAAAAGAGCCTCTCCCTTCCTCCCATCTTAAGTTAATGAGATTTTTATTTTGCTCATATTAGGAGAAGGTTCTCCTCCTATTCCTAATAGGGCTATAGGGGCATATAAGGACCATTGAAAGGGCTTCTTTCCTCCTTCCATCTTAAGTTAACGAGGTCTTCATTTTGCTCATGTTAGGATGAGGTTCTCTTTCTATTCCTAATAGGGCTATAGGGGCATAAAAAGATTATTGAAAGGGCCTCTCCCCTCCTCTCATCTTAAGTTAACGAGGTCTTCATTTTGCTCATGTTAGAACGAGCTTCTGCTCCTATTCCTAACAGAACTACAGAAGCACATAAAGATCGTTAAAAGGATCTCTTTTCTCCTCCCGTCTTAAGTTAACGAGATCTTCATTTTGCTCATGTTAGGATAAGATTCTCCTCCTATTCCTAACAGGACTGTAGGGGCACATAAGGACTGTTGAAAGGGCCTCTCTCCTCCGATCTTAAATAATTGAAGGTCTTCTTTGATTGATGTTCTTGTTAAGTCTACTTTCTTGATCTTGATTTTTTCTTGACTTGAATTTGGGCTTGGTAGTTCAGCTTTGATCATGATTTTGACTTTGGCTCGGCTGTGATTTTAACTTCAGCTTGGTTATGATTTTAACTTCAACTTGATTATGATTTTAACTTCAACTTTTTCTTGATTTCGACCTTGGCTTGGCCTTGAATCTGACTTCAACTTGGCTTAGGCTTTATCCTCGGATCGCGCCCCCCCCCCAACCCTCTTTTTTTTAGATTAGCGCCACTTGAGATTGTTACGAAGGACCTCGGTGCCGCCATGAGCCACCGCATCGGGTTCGATCACGCCTGGGTGTGGGGGAGGAGAAAGTTGGTATCACTATGACTGGTTCCGACCACACCTAGGAGCACGGAGGAAGAAGATCGGAGGCATTGCAACCGACAGCTACCATTCGGGGTCATGAAGAAGGAGGTCGACATGCGGTGAGGAGATCTATTACTGCATTGCCTACCTACGAGAGGGAGATTCGGCCATCATAGTCACCTGGGAGAGAGGATCTGCTATGGCTAAGGGCTCGCAGGGAGAAGGTCAGAGTTACTACAGGCTCAGAGGAGATTGTCACAGTCCATGCCTGGGAGTTCAGGGGAGGAAGATTGGAGGGGTCTAAATGCAGGCTTAGTGGAGGTCGGCCGAAGGTCACACAAGTGCAGTGAGAAGTTCGGAGGAGCCTGAGTTTCACCTGAGAGCTCAAGAGAGGATCTTGGCCATGCAGAAGAGAGAAGGTTTGCCGACGTCATCACGCAGGGGAGAACGAAAGTCGGTCAGAGTTGCTTGCGCATGCTGGCTTGGAGGAGGCTGGCCAAAGGTGTGATGAGCACGGATAAGATCGAAGATCGGAGGGGGGTCGCTCGAGTTCCACCTAAGAGCGAGAAGACTGGAGGGGCACCACGAATTTGGAGATCAAAGGGTCCCCGCATGTTCAGAGGAGACCGGAGGAGTCATCGTGCTGGAGAGAAAGGGGCTGGGGACCCCCACCATCATGGGTCATGCCTGGGAGTGTGGGGGAGGAGGTTTGCCAACACTGCAGGGGCTGGGGAGAGGCTCGCGGGCACTGACCCCGCCCCTATTTCCTCTTTCTCTATTTTTTTTTCGTTCATCTCTCTCTCTCTTTTTATACAAAAAATTAAAATATATATTTGAATAGAAAACTGAAAACCTCCTTCTTCTTCTCTCTTTTTTTTATTTTTAAAATAGAAAACTAAAAACTCCCTCCCTCCTTTTTTTTGAATCAGGGGAATCGAACCCCCTTTTCATGAGATGCTGTTGACGAAGAGTCTTTGCTGGGCATCAAATTTACTCTTACTTATGAAGCTCTCAAACTGAATTTTGTCTAGCAAACTGGAGAGCAAATAATGATCCTCTTTCTAACGTTTGATTCTATCCAAAACTTAAGATAATGGATAAAAAATTAAGAATGTAATCTGACTAAAAAATTTGCATAATTATATTTCTTATCTAGATCCTATGACGTCTTTGCTGGTTTGGATCATCCTTGTTATTATCTTTTTCTTTGTCTGGATCCTTTCTTCGATTGGAATTTCTTTCTTATTTAGAGCCCCCCGTTTGAGCCTGGATGGGGCCTATTGAAGATGGATGCTGAATCTCGTCGGCATTGGAGCAATGTGATGGAGCTTCTCTCGTTGGATGCTCATTTATCCCCATAAATGGGCTCAAAGATTTTTTTTTCTAGTGCCATCTGTTGACGTGAAAATCCATCTCGAGGTCGGGTTGGCTAGAGTTGTACGATAATAGCAAGTCGACAGCAATAGGATGGAGGTAGCCATATCTACAAGAGAAGTCCTCGATCGAAGTTGGCTCTAGCAGAGATCCTCCAACGCTCAAGTTAATTCTCCATTCAACAGCGAGAAGAAGATGAGCATTTGGAGAGAAGAAGTTGCATATTTTGGAATTCCTCCTTTTCTCCTTTTATGGAAGAGTCTGGAGTTTGTTAGGAATGATCGTGGGTTGTTAGTCGTGAGAAAGCAATAAATTATCAAAGATATTTTATTTGTCAATTAAAATATTCTTAAAAATCATGTCAAGTATTGTCCCCTCGTAGCATGTGGGGAGAGTGAGTTGACAACCTAGAGCCAAGAATGAAGACTTCAGCCTCTTGATGAACTCAAGTTTGGCCCGACCCAGGATCTCGTCCTCAATCCTTTGAAAACCTTCAATCAGCCTTCATTGTAACTGGCTTCCATCTCTTGATGAACTTAAGTTTAGCCCGACTCAAGATCTCATTCTCGATCCTTTGAAGATCTTCAATCAGTCTTATTGTGACTAGCTTCCATCTCTTGATGAACTCAAGTTTAGACCGACTCAGAATCTCGGCCACAGCCTTCTGAAGATCTTTAATCAGCCCATATTATGCTCTGACTTTCATCTTTTGATGACTTTAAGCTCGGTCTAACTTAGGACATTGGCCACAACCTTTTGAAAACCTTCAATCAGCTCATATTATAATGTCATCGGCTGGCATAAAAATCCTCCAACAAGGTGGATGGTATATAAGAAGAGATTTCAGCCCTTTAGAAGAGTAAGATGAAGGATTTATTTTCTTTGTGTCCTGATGTTTCACCTATTTCTCACAAATATGTACATAAGGTGAAAAGAAAAATAGTTGTTTTATTAAATGCTATAAAGCTAAGCTTGTAGCAAGATGGTTCTTGCAAAGTATAGAGATAATTTTGATAAGATATATAGTATAATTGCAAAATTAACTACAATCAAAGTACCTATTTCTTTAGGGCTAACAAGGATCAGTTTTTGTTGCATGCGGATAGAGAGAACACCTTCTTATATGGTAATGTTGATAAAAAAATTAATTTATATATTACGGCCTCCTTTATTTGTTAACTTCTCATGTTTGTTTGCAAACTTAGAAAAGCTTTTTATGATCCCAAGCAGGCACCTAGAACTTGACGTGTAAAAGTTGCAAAGTATTTATTACTCTACAGTTATTCTTTTTCTTCAATAGATTCAAACTTATTTGTGAAGCTGGTAAGAATATGGTGATAGTTTGCTTTTATGTTGATGACTTGGTTAACATAAATAATAATATTGATGAGAATCATAATGTTGTAAACAACTATCTATATAGTCTGAGATTAAAGAACTTAATGAATTGAAATACTTTTTTGGTATTGAAGTAGATGAATTCAAAGATGACTATTTTATTTGTTAAAAAAAATATGCTCTTGGTTTATTGAATATAGATTAGCCAATTGCAAGCATATATGAACACTAGTTGAATCAAATTTTCAGATGAGCAAAGGCAAAGTAAGCTTTTCGATAATCCTATACAATGTATAAATAGGCTATAAAAAGTTTGATCTATGTGGCTATCATTAGGCTAGGTATTTTTTATACAATTGGCATTGTTAGCTAATATATGCAGTCTTATATGGCAATACTATAATAAAATTTTACAAAGCTAAGGAACATTTATAAGAATATTGATTATGTCATTTTACACGGTAATAAGTTTTTAGTTGAGTTAGCAAGCTTTTGTGTATAAAGTCACAGATAAATTCTAACTTTAGAAAATGAAACAAGAATAGGTAATGAGAAATTCAAATCATCAGAACATAAATATTTAGTTACCCAAGATATTTCATCATGAAATTTATGAATTATTAATGATGCTAAATTTTGTTGCAATATAAAAAAATATTGTTAAAAAAAATCTTTTAATATGATTGCAATTGACATCAGATATTCTTTGATGCTATTATTTTTATCATGAAAAGCAGTCATAAATAAGTTCTAACTTTTGAAATGCAATAAGAATAGGTGACGAAAAATTTAAGTCACTAAAAATATAAATATTTAATGATATAAGATATTTGATCATAAAATTTATGAATTATTACTTATGCTAAATTTTGTTATGATATAATAAATATTGTTACTAAAAAGATTCCCTCCATATGGTAGGAATTAGTGCTAGATATTTATTGATGCTATTAATTACTTTTGTCATAAAAAGCAGCTATTGATATGTTTTAACTTTTGAAAATAAAATAAAAATAGGTGACAAGAAATTCATGTCACCAAAAATATAAATATTAGTGATAGAAGATATTTTGTCACGAAATTTAAGAATTATTAGTGATAGTAAATCTTATCATAATATAGTAAATATCGTCACAAAAACATTTTCTCTATATGGTGGGAATTAGTGTTAGATATTTGGTGATAAAATTTTTTGATAAAAATAATTTTTGTCATGAAAAAAAATTACTAATTTTAATAGTATAATGAAAGCTAATTTTCATCTCTAAAGCTATACATTTGTTGATGAAATTTCTCTTGTCATCAAAAGTTTTGTCACTATTAGTCTCTTTTGTTGTAATGTAATGTGGATACAGACAGATCTACCACCAGCTATACTTTTAGCTTAAGATTTGATATTATTTCTTAATATAATATGAAAAAGCCTATTATCTATAAAAACAGAATATTATGCTGCCATGATGATAGTTCAGAAATGAACTTGGCTCATGTGTTTGGTTGGTGATTTAGGTCAAGAGTCATCAGTTTATCAAGGAGAAATTATCCATGAAGTTAGTCTGGTTCTAGTTTCCACAAAAGATGACCAGAAAAATATTTTCACAATTGGATTGATGGTCAAATGGTTTAAATCTTTGCATGGCAAGCGGTATTATTAGTACGAAATTTGCATCGAGGAAGAAGTATGGGAGTCATTAAGAACGTCCATGTCAAATAATTATCACTTTTTAACTATTAATAAGTCTTGCCTTTTATGGAAAAGGACCAATAGTTCCTGTAAGGAGTCCATTTGGCTAGAAATAAAAAAGTAAATAATGTTAAGAGAGAGAAAGGAGTCTTCGGTACGGGTGTTTCATTTTGGTCTTTAGATAAGAAGAGGCGAGTACTCTTTCTATCAGTAGTCTGTGGGGCTACCGTTGAGCAAACCTAGGGTTGAAATGATGTTGAAATCCTCCATGAATCTCTTGTTTTTGCCACTTGTTGTCCCTCTTGTTTTGTTTTGCCCTATTTATCAGTCGCCACCTTGCCTTAATCATAGTCATCGCCTGTTATCAATCTTCTGATCATCCCTACTCACCAGTTCTACCATTGGACCACCATTTTTCTTCCTTTCCTCGTTCCTAAGAAGAGGAGTGAGACTTGGTGCTGACAGGTTGATGATTGAAAGAGATTCGACTGCTATGATTATTTGACTTTGGAGATACTCATCCAAATCAGTGCTCATCCATTGCTACGTGACATCTATTTTATATATATATATATATATATATATATATATATAATAATAATATTTTATAAAGAAGTATTGTAGTGTTGCCATTCTAATATCGAATTTAGTTATACCATATATTATTATTTTATTATCTATAATAATTTAAATATTATTTCTAAATAATAATAAAATAATATTTTAAAAAATTTAAAAAATAATATTTTAAAAATAAAAATAGAAAAGAAATAAGAGATGAAAAATATTTTTAAAAAATTATTATTTTTAAAAATAAAATATTATAAAAATAATAATATTTTTAAAAATATTAATTTATTATTATTTTAAAAAGATAGCATATTTTTTTTAAATTTTAAAAATAATAATATACTAATTTATTTTTCTAAAAATAATATTTCGACAGGAGTGCCGAGAAGTGCGATCGAGATCGGCATTTATCGAGAGAGAAAGAGAACGATGGTGGAGTGACAAAGAGATGAGGTGGCACCGACGGGCGTGAAAAAAATATAAAAAGAAGAGAGGGGGCAGAGGTGCAATCGGGATCGATGTTTGACAAAAAAAAAGGAGAACCATAATGGAACGGTAGGGGCTGCAGCAGTACCGACGAGCGTACAAAATGTATGAGAATATGAAGAAAAAAATCATAAAATAAAATATTATTTTATAAAATAATAAAAAAATATATCATATATATATTAAATAAATAAATAAAATAAAATAATAAAAAAATATTTATTATGAATATTTATTTTTTAAAAAAAATTAATAATTATATACCATAATTATCTACTTCAGGCAATACGCGGGTCTTCGACTAGTTTAGTATATAACAAGGACTTGCATAACCATTGAGATGCGTCATATTTATCATGAGGCCAGTAGTGCTGCTGACTAGATGGCCTCCTATTTGATGGAGCATACTATTGAGATTATGTGGATTGATATAATAGATATTCTTCGGCTTTTTTTGGAAACTTTGTTTCATAATTTCTTTGGATGCATCCATACTAGAGTTGTATGAGCATTCTCTCTCTTTCAAAAAAAAAAAAAAATAGAAAGAGAGGGTATGTGAGACCCTCATTATTTTCTCTCTCCTTTCCATTCTCTCTCTTTCTTTTATCTCTCTAAATCTCTTTCTCTCTCTTTAGGCAAATCCCAACGGACCTTCCCTGAACTGATTTAGCAACTATCCATTATATCAATTGGCATCAATCTTGACTTCACCGAGCACCATTGGACCTCATCATTAATATAAGCTCTGTTGTGTTGCTTTTGTCCTAACCGGCCTTTTGTTTCTCAATCCCTGGTTGTTATTCAAAGTAGATCAATTTGGCCACCAGGTATTGGCGTTACTCAACCATCCTTTTCCTTCCACATTTTCCTTATATCATTCCATTATTAACCTTGATATTGTGTAGGGTTGCAATAATTGAGAGAAGAAGTCTAGCAAGGAGTGTAGTTTACACTGTAGTCTTCAAAATAAACCCTTAACTTTTATTTATTAAATTTGATAATTAGTAAGGATCATGTAGGATAGAGGTAAAATACTCAAATTTGAAAATTAGTATTGCATATGGTTGCTCCCATATGAGTTTGTTCTTTGATTATATCAAATGTTGATTTTAAATTAATTAGATATGTTATGTGTACCCTTAGGCTAATAAGCATTTTCTTTGGACTTTATCAATGTTAGAAATAGGAATCCTTGTATATGATCACCTATATGGACATGGACAGATTTCTTTTTTTCTTTTAATGAACATGGATAGATATTTTTATTTATGCCTTTATGTCTCACATATCGATGCTTTTGGTTTTGCATGGAATATGATAGTTGTTCATTGCATGATCGAATGTATAAATATTTGTTTATATATATATATGTATGTATGTGTGTATGTATTCATATATATATGTATGTATGTATGTATGTATGTATATAGGTATATATATATACATGTATCTATGTATGTATATGTGTGTGTGTATGTATAGATATATGCTGATGAGATTCCACCTAAAAGGATTGTGGACTATGATGAGGTAAACAAACTCTTAGCCTATAAACATATAGTACAGGCTTCTAGGGCTAAAAACTATATATCCTAAAGCTATCTACGCGGACATATAGTTTGAAAAAACACGAGATATTGCAGTCGTGGTCTAGTTCAATAGTTGAAGCTTAATCAAATGAAATCTTAATGGACTCACAGAATATCAAATTATTACAACATATCAGATGATGATATACGCAAATGCTTGTAAGGTCCATGGTAATTATCTCACCGAGTATTAAAAACAAGAAATCCTAAATTCGGTCAAGAGGGATCTTAAAGGAAACTATCTTCCGGATTATCTCTCTGATGCTATAATTACATTAATTTTAAATGTTATTTATCATTTTATAGAAAATTATATGGATATATAAAAAAAAATTAGGGAATAGCTAATTAGTCTTTGATGTAAAACTGTCTAACTTTAGATGGTATAAAGATACTTTTCTATCTAAATTATATCAACTTCTAGATCCAAATCAGAAGTTCTGGAAGGAGAAGTTCATTTCAAGATTACCTCTCTTATTTGCTGCAAAGGTAAGGACATTTAAGAAATGAGGATGAAGGTAGTATAAATTATAGTAAACTAGATATGGGTAAAATAGTTCAAAAAGTATAATTAGTTGGATCTGAATTGTGCAATGATTTGAAGATCATAGGTTAACCAAAAAAGTAAAAAATACTTGAAAGAAAAGAGTTACATGATTTCTGCTATCAATTCGGATTCCAATTAGATAAACCATATCAAAAGTGACAGAAAAAACCCAAAGAAAATAAAAGAAAGTATTATGAGAAGAGAACTTAGAAAATTTCTGATACCAAATAATACAAGCTCGAAGATATATTATATTGCCCACTTATATCATATATATAATAGCCAAATTAGGAACCCAGAAATTTTAGTGCAAGTATGACTTGGACTTCTTAGACAGCAAGTAAATAGATAAGAATAACAAACTAATATACAACACTCATATAGGTAATAAGTAGGATTTAACTCAAATGACTTTAATGTGGTTGCAGTACGATCTTCTGCACAATTTAAATTGTTTAGATGCTACAATAACTGTTACAGTGCAATAGCTGCTATGGTAGTCTTGTTAGCTATGGTAACTGTTACAATGCTTAGTTTAAATCTATGGCTTTGAATGTTGAATAAATATGCAGAGATAATAACTAAAGAAAATACAAACGAAGATAAAATGAAGTATAGAATTTTATTAATGGAAAAAGAAGCTTAGATAGCAGCAGCACACTAGTTCACATATGTTACAGCACTTATTAACTACACTAGCACACTAATATACTGGCTACACTAGTTTGTACAAAGACTTTAAGCCAAAGTGGAGCGAAGAGGACTATCATAATGGCGAGAAGATTAAGGAGTGGTGAGAAGGACTAAGAAGGTTGGTGGAAACCAATGGAATAGGCAAGATGGAGGATGGTTGAAGGGGTGAAAAAAGAGAGTACAGAGATGGGCGCCTATCAGCTGATGTTTGCTGATGAGTAGGATAGAAGATGGAGGAGAGGATTTAAGGATAATAATGCATGTATATATGTTATGTAATTTAAAATATGTAAAGTATCACGCAAAAAACCCTTTATAGAAGCATAATGCATTTTGTGCAAGTGTTCAAGGATTGTAATTTAATTAAGCTTCCTTTGAACAAAAGTGCTTCCATGCTTCCAAGAAATGCCCATTGAAATTTCTTTTTGTGAAAGCGGAATCAAGTTATTGAGCATTGCTATTATGTCTCTAAAACTATATAAAATGACAGTATTTGGTTTAAAATAACAATAGTTATTTTATTCATAATTTATTGTTCTATATAATGAGGAACAATGATCAACAACCAAAAAATAACACCATTATTTATCCAAATTTTTTCCTTACTAATGATTATTCTTTATCCCTTGATAAAATAAAATGTATTTCTAGTTAAAATATATATTTGAATTTTAGAAATATTATTTTATTATGTTGATTTTAAATGATTTAAATTGATTGTTATTTCTATTGCATAACAACCATAATTATAGTTCAACAATTGTATAATAGCCCTTATTTATATAAACAATGTTAATGAATACAACATGATAGATTCCCTTTTATGACACTTATGATATATTATGACGATAATTATTAATGAGTATTTACTTTTTTGTTTCTGCCTCCTTACAAAGTGGTTTATAGTTACGAGAACCTTTAATAAAGCAATGAAGTGGAGCAAATGGACGGCCTAATGGCAAAGAAAATGGCTGAAAAATTATAAGAAAATGAACAACCAATATCTTCATAAATGATTTCATATTTATAATAATTATAGATCTTATAAATTATTGCCCAGAAGATAGCAAACCAAGAGGTGGGGAGACTTGGGTTGCTTTTCAAAAAAAATTTAACTAAATTAGGCTCTAGATAATTATGTGCTTCAATTTAAGCTATCTTAAGTGATTGTGAGATGTATACAATAGTACTGCAGTGAAATTGAGATAATAAAAGAAAAGTAAGAATGTAAAGCAAGAATTAAAAGTAAGCATATAAAGCGCAATGCAAAGACAAAAATTTTATAGTGATTTGGTGCAATCCATACCTACATCTATTTTTCAAGCTTTCTTTGAAAATTTTACTATAATCTTCCTGATTATAGTATATTTGTTTTTTCAGACTCATAAATAAATTTAGTTAGTTTTCTAGGATCACTAATTAAAATCTTATACTGATTAATTTTTAGGCTCACAATTAATCCAGTTGGTTTTACAGGTTCATCAACTAAAATCTATAAAGTTCAATTCCGAGCTTGGACGGGCTTAATCTTCTTTTTCCTAAAGAAACTTGTAAAGAAAATAAAATATAAGATGTAGAAATTCATCACAAAGAAAAATAGAAAAATTTTAAGTACGTAGAAAAAGTTGAATGATCGGCTCTTCTGAAGCTTGAACACTCTTCTTTGAAGCTTGAGAGAATGCTAGAGATGGTGATAAAAATTGCTCTTGAATGCCCTCTAAAATTAAAACTTGAATCCTCTCTTTTTTCCTTTCTTTTGGAAATTCGATGAACCTCACTCAAATCTAAAAGTTTTATACTTTAATCCTCTTTTTTTATTTTTCTAAATAATTCTCTAGCTCTTAATAGGCTTGAAACTTGCTGAAGAATATGTTTTGGCCATTAGAAAACTTGGACTAGCCGTTGGAGCTAAAACTAGCTAATAAAAAAGTACAGAAAACTAGCCATTATGCTGATCCCGTGCCTAAGGTCGATTCCGATTCTATAGGGATCAACTCCAATTCTCAAGAGTCGACTCTTAGATTGCAGGAGTCAGCTCCTGGACTGCATTCAGAAAATTTGCTCTCTATTCTTCCGAGAGAGTCGACTCAAGCTTTTGATGAGTCAACTTAAGCTCTGTGCCACTTAATACCAATGTACCGGAGTCGACTGAAAAAATTCTGGAGTCAACTCAAAATCTTTCAACTTCATTTTTTTTATATTTTGGCTTCTCAAACATGATTTTTCATAATACACATTTATCCAATCATCCTTTTTTGCTTCCAAAATACTTCAAATACCTCTTCAACTTGAGGATTTATTCTTTTAAGCTTCACCATACTTCTTTAAATATTCAAGCTCATTGTGCTTCCTATAAAACGAACTAATTTCTCCAAAAGTACACAATCATTAGTATCATACTTAAAAGTTTTATACTTATCAAAATCAATCCTTGGATAAACAATCTTCTTCTCTTTGATGATGACAAAATTTTGAGTATATACATAATAAAAGCAAATAATGTATTTCAATGTATTTTGTCAATATATATCATGAAGTAATAGATTAAACATATGAATGCACAATTCATGAATGTTCTCAATTAGTCTTTTAGTTCATTGCATATTTCACATATATTTATTTTAAAAGAATATCTCAAATCAAATCAATAAGCATTAAAGTTTCAAGCATCAACCTAATGAGTATCTTAAGAATTAATTCATTAAGCATATACTCAACATTCCTCTCTCCAATTTTGACATCATCAAAAAATTCATGAAAAAAATCAAGAAATATCATCAAAATCAATAAAATGTAGAAATGTATAAAATGAGAGATGTATCAAATTCAGAAAGTAAAGTTAAATAAATCATCTTTCCTTTGAAAACTTATCTTTTGATTTAAAATATATTTAAAATATTATTTTTTTCAAAAATTAGCTTAAATTCAAATACCAAAAAGTTCTCTCCCTTTTTGAATGAATTGGACTCTATAATCAGATTTTCAATCAAGTAAGTAATTGCTTTGAACTTATAAAGAAAATAAAACTTTTTAAAATATTTGAGCAATGAAATCAAACATAATATCTACTTTAATATTTTTTTTTTCTTAATAAATTTTAGTTAATTAAGATCGAGAAAGATATGTATCGAAAATATATCAAGAAAATCAATGATAGTATCAAAGCAAATAAGAGTTTTTTTTTCAAATTTATTTTTTAAGTAAAAATTACTTTGATACAAATAATTTTATAAAAATTTCTTAAGGCACAAAAAAATTATGTATTATTTTTAAATTTTTAAATATATTTCAAAATTTGAAGTATGTGTCAAAATCATTTCTTGAAGTAAGAGTATATTTCAAATTTAATTTAGCTTTAATTAATTATTAAAAATAATTAATTAATCAAATTATGCAAGTCAAGTCAAAGGATCAAAAGCACAAGAAAGCTCAACAATATAATGTAGTGAATGTTCATTAATAAATTCTTTTTTAAGAAAAAAGAGATAATCAAATTAATGATCAAAAAAAATATTTAAGTCAATTTGAGGGATCAAAAATTAATCAGTTGGAGATTTCAATAATCAAATTAAATAAGATCAAATCAAGAAAAAACTAGATAAAGGCTCTAAGAGTTATATTTAACTAAGAAATTTCAAATCCTTAAAGATCATCTTAGGATATAATGGAAATCAATATCGAGCATATGATATTTTATGATTAAGTGTCTTATCTTCAAATACTTAGATCATGCATTTTTGAAAAGTTTCGATAATCATGTATCTTATTAGGGATGTCAAAAGTTAAATCAATTTGTAAATTTGGTGCTCAAAAAAATTCTTATACAATCATGCTCATTTCATTTTAAGTTTTTCAAATGATAACATGATATAAGGGATTGAATAAGCATGTTGAATTTAAGATAAAAATATAAGCTTAAAAATGAACAATCAAAATGATATGCTAGTTTTAAGCAGTACATCAAAACATTCAAGTCATAAAGTATAATCATTATAAGCACGAATAAATCATCAAAATTAATTATTCATTCTAAATAAATTTAGTATATATTGATGGTATGGTGTAGAGAAAGGTTTAGCTTTTACCAAATATCATCATCTATTTTTTCAAGTCCAAGCCATCCATCTATAAAAATTAGCTCCTTTTACTTCATTAGATGCATGGCCTACCTGCAAAAATTATTTTCTAGCTTTTTGTATCCAAGCCATCTTGGATCCATTAAAATTAGAGCTCATAGTTTCTTTTGAAATCTATATTTATTTGATTAAGCTATGACCAACTCTTTTAGTATTACATTCAGATAATTTATGGGCAATTTTATTGCATTTAAAACAAACTATAGAATAATTTTAGAATAAGCTTTTGTAAATATATTTTTAATAAGTTTCTATTTTTTTATTTATATTCAATTCTAGCTTTATCAAAAATAGTCTTTGGATTATTCAAAATTGATTGAAGTTTTTATGATCCAAATATAAACTTTTTAAGCATAGACTTCAATATTTCGATCTCTTTTCTTAATTTAGTATTTTTTTTTAAAAAAAATTTTAGATGTTAGGAGTTTTTCTTTTTCTTCAATATAAAGTTTTGATTTTTCAAAAAAAAATTTCAACTTAATATTTTTTCAACTAAAAATTTTTTAGATTTAAAAAATACACTCTTTTTCTTTAGCCAAAAAAATTATTTTTTTCAAAAAATTTTTATTTTATTTAAAAAATTATTTTTTTTCACCAACTAAAAAAGATTTAATTTTTTTAATTTTTTATTTATATTTTATCAAAAAAAATTATCAAGGGGTAAAAATCCCTCGATAATAACGAGGGCTCATCGAGGGAAAACCGTTCCCTCGATAAAATCTCATTAAAATTCTTACCCACAGAAATGAGATTTTGTGCCAAAATTAGCGATGGATTACCGAGGGCTTAGCCAGGGAATTTTTTCTAGTTAATATTTTTTTAATTGCCGATAGATTATCGATGTAAATTGCCGTCAATAATGTTTAAAAATAGAGTACCGAGGAAAATTTTTCCTCGATAACTAATATTTAACATTTATAGTTAAATACTGAGGATTTAACAAGAATATTTTTTTTAGTAAAATATTTTTTAATTTACAAGAGAATACCAAAGGCAGCGGTCGCTTGGTATTTACTTTTTTAGTTTATACTGCCCTACACTAAAAAAAATCTAAGTTTTGACGATCGCAACCCCATCCGTCTCCTCACCCCGATCCCCTATTTTTGGTCGCATCCCGACCCTCCATCTCCCTCCATCGCCCCCTTTTCGCATCCCGACACCCTCCATCTCCCCCCGTCGCCCCCTTTTTGCCCCACTGCTGGTCTTCTTTTCCTCCACCATGCTGCCGAATCTGAATTTTTGGGTTGCCAACTTTTTCGAGAGGGACTGGACAAGAGAGGTAAGAGCTCTAAGCGCTCATCTTCTACTTTTTTTTTTTTTTTTTTTTTTTTTGAAGGTTTGAACTTTTTTTTGGGGGGGTTCAACTAAGTTGTTGTTTTGCCAATGTAAACCTTGGGTTAAGGTTCTAGAATAGCATGCTTTAGTTCTTAAGAGCAAAGCATGTTGAAATCATTGTCGGTGGGCTTTTTGCCGTTTCTGTAGCCGTAAAAGCCCTATGAGACCATCTTTTGATTTTACTCTTTTGGTTATGGTTTTGGGTAAGAGTCAAATGTGATCATCATTTTTTTTTTTTTTTTTTTTTTTTTTTTTTTTTTTTTTTTTTTTTTTTTTTTTTTTTTTTTTTTTTTTTTTTTTTCATTTATATTAATTCTTGTCATTTTCGCTCTTCATTTGTACTATTTTTGGGTATCAGGAAATTTAAAGGATTTCTCTTTGGTTGTTTGATCTCAAAAAATGCCACCAATAATGTAGGTTTATGATGCCATAGTTAGGGACAACTTTTGATGGTTAGATTGGCTGCTTAGCTTTTTTTGGATTATTAGTTTATAGGCGTCATTAATAATCATTTCTTGCCTATTTGCACCATGAACGCTTGATGATAATGCAACATACCACGGGTAGGTGGGGAGCGGATCCTCTGTGGTGCAATTTTTGCACCGCACCGTGCAGTGCATATCTGGATTGTGTCCACGTGGAACAAGGCAGATCCAACGGCTTTTTATTAGAACCTCATTCTCAAAGCATTTAATGACCCAAAGGGATTTCTTCTTAAAGGAAATGATGGGATTTAAGACATCGTGGCATTTAATGATACACATTAAAACTTGACACCCGTTAAATTAAATTTAATGATGATGCATCCCTCCTCTCCTATTAAAATAAAATCTAATAATGTTCTTCTCTTCTCCTTTGGGAGGATCCAGACCATCCTTCCATTGCTGCTCCTCTATTCTTTAACATTTTTTTTTTTTAAAATGTCCATCTTAGAAGATAGTGGATTTGGTCTGATCTTCATCGGCGAACACCAACGGATCTGTCATCCTATTGAATCTTCCCCAATCAATAATAATGTAGGAAAGATACCACATCGGCCACTCTATATTCATTATCATTATTCCCTATTTCTTTCACTTTTCATTGGTCATATTTTATATAGATTAATTATTTTTTACTGCACAATAAGTATTTATAAAAATATCTAGTAATTTAATTTATCTATGAAATATATAATAAGTAATTTAGGAGTATAAATATTTATATTATAATATATTATATTGTTTGACCTTGTCGTCACCAATAAAAATTATTTTTGTAATAAAAAAAAAGAGCTTAATGTACCACTAATGAAGTAATGAAAGGAATGGTATGGTGGATATTTTGCAGTAAACTAATGACTAGGCAAGGAAAATCTAGTAAAATGGAGTCCGATGTAGGAAATTGTTTGGTCTAATATAATTACTTGTTGTCTATGTCAGATATGGGACCAAAAAAGGGTCTTAAATGAAGCCAATATCTATGTAAAGGGCTTATTGTCTATGTCGTTATATTATTTTGTTGCATCGTCTACTAGCCTATCAAATACTTAGTGTTGGGGATAAATCCCGCTCATACCGAAGTCCAGCCTGGGACTTAGCCTAATGCAGCTGGTAATTATGGAAGAGCTTCAATAAAAAATTCTCCCTCAACGGTCGAGCCCCGATCGAACTTCTCCAGCGATCGAATCCCAGCCAAACTATTCAACGGTCGAGCCCCAGCCGAACTCCTCAGCGATCGAGCCCCAGCCGAACTCCCCCAACGACCGAACTCCTCCTGAACTCCTTCCAGATTTCTCCCTCAGTCGGACTTTTACAGGAGCCAAACTTCTTCTGGATTCCTCCCTCAGTCGGACTTCTATGGGAGTCGAACTCCTTCCGGATTTCTCCTTCAGTCGGACTTCTACGAGAGCCAAACTACTTCCGAATTTCTTCTTCAGTCAGGCTTCTACGGGAGCCGAACTTCTTTCGGATCTCTCCTTCAGTCGGACTTCCACGGAAGCCGAACTCCTTCCAGATCCCTCCTTCAATCAGACTCCTACGGGAGCCGAACTCCTTCCGGATCCCTCCTTCAGTCAGACGTCTATGGGAGCCAAACTTTTGTCGGATCCCTCCTTCAGTCGGACGCATATGGGAGCCAAACTCCTTTCAGATCTCTCCTTTAGTCGGACTCCTACGGAAGCCGAACTCCTCCCAGATCCCTCCTTCAAGTCGGACTTCTACATGAGCTGAACTCCTCCTTCAGTCGAATTTTCATGGAAGCCGAACTTCTTTCGAGCTTCTCCTTCAGTCGAACTTCTATAGGAGCCAAACTCCTTCTGGACTTCCTCCTTCAGTTGAATCTCTTACAAGAGCCAAACTCCTTTCAAACTTCTCCTTCAGTCAGACTTCTACAGGAGCCGAACTCCTTTCGAACTCCTTCAGTCGAATCTCTAATAAGGAGCCGAACTCCTTCCGAGCTTCTCCTTCAGTCAGACTTCTACAGGAGCCGAACTTCTTCCGCATCTCTCCTTCAGTCAGATTCCACAGGGGCCAAACTTCTTCTAAGCTTCTTCTTCAGTCGGACTTCTATAGGAGCCGAACTCCTTCCGTATCTCTCCTTCAATCGAATCTCTATAGGAGTCGAACTCTTTCCGAACTCCTCCTTCAGCTAGCATTTCTTTCAGATAATTTTCTCTAGCCATATTCCCTTTGGAAGTCCGAACTCCTCTGAAATTGATATACGTCAAACCTCTTCACCCCTCCATGCGGCTCTGAGTGGCTCAGTATCGTACGACTGCGGTCATCACTATCAGTCCGCTGCAGGCGACAGCGATCAGCTACCGGACAATGATAGCTGTCACCATCAATCTGCTGCAGGCGGCACTACAGACGGCGCCGTCCTCCATGACATACTCCATCAGACCTCGAGCGGCCCACTACTAAGCGGTTGCAGCTGTTAGTATCAATCCGCTACAAGCTCCGTCTATAAAAAGGGATCCTTCAGATATGTTTTCTCTAAGCTCTTCTCTCTCTCTCTAAACTCTATCGAACTCTTTTCTAAGCACTCCATTTCTGTTGCCTAGAAGAGCTGACTTTATCATCGGAGGGTCCTGCCGAAGCCACCACCACTGACTCCGGACGGAACTTTATTTTGTAAGTCACCGACGGTGACCTCGTCTTCCTCAACTCTAGCTCGATCCAGCGTCAACCAGATTTTGCACCAACAGAATTGGTGCTAGAGGAAGGGCCCTCTATTCTTGAGGTTTTCTTATTCTTAAAGGAATGCTCAGCAACAATCTCTCTCCTCCCTCTCTAGAGATCTCTCTTCTTCCTCTTTAGAGTTCTTTCTCAAAAAAAAATATCTTCCAGGAGAGCTTCGATCTGACGATCAACGGCCTCTACAGCCAGATCCCATCCAGACCTATCCACCCCCGCTTCAGCCCCAGTAACTCAAGCTCCACCTATAGCCGTGGTGGATGCGGAGCAATTCAACCTACTGATCCAGCAAGTTCGTGGTCTCACGAAGGCGATGCAGGCCATACATTGGCAGGCCCCAGCACCAGATCGACCAGAGCAGGCTTCTCCGGAGCCCCATGGTCTGGTCTGGGAACGATCGACTTGGGCTACCCAATCTCTGATCTCCGAAAAGGGGAAGCAGAGGATGGAAGGCCCCTGCTCGAACCATGACTCGACCCAGGGGGAAGCTTCACATCCGTTCCACCAGAAAATCCTAGAGATCAACGATCGTGAAGACCTCCTAGATCAAAGGCTCCTAGAAATGAGCCGACGAATCGAAGAGCTCTGTCATACTCCCTCCTCACATGGTAATGATATTTGCACCGATCCTCCTTTTTTGCAGAGGATTATGCAGGAACTGATCCCATCGAATTTCAAGCTCCTGCAGTTTGAGAGTTACGATGGAACCATCAATTCGATCGATCACCTGGAGGCCTTTCGAATAATGATGTTACTCCACAGCACGCCAGACACTATTTTATGTCGGGCTTTTCCGTCTACCCTCAAGGAAGCTATCAAGAACTGATACTCGACACTTAAGTCGGGTACCATCTTTTTCTTTGATCAGATGAGCCATCAATTTATGGCTCACTTCGTCAACAGCCGACGTCCACGCTGAGATTCGGATTTTCTGATGACCATCAAATAGAAGGAGAAGAAATCCAACCGAGCTTATGTCATCCGATTTAATGCTACTATATTGCAGGTCCAGAACTTGGACCAATCCGTCGCCATAGCCGCACTCAAGGATGGCCTTCAAAAGAATGATTTGCTGTTCTTCTTAAAAAAGAAGTACCGCAGGGACTTCACTGATATGCTAGCTCGGGCTGAAGATTACGTCTGAGCTGAAGAGGCCTTCAAGGCCAAGGACGATGAAGCCTTTGGTAAGTGGCAAATCAGCGAGCCGAACGGGCCCACCGAGGAAGGAAAGTCGAGTGAAGCTCGGTCACACTTCCAAACTCCCTCTGAGCGCAAGCGAGTCTGAACTCCTTCCTAGGCTCGAAGGTAGGGAAGCCCTGACAGAAGGGCGCGGCGGGATTTTTTTCAACGAAGATTTCACAACTACACTCTCAATGCTCCGAAAACCCAAGTGCTGATAAAAATTAGGAAGCAACTGCCGAGATCAGAAAAGATGCGCTCTCATCCTAGTAAGCACAATCCTAACAAGTTCTACCTTTATCATCATGATCACGATCACGACACTGAGGAGTATATCCAACTTCAGGATGAGATCGAGGAGCTCATCAGGCGAGGCAGACTAGGCCGATTCCTATGGCAATGGCCTGAAGGACGAAAAGATCGGTCGAGGGCATTGCCGCAGCATGAGCCATCAAGGGGAGAGGTTCAACAAGAAGATCGGCCGTCTCTCGACATCATCAACACTATCTCGAAGGGACTTCGGCAAGAAGAGGTCAGTGGATCTGAGGGATTAGTGAAGAGACGAAGGACTGAAGAACCCATAATCTTCACTGAGGCAGACGCTCAGGGGGTCCAGTTCTTCCATAATGATGCGGTTGTAATCTCTTTAAACATTACCGACTATGATGTACGCCGCATTTTGGTAGATAATGGAAGCTCGACTGACGTATTATTTTATGATGCTTTCTTGAAAATATCCTTACTCAATAACCACTTGGGGCCTATGAACTCTCCATTGATAGGCTTCACTAGCGATGCCATACCAGTTGAGGGCATAATAACTTTGGCCGTGACTGTAGAGCAACATCTGAAATTGGCTAAGGCATAGGTCAATTTTTTTGTCGTAAGGACTCCGTCTGCCTATAATGCTATTCTCGACCGACCTGGTCTAAATACACTTCGGACAGTGATATCAACTTATTATTTGAAGATGAAGTTTTCGATAAATCACGGGATCGGAGAGATCAGGAGAGATCAAGCTCTAGTAAGGCACTGCTACTCAATCACCCTGCATAAAGAAGAACAGTCCGACCCTTATTTTGTTGATGGGCTGGATGTTCGCAACGACCTCATGGAGGAGCGGGATGAGCCTATGGAGGACCTCATCTTTGTACCCTTAAATGATGGAAATGCAGAGCATACGGTGCAGATCGGCTTCAACTTGAGAGATGAGGTTCGGGAGCAACTTGTTACCTTCCTTAGGAAGAACGTGGACGTCTTCGCCTGGGCTCCAGTAGATATGCTAGGAATTGATGTCGAGATCATGGAACATCGACTGGCTGTTGATCTGAAGCATCGATCGATAAAAGAGAAGATGCGCAACCATGCCCCGGAGAGGCAGAAAGCAATCATCGAAGAAGTAAGCAAGCTCCTCAAAGCTAGATTCATCCAGAAAGTTAACTATCCGACTTGGATCTTAAACATGATCCTCATCAAAAAGGCAAACAACAAGTGGAGGATGTGTATAGACTTCAAAAAACTGAATAAGGCCTACCCAAAAGATAGCTACCCTCTACCTAGGATTGATCAATTGGTGGATGTAATCTCGAGCCATGAGCTCCTCACCTTCATGGATGCCTTCTCCAATTATAATCAGATATGGATGGCACCGAAGAAGGAGGAGAAAACTGCTTTTGTTACTGACCATGATCTTTATTGTTACAAGATTATACCCTTTGGACTCAAAAATGTAGGGGTAACGTACCAGCACCTAATCAACAAGATCTTCAAGGAGCAGATCGATCGCAATATGGAGGTGTACATGGATGATATACTCATCAAAAGCTGAGCTTCTACAAACCACCTTGCCGACCTTGAAGAGACCTTCAGCGCACTTAGGAAGCACAAGATGAAATTGAATCCAACCAAGTGCGCCTTTGGTGTGACCTTTAAGAAGTTTCTGGGGTTTATGATGTCGAAGCACGGGATTGAAGCAAATCCCAAGAAAATCCAAGCCATTTAGGAGATGACTTTTTCAAAAATAATCAAAGAAGTTCAGTGCTTGACTGAAAAAATGACATCCCTAAATTGCTTCATCTCAAGATCGGTCGAGCAATGCATACCCTTCTTTCAAGTTCTCAGGCAACCAAATAATTTCTGCTAGACGACAAAGTGCCAACGGACGTTTGAAGAGCTTAAAAACTACCTCGACTCACCCTCACTATTGACAAAGTTTGAATCCGAAGAAGAATTATTTCTATACCTAGCAATCTCCCCGGCAGCCCTGGCGGTAGTCCTGGTCAAGGAAGAAGCGAAGATGCAGCGATCGATCTACTACGTAAGTCGAGTCCTGACGGATGCAGAGACCAAGTACTCTAGGCTAGAAAAATTGACTTACTATCTTTTAATTGCTGTCAGGAGACTCCGATCTTACTTTCAGAGGCACACCATAACGGTCCTCATGGATCAACCAATAAAAGCAGTTCTTCATCAAACGAATGCTTCTGAGAGAATCGTAAAATAGGCAATCGAGCTTACAAAATTTGACATCAACTATCGATCCCAGCCATCGATCAAAGCCCAGATATTGGTAGATTTTATAATAGAATATACTATTCCAGCTGAAGTCAAGCTTGAATAAAACAAGACCAGTGCTCTATTATCACAACCGAGCCTTTTCGAGGAGAGTGCCGACCTTTTCGAAGGCTTTTGGACTCTATATGTGGATGATTCATCCAACTCTATTGGAGCAGGTGTGAGGTTGATCTTAGTCAGTCCCGAGAAAATCGTCGTCGAGTACGCGCTATGCTTCGAATTTTCTACGACTAATAATGGGGTCGAGTATGAAGCGCTGATCGTCGGGTTAAAAATAGCAAGAGAATTAAAAGTAGATCGACTTCAAGTCTATAGCGATTCTCAATTAGTGATCGACCAAGTTAGTGACAGCTATGAAGTGAGGAAGAAAAGTATGATGAAATATCTTGAGAAAGTAAAAAACTTGATTTTGGCCTTCAGTTGTTTCGGCATTCGACAGATTTCGAGGGCAGAAAATATAAGAGCCGACCTCCTCTCTAAGTTAGCCACTTCAGTTCCAACCGAACTGCCTAAAGAAGTATTTTTTGAGACTCTAAAGTGCCCAAGCCCAGAAGAATCATAGATCGTTTTGCAGACAAAACTTGAGCCGAGCTGGATTGACCCGCTGTTTGCCTACCTTAATGAGGGAGTCCTTCCTCGTGATCCGAAAGAAGCTCGAAAACTCAGAAATCAAGCTTTTCGGTACGTTTTGTATGAGGATAAATTGTATGAGAGATCATATTCGCTACCGCTGCTGAGATATTTTTGACCTTCAGAGATTGACTTCGTATTATGGGAAGTGCACGAGAAAATTTGTGAAAGTCACGTAGGAGCCAGGTTCCTGTCACAAAAACTACTTCGGCAAGGATATTATTGATCGATCTTATACCATAATTCCATGGAGTATGTCAAGAAATATGATCACTGTCAGAAGAATGCAAACATACAAAGACAGTCGACCTTCGAGCTTACTCCACTAAGTGCATCTTGATCATTCATACAATGGGGAATGAACATACTTGGCCTTTTTTCGACGGCATTCGGACAACGAAAGTTTCTCTTGATCGCGATCGGCTACTTCACCAAATGGATCGAAGCTGAACCACTAGCAAAATTTATCGAGATAAAGGTACAGAACTTCATCTGAAAGTTAATAGTCTACCGGTTTGGTCTACTCCGAACTCTCATAACTGATAATGGGCGATAGTTTGCTGGAATGAGGTTCGTCGAGTTCTGCGAAAAGACCTAAATATCTTCCACCATTTTACATCGATAGCTCATCCACAGGCAAATGGGAAAGCTGAAGTAACCAACCGGACTCTGCTGCAAGGCATCAAGACGAGGCTCGATAGAGCAAAGAATATCTGGATGGATGAACTCTACCACATCCTTTAGGTGTACCAAACTATTCAAAGATCGTCGACTGGAAAAATACCATTCGTCTTAGCCTTTGGAACGGAGGCAGTCACACCAATCGAACTTAAACTTCCATCAGCATGGGTCATGGCCTTCAATGAGCAGCATAACCCACAGAACCTCAGAGCCAACCTCAATCTACTAGAAGAAAAAAGAGAGGAAGTCCAAGTTTGGATGGCGGCCTACAGACGAAAGATGGCCTGATATTATAACTCTAGAGTCGGAAGTAAAACATTCAAAGTGGAGAACTTAGTACTTCGGTGAGCCACCATCTCCCAGCCTCAAAGTCAGGGAAAGCTTGTCCCAAATTGGGAAGGCCCGCATGAAGTGATGGAGGTCGTCTAGTCTAAAACTTATCGTCTGAAGGAGCTCGGAGGAACAACGCTCCCACGACCTTAGAACTCAAAAAATCTGAGGATATACTATCAGTAATTTTTCAGTAATAAAACTCCTTCATTTCAATGTTATTGTTTCTTGGTGCAAAAATTATATGATGACAGAAAAGAAGCAATTAGAAGTGGCCATGTTAGTAATAGGAGGAGGACCTCATCCTAACGTGAGCAAAGTCAAAGGCTTTGTTCATTTTAGACAAGATGAGGGGAGAGGCCCTGACAATGGTCCTAATGTGCCCCTACAGCCCATTAGAAATAGGAGGGGAACCTCGTCCTAATGTGAGCAAAGTCAAAAGATCTCGTTCATTTTAGACGAGATAGGAGGAGAGGCCCTGACAATGGCTCTTATGTACCTCCGCAGTCTATTAGAAATAGGAGGAGAACCTCATCCTAACGTGAGCAAAGTCGAAAGCCTCATTTATTTTAGACGAGCTGGGAGGAGAGGCCCTGACAACGATCCTTTATGTACCCCCATAGCTTGTTAAGAAAAGAAGAAGAACCTCATTTCTAATGTGAGTAAAGTCGAAGGCCTCATTCATTTTAGACGAGATGGTGGGAAAGGTCCTGACAACGATCCTTATGTGCCCCCATAGTCCGTTAGAAATAGGAAGAGAACCTCATCCTAACATGAGCAAAATTGAAGACCTCATTCATTTTAGATGGGATGAGAGGAAAGGCCCCGACAATGGCCCCATTGTGTCTGACAACAACAAGAGACAAGATCTTCCTCGAGCTTCAACGTCAACCTCGGCTGGAGATGGGATCCCTCCAAGCCTCAACTTCAACATCAACTTCGACTGGAAACAGGATCTCTCCCGAGCTTCAACTTCAATATCAACCTCAGCTGAAGATAAGATCTCCCCAAAGCTTCAACTACAACTTCAACCTCGGCTAGATATAAGATCGTTTTCGAGCTTCAACTTCAACGTTAACCTCGGTTGGAGATGAGATCTTCCTCGAGCTTCAAAGTCTACATCAATAGGGGAGAAGATCTTCTTTAACCTCCACTGAAGATAAGATCTTCCACAAGCTTCAACCGCAATGTCAATAAAAGACAAGATCTCCTTGAACCTTGGCTGGAGACGGGATCCCCCAAGCCTCAACTTCAACATCAATCTCGGCTGGAGACAAGATCTCCTTCGAACCTCAACTTCAACATCAACCTCGGCTGGAGATAGGATCTCTCCTGAGCTTCAACTTCAATGTCAACCTCAGCTAGAGATAAGATCTCCCCCAAGCTTCAACTTCAACGTCAACCTCGGCTAAAGATGAGATCTCCCTCGAGCTTCAAAGTCTACATCAACAGAAGAGAAGATCTCCTTCAACCTCGGCTGGAGATAAGATCTCCCACAAGCATCAATCGTAATGTCAACAAAAGACAAGATCTTCCTGGACCTCGATTGGAGACGGGATCCTCCAAAGCCTCAACTTCAACGACAACCTCAGCTGGAGATAAGATCTCCCCCGAGCTTTAACTTCAACGTCAACCTTGGTTGGAGATAAGATCTCCTCCAAGCTTCAACCTGAACTGGTGCAGAGCCCTGAAGAGAACTTTGACGGTCATCCTTTTTATATTCCTTCCTTCAAATTTTGAACTCAAAAATGGGAGGACTATTATTAGGGATAAATCTCGCTCCCATCGAAGTCTAGTCTAGGGCTTAGCCTAATGCTACTGGTAATCATGAAAGAGCTTCAATCAGAAATTCTTTCTCAGCGATTGAGCCTCGATTGAACTCCTCCAACAATCGAACCTCAGCTGAACTCCTCAGCGGCCGAGTTCCAGCCGAACTACTCAGCGATCGACCTCAGTCGAACTCCTCCAACGGTCGAACTTTTTCTGAACTCCTTTCGGATTTCTCTTTTAGTTGGGCTTCTACGGAAGCCGAACTTCTTCCAAATTTTTTTCTCAGTCGGGCTTCTATGAAAGTCGAACTTCTTTCGGATTCCTCTTCAGTCGGACTTCTATGGAAGCCAAACTTCTTCCGGATTTCTTCTTCAATTGGGCTTCTACGGAAGTCAAACTCCTTCCAGATTCCTCCTTCAGTCGAACTTCTATGGGAGCGAACTCCTCCCGGATGCTTCCTTCAGTCAGAATTCTACGAAAGCCGAACTCCTCCCGGATTCTTCCTTCAGTCGGACTCCTACGGGAGTCGAACTCCTTCCGAATTTCTTCTTCAGTCGGATGCCTCTGGGAGTCAAACTCCTTCTGAATCTCTCCTTCAGTCAAACTCCTACGGAAGCCGAACTCCTCTCGGATCCCTCCTTCGATCGAACTTCTACAGGAGCCAAACTCCTTTCAGGCTCCTCCTTCAATCGAATTTTCATGAAGCCGAACTCCTTTCGAGCTTCTCCTTCGGTCGGACTTCTATAGGAGCCGAACTACTTTCGGACTTCTCCTTCAATCGAATCTCTACAGGAGCCGAACTCCTTTCGAGCTTCTCCTTCAGTCAGACTTTTACAGGAGCCAAACTCCTTCCAAACTCTTTCTTTAGTTAAATCTCTACAAGAGCCGAACTCCTTTCAAACTCCTCTTTCAGTCGAATCTCTAGAGAAGCCGAACTCCTTCCGAGCTTCTTCTTCAGTCGAACTTTTATAGGAGCTGAACTTCTTCCGCATCTCTCCTTCAGTTAGATTTCCATAAGAGTCGAACTCCTTCTGAGCTTCTCCTTTAGTCGGACTTCTACAGGAGTCGAACTTCTTCCATATCTCTCCTTCAATCGAATCTCTATAGGAGCCAAACTTCTTTCAGACTCCTCCTTCAGCTAGCATTCCTTCCGGATAATCTCCTCTAGCCATATTCCCTTTGGGAGTCTGAACTTCTCTGAAATTGATATGCGTCAAAGCTCTTCATCCCTCCATGCGGCCTCGAGCAGCTTAGTATCGAATGGCTGCGGTCGTCACTATCAGTCCACTATAGATGATAGCGATACACTATCGGATGGCGATGGCTGTCACCATCAATCTGCTGTAGGCGGCACCCCCCTTCATGACAAACTTCATCAGGCCTCGAGCGGCCCGCTACCAGGCGGCTGTAGCTATCACTATCAATCCACTACAAGCTCCATCTATAAAAAAGAAATCTTTCAGATATATTTTCTCTAAGCTCTTCTCTCCCTCTCTAAATTCTACCGAACTCTTTTCTGAGCAATCCATTTTTGTTGCCCAGAAGAGCTGACTTGATCGTCGGAGGTCCTGCCAAAGCCACCACCATCGATTTCGAACGAAATTTTATTTTGCAGGTCACCGATGATAATTTTATCTTCCTCGAGTCCAGCTCGATCTGACGTCAATCAGATTCTGTACCAACACTTAGTAATAAAAGAACACAAGCAGAGCCGAAAACATTTAATTAAGAACTCAGAAAATTACCAAATTGCAACTCATTATTGTGCTAGCTAGTTAAATTGGCAAGGATACATGGATATTATTTTCCTTTCAAAGCCTGTAAAGATAGTTTCTCACAATGTAACCTTGCATTCATAAGTATATAATACATTATAGGAAACCACAACATCATTCAAAAGAAGGCAGAACATATTAAACAAATAATTATTATCATATTGACTAATTTATTATGCAATCAATAATCTTATATATGTTTGAAATCTTTAATTGCATGTTGTTACGTATATTTAGTTAATTTATGCTAATATGCAAGATGTTTACAATGGTAGAGAGTCAAGTTGATGAAAATATGATTGGTTCTTATGATTTTCATAGATACATCCCAAAACTAGGCATGGAATTTGAATCCGAAAATGATGCATATGAAATTTACAATCATTATGGATGGATAATTGGATTTAGTATTTGGAGAGACTATACGAACAAGCATAAAAAAATGGGTCAAGTAACCTCTAGAAAATTTATATATTGTAAAGAAGGTTTTCGACTTCCAGACAAATGTGATGATCATGTAAAGAATCATCGTGCTGAAATAAGAACCGGTTGCATGGCATATATGCTTATTAAGTTTAACAAAAGTAGTGAAAAATTTCAAATTGAGAGCTTTGTGGCAGAGCATAACCATCCTCTTCACATTCCATCATGCTCCCATATAATGCCATCCCAACATAAAATATCAGAAGCCCAGATATATGAAATTGATCTAGCAAATGATGCCGATATTAGGTTAAAGGATTCTCATGAAATCATGAGTCAGCATGTTGGTGGTAGGGCCAATATTAGATTCACAAAACAAGATCACAAAAGTATCCTTCAAACCAGGCAACAATGGGAAATGGAACTTGGAGAAGCTGGGGCATTGATGAAGTATTTTCAAGAACAATTATTGAAAAATTCTTCTTTTTTCTATGCGGTGCAATTAGATGCTAATGAAAAAATAACCAATATTTTTTGGGCAGATGTTAAGATGATTATAGATTATGAATATTTTGGTGATGTGATTTCATTTGATACAACATTTAGAACTAACAAAGAGTTTTGACCTTTTGCATTCTTAATTGGTTTCAATCATTATAGGAAAACAGTCATTTTTGGAGCAGCTTTTCTATATGATGAAACTATTGAATCATTTCAATAGCTATTTGAGACTTTTCTTCAGGCGATGTCAGCAAAAAAGCCAAAAACTATTTTCACATATCAAGATGCCATCATAGTGAAGGCAATTTCACTAGTGATGCCAGAAGTATACCATCGATTATGTACATGGCATATAAAACAAAATGCCCTGAAGCACTTGAATTATTTATTTAGAGATAATAGTGATTTTAAAAAAGAATTCAAGAAGTGCATGTATGAATGTAAGGAGGTATATGAATTTCTAAATTTATGGAAGGTTATGCTTGAGAAACATGACATTTGTGAGAATAGTTAGTTGAATAAAATATTTGAATTAAAGGAGAAATAGGCCAGAGCATATGTTAAGTAGAGCTTTTCTGCCGATATGAAAAGTATACAGTTAAGTGAAAGCTTTAATCCTGCCTTAGAAAATTATTTAAAGTTAGATATGGACTTGATACGATTCTTCAAATATTTTGAGAGGGTAGTTGAAGATAAGAGATATAAAGAATTAGAGGCTGAGTATAACTCTAGACAGAAATTGCCAAAGCTTAAGATTAAAGCACCTATGCTAATACAAACTGCCAAGATTTATACAAGTGCAATATTTTAATTTTTTCAAGAATATAAAGAGTTCATATCAGCCTACATCATACATCGAGATGAAAGTATGCTAACTCATGAATATATAGTTGCAATATATGGAAAAGAAAAATAGTATAAGGTGTTTGCTAACCCTTTGGATTTGACTATTTCTTGTATATGTAGAAAGTTTGAGACACATGGATTTTTATGCAACCATGCAATTAAAGTTCTTGATACATTAGACATCAAAGTTATACCAGATAAATATATTTTGAAAAGATGGACCAAAATGACAAGAGATGGTTGTGTTTATAACTTTCATGGGAAACAAATTGAAGAGGATACAAAGTTACAGGTTTCAAATCGCTATAAATTTTTATGCCCAAGATATGTCAAAATTATTGCTAGAGCATTGGAACGTGAGGAAGCATACCAACTCTTATGCGATCATTCTGTTGAGTTAAGCAAAAAGGTGGAAGAAATTATTCAAAGGCAAAATAATGTTGACCAAGCCATTAATACAGAAACTCCTAATCAAGTAACTTTATCCAATGCAAATTATAAAATTGAGGCAAATAAAGAAATGGAGAATATGAATATTACAATACCAAAAGCACTTAAAAAGAAAGATGGTCATAAAGAAAGGACTCGACTTAAGAGTGGCATAGAGAAAGGCTTGCAAAAGAAAAAAAAGAGAAGCCTACAAAGTCTAAGTTTTCACATGTTGCAATACCACCGTCCATCCCTTTGGATTATAATTTTTCTAAGGTAATATTGCTTATGATTAGCTAGCACTTTTTTATATTAGGCATAAGATCTCCTCTTTACATGCTATTGTGATTGATGCAGGGTTTGAACTTATTATCAGCAAGTACTCACATTTCTTTCATGCCCTATCAAACATGCCAGGTTGTTACTTTATCTATTATATCTTAATTAAGTACTAATTACTCATTATATTTATGATTTTTACTAATCTAGCCATGCATATATTGTTGGGTACTATAGTTTCTGCACCAGTATCTTGAACAAACCAACAAGATCAATCCCCCAGCGTTCCAAGTTTCACTCAGTTATTAAGGGAAAATTATTTTGAGAACTACGTATAAACTTATATATATTTAGCTTATAGAAGCATCTTTGTTTTTCACAGCAATCAATGCTAAATCCATCATCTCAAAGCTCATAATCATCTGGAGCTAGGCATAATAAACATATTATCATGGTTTTATATTTCTTTTAGGTTGGATGTATAAATAATATTTCTAATTTTTTTCATGTTAGATAAGGAGTATTGGATGCAAGCAGCCACCATCGATGAGTTCAAATGCTTCTTTTGAGAAGGATAACAAATTAAAAGAATTTTTTGATATATGCTAAAAGACTAATTATTTCATCATCATAAGTTCAAGTTGATGAAACATGTCTTAGTTATATTTATAAACTTTTTATGACTTTAGACCTGTTGGTTTTGTTGGTGAAACCACCATTGATATTGTTGCTTAAATTTTGTGAGAAAGCTATTTTTTGACTTATTTTAAGATATTATCAATTAAGCCCTTCTTATAAATTAATCTTACATTCAGATCCTTCTACAATCTTAGATGGCTTCAAATTTATCTGTACATGGTAAGAGCATGTTATTCTCATTTTTTTTCAAAAATAGATTCTGAAAGCCAAGAACGGGTTCTATTGTATGATGGTTTTCTATAGATTCCTTGAACTTTTAATTGCAGCAAAATTTTAAAGTCAGGTTACATGGCAACTTGCGACTAGTACTTCTGCACAAGTTTGGAGCATAGCATGTCTGATGCTCATTGGACATTTGATGGATTATTTTTAGTATCAATCGTTAATCATATATCAAAATGTATGATAGGTGCAGTATTTTAGTGCTCACATGACATATCTTCTCAAGCATCTCATCAGGCTATCAATTTAATTAAGAAACATAGGACCAAACCCACCTCCATAAGGTCATGAGAGGAGAGGCGCACACTCCGTAAAAAATTATTTTAATGGACATCGTGTTTTAATAAACATCATGTTTTAATTAAAGAAAAAAATCATTAAATTAGTTTTAATGAGAATTATTAAAGTCATTCAAATATTTTTTAGTTATTTTATATTTTCGTTTCTGTCTCTCAATATCTTAAAAAAAAAAAATTATTGATATTTCCGCAAACAGTTGCTATGCGGTAGAAAATAATCAGTATAAAACATGACCAGTAAAAGATGGGATTGAGAAAGATTTAAGGGTCATCGATGTTGGCTGAGAAGAGGTGATTCGCCATTAAATTTATTTTAATGGGTATCATGTTTAACGCCATATTCTAACGGGAGAGAAATTTAACATGCGTCATTAAATCCCACCGCATCCTATATCCCGTCATTTCCTTAAAGAAGAAATCCCTTTGGGTCATTAAATGCTTTGAGAAGGGGGTTTTAATGAAAAGCCATTGGACCTGCCTTGTTCCACGTGGACACAATCCAGAGGATCCGCTCCGCTGGTGGGTGCGCTATTTGCACAGAACAGGTCATATAGCAATTATAAGCACCATATGTTTAATTGAAAATCTTTTTTAGCTGGTTAGCTATTCTTGACGCCCAAAAAATGTGACAATGTCCTGATGATGTCAGCTTCGATCATCCTAGGAATGGATATCTGATCGTTATCACCAGAAGAAGCTTGTCGACATGGAATGTTATCTTATGCATGCCGGAAGACCGTGGAGAAAATGCAGCAGGCAAACTGAGAATAGCCAAGGGGACGAACTATTGTTACTTGCCTCTGTAACTTGAAAGTTTGCATTGGACCGAAGCTTCTCTAATCTTACAGCATTGCCAATATTCTTCAATTATTTTGAGTGGCTTCCCAACCCAGAGTTTCGTTGCAGAATGGATTCTGTAATTTTTGATCTTTAAGATGAACTTTTCCATTTTTAGCCGTCAAAAAAAAAATTTTCTTTTTTCGAACTTTTATCCTATTTCCTGGATTTTAAACTAGAACTCTAGGACTCAAATTGAAAGTGTCCCCTTTTACATGACTGAAACTTGATGATTGCAATCGAAACCTACATCTAAATCAAGTTTTCGACCCTTGCTTCTGACTATTTGTGGAACACCATCTTATGAGCAAATGTCTCTGCATGATGACCTTACTGTCTTATGATTCGTATCCTCCCTTATTTCAAACCTGGCACTAGGCATGAAAAAACCTATTATTGCATTCTTGCCATGGGTTAAGTAAATGATGCTAGATATGCCAGCTCTCCCTTATGGTGTCATAATTAAACTTCAAATGGAAATATTTGAAACTGGATTTGAAATTTTGTAATTTCTCAAACTATGTCTTTATTTTTTCTTAAAATAGCACATGTTATACAATCTGTCTGTTATACTTATTAGCATCAGCTTTTATAGTGTATTTGAAGTCGCTAAAAGATAATCAAAGCTGGTAGCCTTATCCCATCTACTTCATTCCAACTTTACAGATCCTATCCATCACTGATTCCTCTCAAACAGGCATGTATGTGGAGAATGAACGTGGAACTAATCCATACAAGAAGCTATCGCTAGGATCCTCTTGGTGGATGTCTAATTTCAAGTTATTGGAAATGAAAAGCGTCTTTGAATCAGGGGTTCCTTCATGCACTTTTACTAAGCTTTTTCAGATGTGCTTCATTTATAATGCCTTATATATTATTGCACAGAATCACTCTAGCATCCTCCTTTTTTTGCTTTTCTCTTCATATGCTCATGCGTGCCTCTACTTTTATCTCATTATAATGGAGCAACTTTTATCATTGCTTTCTAAATTTTTTACCGCTAAAAAAATTAGTGATTTGAAATTTCTCTCGTTCTTGTGCTTCTGCATTAATGTTTTGATAAATGATTGTCGATTGTGTATGATGTACAGAAATATGTCGGTTGATCGTAGTTAGATGTACAATCATTGGGCTAAGTGTGGTGTGTTTGATGAATTCAAAAATAGCATTGATGAGTTTATAAGCTTTGCTTATTCAAATCCGTCTAATGTACAAGATGGTCAAATTAAATGTCCTTGTATACTTTGAAAAGGCAAACATTTTTCAGACAAAGTGAATGTAGAGGTGCACTTATTGAGGAAAGCTTTATGAAACACTATAAGAGATGGTCAATACATGGCGAAGGTTTGGAAAATATGGTGAATGCTTTAAATTTAACAAGAGATGAAGAGGAAGGGTATGTTAGGGAAAATCCTTATAAGGATATGATGATGAATGCAACTGGTTCTTCCTTTAATCATGAATTTGAATTGTTGGAAGAAGATCCTAATCCTACTACTGCAAGGTTCTTTAATCTTTTAAGTGATGCAAATGAACCCTTATGGGATGGTTGTAAAAACCATACAAAACTATCTGCTATCTTTTAATTGCTGAACTGTAAGTCTGAGTATAATATGAGTGAGAGTTGCTTTGATCAATTATTGACTTTAATAAAAAGCATGCTACCTGAAATCGAGAAATTGCCTAAAAACTTTTATCAAGCTAAAAGAATGGTAGGTGAATTAGGTTTAGGATATAAGAAAATACACTCTTCTTCGAATCATTGTATGTTATACTATGAGGATGATGAAAAATAAAAGAGAGTGTTCAAAATGTGGTCATGCTCGGTTTAAGCCTCATCAATAAGGCAAAAAACAAAATGTGCCTTATTAAGTGCTTCGTTACCTCCCCCCTATACCTAGGTTGTAGAGATTGTATATGTCTGGCAGTGCATCCAAGCACATAAGATGGCATAAGCAACGTGAAGGAAATGATCCAAATATCATTAGTCATCCAGCTGATGGTGAGGCATGGAAATAATTTGATACGAAAAATCCTGAATTTGCCATCGATGCACATCATGTAAGGTTAGGATAGTGTACAGATGGTTTTACTCCATTCGGATACTTTGCTACCTCTTATTCATGTTGATCTATCTTTGTCACTCCTTAAAATCTATCCTGTAATATGCATAAAATCTTCCTACTTGTTTTTGACTTTGATCATTCCAGATCCTAACTCTCCTGGTACTTGAGGCCTTTGATAGATGAGCTCAAGATGTTGTGGAATGATGGGGTTTTGACTTATGATACACACAACAAGCAGAATTCTATGATGAAAGCAGCATTACTATGGACAATAAATAATTTTTTGGCTTATAGTATATTGTCAAGATGGAGCACACATGGTAAAATGGCATGTCCTTATTATATAGAGCACATAGAAAACCAAGTTGGTTTGATTGTCATACACAATTTTCGTCACCCAATCATCCATTTCGAAAATCAAGAGATGCCTTCCAGAGAAACATGATTGAATATTCCTCACCTCCTAGGTTGGATGAGAAAGAAATTTTGTCTCGTGTATCATCTTTCAAACAAATCACATTTGGGAGTTACCTTATTGGACCACTAATTTAATTCACCATAACTTAGACGTAATGCATATTGGAAAGAATGTATTTGATAATGTGTTTAACACTTTGATGGATGTTAAGAGGAAGACTAAAGATAACCCTCAAGCTAGGAAAAATTTAAAATTAATATGCAAGAGGCCTGATTTGGAGTTGAAGCGATTAAATAATGACAAGTTTCGATTGCCTAAGGCCACATATGTGTTATCAAAGCATGAGATTAAGGTTGTTAATGAATAGTTAAAGGCACTAAGGTTCCTAAATGGCTATGCTTTGAACATATCCTACTATGTTAATGTGGATTGTAAAATTATTGGGATGAAATCCCATGACTGCCATGTGTTCATGCAAAGTCTTTTATCATTAGCATTCAAGGACTTGTTGCCTAGACCAATTTGGGGCATTAACAAATCTTAGTCAGTGTTTTAGAGACCTCTGTGCCCGTGAGCTCCAAATTAACGAAATGGATATACTTGAGAAGCATTCAATTGAGATAATATGTAAACTTGAGAGAATATTTCCTCCATCTTATTTTGATTCAATGGAGCATTTAACTATCCATCTAGCTTATGAAGCAAAGGTTGGAGGTCCAGTACAATACCATTGGATATATCCTTTTGAGAGGTAATATCATATTTAAATAAAAAGATTATACTTTCAAGTTAATAGAAATATATATAGTATGACAAGTTTTTTTTTTCATAAAATGTAGGTGCATGCAAAGCTTAAAAAGAAAAGTTCATAATAAGGCAAAGGTGGAAGGATCAATATGCGAGGCATGCATAATGAAGGAAATATCTAATTTTTATTCTTTATACTTTGAGCTACACATTGAGACAAAAGAAAAAAAAGTTTCTTAAAATAATGATGATGGATGTGAAGATGTCGATAGTTAGTTACATATTTTCTCATATCGTAGTCATCCCATTAGCTATAATGAAAAACGAATGTTAATAGACCAAGAATTACCAGCGGCTACGTATGTCCTCCTTAATTATGCTAAAATTGGACCATACTTCGAGTAAGATGACATGACTGAAGTTAATAATATAAAATAGAATTCAGTATTTGTAAAGTTGGTTTCATTAACTATTTATTTGCATAAAATTAGAAAATTTGATGACATAACAAGAGACAAAAATCCATCCATTACTGATGAGTTACTTGATAAATAATATGATGAAAGCTTTGCCAAGTGGTTAAGGTAAACTATAAGTGGTGATTTTATATGATTTACAATTCATGTTTTTAAAGAAGTTTATGTTAACTAGAATCATTTACCTTTCACGTAGATTTTGGAAGGTTATGACATTAAAGACTAATATATACGTGCATGTAAGTTATCTACCGCCACCTCCACGAGAGCCCATAAGTTAAATATCTCTTTATTCCATAAAAATTTTGCAGGTCATTTATGCTTTAAACATTAATTCTTATATATGTATTACATGTTTGTAGGCATCGCATGCACTTCGGCATCAACATGATGAAGACGAGGCTTTTAATGAAAATACAGGGAAAGATGATTGAAATACAGTTGTATTAATTACTTGCATGGAAAGGATATTATTATGTATGTTATGGATTTGGTTTTGAATATGGTTGAGATATAGTTGTATTAATGACTTGGATGGAAAAAATATTATATATGTAATGGATTTGGTTTTGAATATTATTTATTACATGTATTTTAATTGTCAATCTAATTTTATGCACTTGATTTTGGAATGTTTTTGATACAATATTCCAATTTAGTTTTAGTTTACAGCATCATAATAATTGATAGGGCAAATAAGAATATATCTATAGAATTCTAAACAAATTACCCAGGGATCACTGAGGAATTATCTAGAAAAATAAAAAAGAAAATCAGATTACCGATGGACCACCAAGGGAACACCAAGGGAAAAAAAATAAGAAAACCATATTACCAGCTGATTACAGAGGGCCTACCGAGGGAAGTTTCAAATGAAGAGAGCACGCACAAAGAGGGTAAAAGAAAATCATCGAAGGCTTGCCGAGGGAATTCACCGATGGTTTGCTAAGGGATTTCCAATGGCTTATCAAGGGCTTTCATAAGAATTTCCGATGGCTTACTGAGGGCTTTTCGAGGAAAATTCACCGAGGGCTTCCTGAGGGAAGTTCACTAAGGGTTTACTGAGGGCTTTTCAAGAAGAAATTAATGAGGACTTACCAAGGGCTTTTCAAGAAAAAATCATCGAGAGCTTACTAAGGGGCATTTTCTCATTAAATACCGAGGACTTATCTTCCTTTTGAAATATATTTTACAATTGATTACCTACAGATATTTTTCTCGATAAGCCCTCAGTAAACTATATTACCAAAGGGTTACCGAGGGTATACTTGGCCCTCGATAATCAATGATAAGGCATTTTGCCAGGTTCATTTTTCTTTGGTAATCCATCAGTAAGTCCTCGGTAATTCTTTTACCAAAGGCTTACTGAGGGATAATGGCTCATGATAAACTGAAAAATTCTAATAGTATCTTTTTGTATTCATTCATTAAGTCATTAAAGGCTTCAAACAACTCAATAAAAGTAAAATTGAAAGATATTTAAGATTTACCTCATCATCATTGGCCATGAGGCAAGGATTTAAAATTCTTTCTTTCTCTTTCTCATTTCTCTTTTCTTTGCATTGCTCCTCCTTTATCAATGCCTTCTTTTTCTTTTTTTTCATTCTCATGAGCCATGAGGTATAAGTTGATGTGAACTTCCTTTTCTTCTTGGCAGCTTGATGTTTCTTCTTGATTTGCTTCCTAAAAAATTATTTCCAATTTCTTCTAAATATATTTAGCTAAAATATAAAAAAAATTTAGTTAAATTTATTTATATCCAGTGAACAATAAAGCATATTCATTATCTTAGCATTCAGCTGGATTATTTTTTTATCATGCTTTTTTAATGTTTTGAGGATGTGTAAGCTATCGATTATAATCTTCTATAATTTATAATCATGTGCTTGTATGAAGATGCGCATGTGTGCTTTCTAATAAGTATAATTTGAATCATTAAAAAATGAGGATTGATCATTAATAGAATGACCTTCATTAAAAAAAGATTTCATTGGGGTTGCCATGATTTTTTACTCTAAACCACTAGGTCAATAATTAAATATCAGAGCACCTGCTCTGATACCAATTGCTATCCAAAAGGTAGCAATCTAAAAGAAAGGATGAATTGGATTGCTGTTTAAAAAATTTAACTAAATTAGGCTTTAGACAATTTCGTGCTTCAATTTAAGCTATCTTAAATGATTATGGGATTTATGCAATAGTATTGCAACAGAATTAAAATAATAAAAGCAAAGTAAGAATTAAAAGTAAGCACATAAAGCACAATACAAAGATAAGAATTTTATAGTGGTTCGATACAATCCACACTTACATCCATTTTTCAAACTCCTCTTGAAAATTTTACTATAATCTTCTTAATTATAATGTGTTTATTTTTCCAGGCTCACAAATAAATCTAGTTGATTGTTCAAAATCACCAACCAAAATCTTACACTAATTATTTTTCAGACTCACAATCAACCTAATTAATTTTACAGGCTCACCAAACAAAATCTACAAAATCCAATTTCATGTTTGGACGGGCCTAATCCCCAAATTTTTTTCTTCCAAAAAAAATTGTAAAGAAAATAAAATACAAGATGTAGAAATTCAGCATAAAAAAAATAAAAAAATAGACTCTTTTAAGCATGAAGAAGAGATTGAATGATCAGCTCTTTTGGAGCTTGAACACCCTTCATTGAAGCTTGAAAGGATGCTAGAGATGGTGGCGAAGATTGTTCTTGAATACCTTCTAAAATAAAAATTTGAATCATCTCTTTTTCCCTTTCTTTTAGTTATTCAATGGACCTCATTTAAATCTAAAAGTTTTTCACTTTAATTATCTTTTCTTGCTTTTCCAAATGATTCTCTAGCTCTTAATAGGTTTGAAAGTTGCTGGAACATGAGTTTTGGCCATTAGAAAGTTTGGACTAGTTATTGGAGCAAAAAATTAGCCATTAAAAAAGTGTAGAAAATTAGCTGTTATGCTGATTCCGTGCCTGAGGTCAACTTCTAATTCTGAAAGGATCACTTCTAATTCTCAGGAGTAATTCAAAAAATCTACTCTCTGCTTTTTTGAGAGAGTCGACTAAAACTTTTTATGAGTCGACTCTCAAACACTGTGCCACTTGATACCAATATACCGAAGTCGACTCAAAATATTTTGAAGTTGACTCAAAATCTTTCAACTTTATTTTTTTAATATTTTAGCCTCTCAAACATGATTTTTCATAATACACATTTATCTAATCATTCTCTTTTGCTTTCAATTAAAATACTTCAAATGCCTCTTTCAATTTTAGGATTTATTCTATTAAGTTTCATCATTCTTCTTTAAATATCCATGTTTATCATGCTTCCTATAAAATAAATTAATTTTTTTAAAAATATATAATCATAGTATCATACTCAAAAATTTTATATTCATTAAAATCAATCATTAGATCAATATAAATTATATTTAATAATTATTATCATTCTGTAACTTTCATCCTTATTATTTTAGACAGACAGAAAAACTCAACTTCTACCTCCAAATTTAATGATGAACATGAAATCCTTAATTTTCTTTACGTGAGTATTTTAACTCTCTGTAGCCACTCCACGGATATCTCCCAATAACAGACCCTCCCCGCAATTTGCTGTTATAACATAAATGGCAACGGTTTTGAGAGGCTAACCATGCGTCTTTTTTATTTTTTATTTTTTTGGTACAACCATGCATCATATTGAGCAGCTAATTTAAGCCAGGGTGCTGCCTCTTGGATTTTTTTTTGGGGAAGGGTGGCGTATTGGTTGAAAAGTAAAATGACAATTAAGCACAAGTACTAAAAGGAAAAGATGTTATTTTCTCGAGCAATTATGTTGCATCAAATGAAACAAAATCTTTAATACGATAGAAGTTAGGATTTAAAATATCATTATTTAATACATAACAGGATTATTAAATAAATATCACCCATTCCCTACGATAACAATACAAATACTCCACCGCGGTCATCATTAATTTATATAACATTATTGCCAGCTTCCGGCGGGTACTATAGCGTGGCCGTGACCATTTCGTCGGATATTATCAAGGTCAGAAACAATAATTGCGGCAGCTAGTCACTCTCATGTCCGTAGGTTGTCAGGTGAACGGGAAGGCCACCAGCACCACGTAAGTCACGTGAACTTAGGTTCGGGGGATCATTCTCATCGCCGGTGGAAAGAAAGCGGGCTCACATCCAGTCCCGCGTGAATTCACGCTCACCACACAAACTCAAACGGAAAAAAAAAATAAAATAAAAACAATAAAAAAATAATAATAATAATAATATATATATATATATATATATATATATATATATATATATTATAAAAAGAATTTATTTGAATGTACATATGATCAACTCACGGGCGGTAAACGCGAAAATTTATCGTTCATGATAAACAAAAAAGTTTTTTAGATAGAAAACATGAACTTCCCCTGATACAGCTCCAGCCCAGCCAAGCTTCAATTAAAGAAAAATTCTTTCTACACCACGGACGATGAAGCTTTATGAATACCATCTACGATGATTGACTTTCGTACGATATCGAAGCAAAAAAAAAAATAAATTCGAGCATTATGCTCGAGCTCCATGTGAAAGCCAATCATCATGGATGGTGTCCATGAAGCTACATCGCATGCGGTGTAGAAAATATTTCATCAACACTAAAAGTAAGCCTATAAAATGGGCCTGAGAAAAAAATAAAAAAGAAAAAAAAAAGCACGGTTTGAAAAGCAGACTAGACCTAAAATAAATAAAGATTAACCCAACTTATATGTAAATATATTTTTTATATATTAATTATATTAACTAATTATATCTTATAATAATAAAATCCTATACTATATATTAATAAATGTATCAATATTGGGTTGTTGGGCCGGCCTAGTATTGATCCTTTAAGGTGGGACTAGGCCTGGACACAAAATAAGGATAATTCTTTCTACACTGCCTGTGGTATAAAAATTTAGATGTAGAATACACCACCTTATTTGATTGATCCATTTGGAGCCCTCGTGACGTGATGTGACAGCTATCGCTTCGCGTCCAATTAGGCATCTAATGGTACGAAGAAAATGGAGGCTAGGGAGATTCCATCGTCGAATACATTTAATACATATAATAATTTTTTTTTCAAATTTAATAAAATAAAAATATTTTTTTTCTTCAAAATAAAATATTTTTACTATTTTACAATCTAATTAGACATTATGAATGCTATATTTCTCTCTCTTCTTCTATTTTTTGAGCATCTGGATATCTAAGGTTTAGTCTGCAAGAATCATTGCACGTCCGAGGTTATTGATTCTTTATTATCCCATCCAACTAATATGTCCCACCTAATAGTTCTTTTTAATACGACAACTTCTTTAGTATTTAAACAAAATTAAAGCATTAGGTATATTAAAATAGAATTTTTTTTTTATTTTTGAAAGTTAATAGCATATAAAATACTGCCGAAGTTATATAATAAGTCTTGATATCATGATTTCAACCCAGAATAATTTTTAACATGTCATAATGGCATACAAATTTAAAAATATGGTATGACATTCTGAGACTATAGGTCATCCCTTTTCAAAAATATAGTTAAAAATTTTAAAATTTTGAATGATGAGAATATTTTTTTTCAAAAATTATGATACCGCTTTATAAAAATTATGATATCATTTCATAAAAATTATGATATTATTTCATAAAAATTATGATACTCCTACAGAAAATATAATATTTTATTCAGGATGTCAATTTTTTGTGAATGGATGTTATAATTTTTATAAAGAGGTATCATAATACAGCATGAAGGAAAGAAAAAATAATGAATATGTGTGAAAAGAGCATATTACATGCTTTCACAAAAATTATGATATTTTTTTATAAAAATTATGATATTCTAAATAAAATGCTATATTTTCTATAGGAATATCATAATTTTTATGAAGGAATATCAAAATTTTTATGAATGGATGTCATAATTTTTTTAAAAAAATATTTTTATCATTCAAAATTTCAAGCATTGCGGGATATTAAATGTATGTTGGTAATTATGACTACGTATTTTAATAAAATTATCTATATACTCTACATCAATTTTTCTATGCCATATATGATGTAGAAAAAATTACTCTTTAAAACAAATGGCCCATAATTAGACCATTTTGTATTTACATTTCTTCACTCTCCCCATAAAAATGGAATCATGGAGGTTTCGGCGCATAGCTTGCCAAACTGCCTCAATGCAACTTGCACGTTTATATATATATATATATATATATATTTTCAAAAAAATTGTAAAAGCACCATTATGTCATTAAGTAAATGACAATGATAATAAAGAGAAGAGCACCCTTGAATAGTTAAATACAAGCATGATGAATCATTAAGTCCACTGAATTCTTGTGCAATGTTATTTCATGTTTGTGTTACAAACTCATCCTCTCAAAATAAATATTAAGTAAATAAATAAATATCTCTTTTTTCATTTTAGGTGCTCAAGAATGTCTTAATTCCTTAAACCATCATTCATAATGCAAACCATCCTAACAATTGTAACCATCATTGTTTATCTTAGAAAATAATTCTTAAATTTTAATAATAACATAATTACTAAAATAATGGTTGTTATAATGATATTATAAAGAAAATAATAGATAATAATGAAAAAAATAATGGTGCTATATCTTCTTCACCTTTATTAGATAAATTATTTTTTTTGGACCAACAATCATTTGTAATTAAATTTTGAGAGAAAATTTGAAATTTGAAATTTATTTTATTTAAAAAATATAAATAAAATAATGGTTATATTTATATTATAATAAGCTATTATAAAAAAAATAATTGTTAAAATAACGTCACATTTTTTCCAATAGTCTGACCATTGGGAGAAATAATAATTTGTCTAGAATAACATTGGCCTTTTCTAGCAGTTTGATTTGACAACCAAAAAAAATAAGATATTTTTCAGTGCATTAAGAAAATAGGTAGGATAACATAGGCTTAACCCAACATTTTTCTAGTGGTTTTGACCTAACCATAGGGAAAAATAAGATTTTTCCCAACAAATTAGGAAAAACGCTAGAATAACATGAATTGAGATGAATAACATTGACTTTTCCAGCAATTTTATCTGACTATCAAGAAATATGAAACTTTTCTCAGTAAATTAGAAAAATCACTGGGATAACATGGATTGGGGTGAATAATATGGACTCGTTCTAACGGTTTTACCAGACCATCGAAAAAAATAACACTTCTCAAGATGAATAATATAGACTTTTTCTGGTGGTTTGATCTAATCGTTGGGGAAAAATCTTCTTTTTCTTAGTAATTTGACCTTAGTGCTGAGAAAAATCTAAAGAATAATATACTAGGCCAACACTTTTGGACAAACACTGGCTAAACAGCTTTATAGTAGCGGTTTTCCATATCCACCGGCAAAAATGCGTCACTAATTCCTATATTTCTTGTAGTTAAGAAGGAGAAAAATGTGATGAGTCATGGGTGTGATATAGGATTACAGGAAGGAAAAGGCATGTGGCTACACGTGCGGACGGCAGAGCGAATACCTGGATCCAAGAGATCGGGACTGGCAATATATATTGTATCGATTTTTGGATCCAAATCCAAAAAATGAGTAGAACCTATATTCATTTCTATATTCAGCTATTTTCTACCTAAATATCTAGATCTATATTCGGATCTGATTGAAGTCCACTAAATATATTTGAATCTAACCCAAATTGGATGTGGATATGGATATAGATATGATCCAACAAAATATGACAGTCTTATTTGGATCTCAAAGTAGGTTGATTAAATCAAAAATTTTCTATTTGAAAATTTTTTTGACTGACTATATATTTGAATGTAGGAAGAATTAGATGAATCAATAGCAAATAAAATTGAAGCAGATGTCGAGAAATTTTCTTTCCATAAGATATTAATTTTTTTTTATATTTTTTTTCTAAAGTTAGTCTTGTTCAAACTAAGAAAACTCCAACTCAAATTGTATAAAGATAGACGTCACTATTATTATAAATAAAATTGCATACCTTAGTTTTTGTATTAAGCAATAAAAAAAAAAGTGGGGGCCTAAACCCTGCCTCCCCCAATCTTTCTATCTTTTTTAAATTTCTTTTGAGTGATTTGATTTGAATGAGTTAAAAGGTTCTTCTTTCTTTGAATCATTTATTAAATAAAATCTTATTAAAACTACCACCCATGCATCTACATTTTGATCAAAATATAGTTACAAGATATTGAAGGATAGAAAATGGAGTTCTGTTGGCTCAAATGTTATTAAAACTTAAATATTCAAATAGAAAAGTAAACTAAACCAAATATATAAGCTAAGTATAACACCATCTAGTACACCAATTGTTGGGTTTGATGTGCAGAGCGAAAGCATGAATTTCAAAAAAAATAATAATAAAATTATAAAATCAAACCCAAAATCTAAGATCATTTTATTAGAATTTAAATCATATAAAATATATTTATAACATAAATGAAGGTATTGGAACATATTTCTGATCGCTAAATTCTAACTTGATCTTAATCATCGGTAACAGTTCGTCAGGAGTTCCACCATGTGCCCACGTGTTCATCTTCTAACATTGATCTATATAGAAACTTGATCAAGACACCAACATCTTTATTTATTTTAATTAAAATTCTTATGATAAGAACTTTAATTAATTTGGACAGAACCTTCCTTAGCCTTTGCTATCATCCTTCTAGCCTTTTCTTTTCTTCCTTTCTTGCGTCTTGTCTCCTTAATTTTTATTTCTAATCTCTTTGTCTTATTGAAAGACATCTTGTCCTTAAATCAGGATCTTATCTAGATAAGAGAAAAGGAATAAAGAAAATTGGACAAGCAAGCCTCTTGTAAGAAAGAAAGCAGGAATTCTCAATCATTGGACTCTTGGAGCATACCCCTATTTATAATGTATGTAGGGGTGCTTCCATAATTTCTCACATCCTTTTCTTGGGCATATCTCATGCCCATCCAATCTTCTCACACCCCACCAGAAAAATACGCCATGTGGAAGCATGAGAATTAGTTTCAAGAGTCGCTTCAAGCAGAAGGACTCTTCGAAAAATAATTCTTCGTGGTTTCACAAATGTTACATAGTTTTTTTTCTCTTTGGCGCCACCAATAAAAGATTTTGATTTGATGAGAATGCCATCCAATAGCTCTCATCTCAGGTGCCAATTTCAGATGGGGCGTGAAAGAAAAGTCAACGCCTTATCAACTTGGACTTGGTCCAAGAGGCGCCAAGATAAGGGGAAGCGGCTAGGAGTCTTGTTCTATTTAAATTTTTTTTAAACACTGAAGTGTTTAATCTGCAGAAGGACTCTTGGGTGTTTTCTTTCAGATCTGAGACTATGTAACATAAGTTACGTAAAATAAAAAATGGATAAGACAACAAAATATAGGGCGGCAACCAAAACAATACACCAAGAGTCCATGGCGCATAAAACACCTCCCCATGCATAAGAGAGAGACTCTCTGGGGCATAGGATTCTAGTATGTGAGGCCCAAACCTAGGTTAACAAGCCAAGGGTTATCCCAATTAAAGACCAAATTAGATTTGAGCCAAATTGGATCTAATTAGCCCAAATCAGAATCCGATTTGAATCTTGGTGCTAGGATTTGCAACATGTGCTAGCATGTTCATCTTGCAAACATGATCTAATCCAATTAAATTCTTGATCAATTTTTTTTATGTATGACCCATTAGGTTTCACATCTAGCCAACAGTGGATTCGGATGTGATTTGACCTAATCTGGTTAGAACTCAACCAAATCGATTTAGGTCAAAACTAGCTAACCCGATTCAACCAATTAGAATACTTTCTAATTAATGATTAAATTAAACTTCTTTAATTCGATCGAACTCACAAGATAAAATTGACGTCTAGCAATGTATCATGTCTATTCAGAAGATATGAAATTTTGATTAAAAAAATAAAAATATCCTTCAATGAAAAGTTATCATGCAACAAGATTCTTCGATCATCCTGCATCCCGAATATGACTCTGGATGTGAAAATATGTCAAACCCAATATCATATTTATATTACTCTCAATCTTATGGTGATGATTCGATTAATAAAATATTAGAATTTATTTTTAATTTTCATCATGCTTTGATCAAAGCCTTTCTGAATCATCATTTGATTGAAGTAGATAGGATATAATCTCCTCTTACCAGGAGTGATTGATTCCATGTTGACCTACTCACAATCTTCATATATAATCCATCATATCCAGAATATCCCATATATGACTAAGTCATGAATGAGTATGAATCAAAATATGAATTCATACATATAAGATTCTATGGTAGTCTCAGGTCAATGGATTACATGTATAACTCCCACTATGAGAAGTATCTATTGACATGTAGATAAGACTCCATTAGATGTTCTCGAGTTGGATCAATTTAGTGAACTCATTCTTTAATAAGCATCCACATTCTTATATTAGTGTCATACACAAGTGATAGTGAGATCAATCATCCTTTCATCAAGCATACATAGGATGTGCCAGTCTTTTCAAAAATATTGATCCCCAACTTAATATTTCATCGATCAAGAATATTTTAGATTAGGATTTTAAAATTTTAGGTCTCACAAGTATGATCTTATCATAACCCTAAAATCATAGCCCTAATTTATGAAATTCATCATAATCTTAAATAAATAATTAAGATGCAACATACGATGAAATAAAATGTCTTTATTTATTTAAAAATGACATTACATGAGTTTGAAAAATAAAAGAATAGCCCATCAAAATATAAATTTTGATTGACTTGAGGGCATATTCCTTTCAATCTTCTACTTGCACTAAAGTCAATTATTTTTATATTTTAATTTCATACAATCAAGGTGGTGATCGAACTGCTGCTGTGGTAAAGCCTTAGTGAACGGGTCTGCTATATTATTCTTTATGTCTACTCGTTCAATGATAATATTTTATCTCTCGATTATTTTACGAACGAGATGGAAGCATCTTAGAATGTGCTTGGATTTATAATGAGACATTGGTTTCTTTGCTTGAACAACTGCTCCAGTATTATCACAATAATATGGTACTAGATGTTAGATATATGTGCCCTAGAAGCCAGAATTGGCTGACACTTGTAATACACTTCTAGGGGCAAAATTGTAATTTTGACTATAATTAATGAAATGGGTTATTTTCTATCACACATGTGTATTTAGTGTCTGTGATACATCCTTTGAGTTAATGGTAATGATAATTCATATTTTCAAGAGTTGAAAATTTAAGACATGAATAATCATTATTAACTCATAAATAGCTCCCGACCATAGGATCATCACGAGGATGGTGATTGATCCGGAAGGTTGGTGTACGATCGCTTCTCTTTAGTAGATGAGTCTTGAGTCTACGGTGTGGAGACACCGGAGCGAGAGTACAGGTACTCGTTAGAGAACGAGGGCACTGAGCGTGACCACCTCGAGTAGTCATTAGGGAGTCTACCTTCTCGTCAATGACTGACTCGATGCTGCAGTAGTGTGTCTGGTTCTTTGACCTGAGATGCATCGGCAGTTCACCTTGAGGGTGTTATAGTTTGACTACACCATTACTCGGTCTCCTAGCCATATGGAACCCTGAGGTGTATGTTGGCTATGACATGTTCATTGTAGGAACTGGATTGCATCAAGATGGGATCTATCTACCTCGGTGGTAGAGGAGTAGCCCTATGATGATCATGAGAATCAAGTCCTGAAGCCCATGGCCATGGCAGAGTGAAATAATAGAAAGAGTTTCTATTTAGATTTTCACATTGGACTCGAATCGAATGATTACATCATATGACAGAGACTAGGGTTTGACGAGTTCACCTTAACCCTAATCTGATCGGGGCTCAAGATAGAAGAACTGAATCACACAGGTAGCTGCACCAAGAGGTTCGCATTCAGCTCTGATGGGTTGCCACCATATACTGCTAGGTGTCACTGGTGGATTTTGGGAGCAATTAGAATGATTTAGATGATCGATCATTCTAGCTGTTCGAATCAGAAGAGTTCTGATCCATCGAAAGGAGTTTCGATGATGTCTATGATAGAGATCATGACATATCCCATTACCATACAGAACTGAACCTAACTGGGTCACACAAACAAGGGTTTGAATCTGGTGATCATCAATTGAACTGATCTAGTTCAATTGATCTGAATGAGATTCAATTAGGTTCAAGGAAATCGTGCTAGCACTCGATTGAACCTAACGTTCTTCTTTTACTATCATAAATAAGTTGTCCTGACTGAGCCAAAGGAGTTTGTGCTCAATCAGAGGCCTTCATATGGTCTGACTGGAGGTTGTCCAAGTCAGAATAGGTTGTCTTATTTGTAAGACATTACCTGCCATTTTTGGTCACCTGCCATTTCTTGTTCTTTGACTTTGGTCAAAAGTCTACCTTTGACTGGTCAAACGTTGACCATTCACCCTTTGACTTTTGACCACATGTCATGCACCTATTGGAGAGCTGGTGGGGGCCTTGTCCCCCTGCCAGAACCTGGCAAGGAGAAGGGCGCACGCCAAGGGTGGCGTGAGCCCAAGTAGGAGGCGCCTAGGAGTCCTTGTTGGACAAGGACTCCACCTCCCTTTTGGATTCCAATTAGAGTTCTACTAAGAATCCAGTTTGACTGGTCTTAGGCACCCTCTAAGGAGGAATCCAGGGGTCTCTATTCCAACCAATCAGATTTAGATCTGATTTCACAAAGGGTTGTGATTGGTTGAGAGGAAGAGGAGTTGGATCACAAGAGGTCTATAAATAAGACCCTGCGCCCAACCCTAATCCTAAGTGAAGTCAAAGTCTTATTGAAAGAGATTTCCCACGCCCCAAGGCTGCCTCTCCCCTCCTTCTCCATGCCATACTCTCTTCTCCCCTTGCTCTCCACGTCCAAAAGGTGTTTTGGACTTAGTTTGGTGCGATTCAGATCAAGGAAAGGCGATCAAAAGCAAGAAGGCTGCGCTGCTGCAAAAGGACGACTGCAGATCTTCAAAAGAGTTTTGAAGATCCTCCAGATCAGATCCAGATCTGATTTTTGGAGGTGTGATAGAGAAGAAGAGGATCTCCAGATCCAACCCGAGTGGATACCGGTAGAGGCCAGGCGCTTGCGTGGCTAAGATCCAGAACCTTCCGCTGCAATCAGGATCATCTACAGGGTAATAGGATTACCCAAATCAGGTAAATTAAATTTGATTTAATTTATCTTATTTTATTTTATTTATTAAAATAATAAGAATCAGATCTGAAACATATCAAGATCTGATTAAGATCAAGAGAAAATTTTTGAAATATATCTCTTGATCTAATCAGATCTGGACGAACCTGGACCGGGAAATCAGGATTTCCCTTCAACTGGTATCAGAGCCATGGTTCTAAAATTATTTAGATCTGATTTTAATTTTATTTTAATTAAAAAATAAAGTGATTTCAGATGTCACATGAGATGTGATCAGATCTGAAATCAGAAAAATTAAAATTAAATGATTTGGATCTAAGAACATGAAGATATGCATGACTAGTTCTAGAATAGAATAGTTCTATAGAATAGTTTTGCATGTCTTTGATTTAATCTGATTAAATCATATTTTAGATCTTCTTATTTACTGTTTTCTGATATTATAAGTGTTATAATAACATCTGATAAACAGCAAATAAAAATTATTTAATTTTAAATATCATATGAGATATGATAGATGCATGACTAGACTAGTTGTAGAATAGTTCTACATAATTGTCTAGATTAGAATTTATTTTGATTAGATCAATTTAAATCTAATTTTTTCAGATTATTATGTGATAATTTAGATCTGAAAACATGCATGATTATGATACATGAGATGTATGCAAAATATGCCTTGATTAGATCTAAATTTGTATATGAGATATATGATATAGATCTATAACTGTTTTGTAGATTTACATGTTCCTGATTAAGGCGTTCCTCTTGGCCGTCCGGTCATAAGAACGAAGAAGGGTTTAAAGGCCCTCTCTTCCCATTCGATGGGGTGTTCTTATGACGTGTAGGGGTGCTGCGTGTTCGTCCTTAATCAGAAACCCAAAACTTACTTTCTGCAAAACCCTAGATCCTGAAACCCTAGGATTTATTGTGCATATTTTGTTTATGAACCCAACTTAATTAAGAATTAAGTTTATGGAATATTAATTAGGTCTAAAATTGAGAATTTCAGATCTAAGACATATTCATAATACTGGGTTCGGGCTTGGGTAGCTCAATTAGGTCTAAGCGGTTGATCAAACCGAATCAAGAGTTGGTTAGATGGGATCAACAATGCTTAAATTGACCAGCCTAATAGGATTAAGTCTGGGTCAAGATCGAGTCACGATCAAGCAAGACCTAATTAGGCTCAGAGGTTAGAGTCTGGATTGTAGGCTAACCCAATTGGTTCTGACTCAACAATTTGGTGTCTAAGGTAAGTTTGGCACAGACGACCGACTGGTTTTTAATTGGAAGCTACTCGACCTGAATGCGTTCTTGTGCGAGTTAACGGCATATTCCTTCCACCGGTCTCACTTACCTGGCCATATCTGTTGACACAGTTCTGATCTGAGGTGGTCAATAATCCGAGCTGACCCATGCCACTAGGTTAGTCATAATTGTTATGACTAAGCCAAGTCTAGTTTAATGAGACCTGAATCAATTCTCCCTAAGAAAAGATTAAGTCCTGAGGTCTTCCACCATTGTAGACGTGCGGGCCCTTCCCGGGGTTGATTGTTCTCGGCTGGATACAGTGGCTCAGTTGCACCGGGAAGACGCAACCATGTCTATTAGGCATTGGATGCTATGGGCTGGAGGATGAGTTGGGCTCAATATTTCGGATACGGTGAGAGACCCAATTAGGAACCCAGTCTATGCAAATGGTGGGTCTGACTTAACTAAGGAGTGGATCAATATTCCGGATACGGTGAGATTCATGAATTAGAGACCAAGTTTGGGTGCACCATGATTAGAGAATCATTGAACAAGAGTTGTTCACTCATTGGCTAACCCATCACCAATAACTGTTAGGTGAGGTGATGAGTCAGTTGGTGAGACCGCACCACCCACTAGAAATCATCAATCGTGGAGATTTTCGCATCTCTACAGAGGGAGTGTAGGGATCCGAGAAAATAGTGGGAGCTAATTTGTTTAAAAATAAAATCCCTAAACAAATTGGTCAAGTCAAAATTACAGTATCTAACTAGAATCTTTGACTCTCTACAGGAAAATGTCTGCGTCCAACCCACTGGCACGTATCCTAGACACACATAGACTGACTGGACCCAATTATAAAGATTGGCTCAGGAACTACAAAATTGTTTTGGGTTCAGAGAAGTTAACACATGTTTTGGACCAGGACCCTCCCACCTTACCAGCTCGTCCATCCACTGAACAGAGAGCGTCTCTGGAAAAATGGATTGACGAAGACAATAAGGCCAGATACTACATGTTGGGCTCGATGTCTGATGAGCTCCAGCGCCAACATGAAGATATCGGGACTGCTCGCCAAATGTTGGCTCACCTGCAGGAGATGTTTGGTGAACAGAGTCGCGCAGCCAAATATCAAGTCACGAAAACGACTTTTTAAGGCTAAGATGCGTGATGGGCAGTCAGTCCAAGATCACTGTCTGACAATGATCAAGGACATGGAAGAGCTTGAGAAGCTCGGTGTGAAGTTGGACTTGGACTTGCAGAACGATATTATTCTGCAATCCTTGACTGATGCATATGGGCAATTCATCATGAATTACCACATGCATAAACTTCAAGAATTCCTTGGCCGAGTTGATGAATATGCTGGTTACCGCTGAGCTTTCTATGAAAGGTTCTAAAGGCTCAGTTCTTGCTATGGAACGGACTTCTTCCAAAAGAAAGTCTTATGGAAAGAAAAAGAAGTCTGTGAAAAAGCAAAAGGTAGAAGGATCAAAGAAGAAGAAGGCAGAACCGAAGAAGAAGGTCGATGGCAAAGGAAAGTGTTTCCATTGCAACAGCGACGGCCATTGGAAGCGGAACTGCCCTACTTACCTGGCCACCCTAAAGAACAAGAAGGAAGGTCCTTCTGGAGGTATGCTCGTTATTGAGTCTAACCTTACGGTTTCTTCTGCATCCATCCAGTTGGGTGCTTGACTCTGGTTCTAGTGCTCATCTGTGCACTTCTATGCAGGGTCTTGAGGATAGCAGGAGGCTGAGGGATGGAGACATGATCCTACGCGTCGGTAATGGAGCAAGAGTTGCTGCAGTAGCCGTGGGAACATACCCTCTGCGATTACCATCTGGTTTAGACTTAGTTTTAAAAGACTGTTATTATGTGCCTGCAGCTAGCAGGAATTTGATTTCTGTTTCATGCTTAGCACAAGAAGGTTATATGATCACCTTCTTTAAGGACCATTGTAACATTCTTTATGAAAGAAATAAAATTGCAAATGGTTTCCTTGTTAATGGTCTTTATCAGTTGCATATTGATGTACCTGTTTTAACTATCGAGCAAAACGTGAATGCCAAACGACCTAGGGATAGTCCAAACGACAGATATCTATGGCACCTGAGATTAGGTCATATAGCAGAAGATAGGATTAACAAATTGGAGAAAAATGGGCTATTGAGTCCATTGACTTTTGAGTCATATCCAACTTGTGAATCTTGTCTTCAAGGCAAAATGACTAAACTCCCTTTTGTTGGACATGGGGAGAGGGCCACAGATCTCCTTGCCCTAGTACATACTGATGTGTGCGGCCCATTCGATGTGCCGGCTAGAGGCAATTTTGTCTACTTCATTACCTTTACCGATGATCTGTCTAGGTATGGGTATGTGTATCTTATGAGACATAAGTCTGAAGCCTTTGAAAAGTTCAAAGAATTCAGACATGAAGTAGAAAAACAAACTGGAAAACCCATTAAGGTTCTTCGATCAGATCGAGGAGGTGAATACCTTAGCCGGGAATTCCTAGACTATCTTAAGGAAAATGGCATAGTCTCTCAATGGACTCCACCAGGAACACCTCAACTCAACGGGGTTTCAGAACGGAGAAATCGGACTCTATTGGATATGGTTCGATCCATGATGAGCTTCACAGACCTCCCAGATTTTCTTTGGGGACATTCATTATTAACTTCAATCTATTTACTGAATAGGGTTCCCTCTAAAACCGTTCCTACCACACCGTATGAGATATGGCACGGTAAGAAACCAAGTCTGAGTCATCTCAGAATTTGGGGTTGTCCGGCTTATGTCAAAAGACAACAAGCGGACAAGTTAGAGTTTAGGTCCTTTAGAGCTCGATTCATAGGATATCCTAAAGAGTCATTAGGATACTATTTCTACATTCCAGAAGACCACAATGTGATTGTGAGTCGACATGCCATATTTCTTGAAAAATAGTTTATTCAAGATAGTGGCATTGGAAAGCAGATTAAGCTTGATGAGAAAGTCTCACAAGCAGAAAGAGCTAAGGACCAAGTGGAACCAAATCAGGTTGAGCCAATAAGAACACTACCTCCTCCACCTCGTAGATCGGAAAGAGTTTCCCGTCCCCCTGAAAGATACTTAGGTATTATTTCAGAGGACGTAGAGGAAATGTTCCTCATAGGTAATGGTGCTCATGGTGATGATCCCAAAACCTACAACGAGGCGATATCAGATATCGACTCCGAGAAATGGCTTGAGGCAATGAAGTCAGAAGATCGACTCGATGCACTCAAACCAAGTCTGGACCTTGGTAGATCCACCAGAAGGTATAGTACCTATTGGGTGTAAATGGATCTTCAAGAGAAAGATTGGTGCAGATGGGAATGTGGAGACATTCAAGGCTAGACTGGTGGCAAAAGGTTATAGTCAACGTGAAGGCATTGACTATCAGGATACCTTTTCCCCGGTAGCTATGCTAAAATCCATCCGCACATTGCTTGCTGTTGCAGCCTATTTCGATTATGAAATATGGCAAATGGACGTGAAAACGGCATTCCTAAATGGATATCTTGAGGAAGATATCTATATGGAACAGCCGCTAGGTTTCACATCCAGTGATACTGATCACAAGGTTTGCAAGCTGCAAAGGTCCATATATGGACTTAAGCAAGCATCTCGGAGCTGGAACACTCGTTTCAATGATGTGATCAAAAAGTTTGGTTTCATCAAAAATGAAGAGGAACCATGTGTTTTCAAAAGGGTCAGTGGGAGCGCTGTTGTCTTCCTCGTATTGTACGTGGATGACATCCTCCTTATTGGGAATGATATTCCCATGTTGACATCAGTCAAGATGTGGTTGTCCTAAGGAATTCTCCATGAAAGACCTAGGTGAAGCATCCTTTATTCTAGGAATTAAGGTCTATAGGGATAGACCGAATAGGATGCTAGGACTTTCACAGAAGATGTACATAGAGGAAGTACTAAAGAGGTTTAGTATGGAAAACTCTAAGAGGGGATTAATACCCTTCAGACATGGTATTCATCTTTCCAAGAAGATGTGCCCCAGCACACCTGAGGAAATAGAACGCATGAGCAAGATCCCTTATGCTTCTGCAATAGGGAGCCTCATGTATGCCATGCTATGTACACGACCTGATATAGCCCATGCTGTGAGTGTCACAAGCAGATATCAGTCAAATCCAGGTGAAGAACACTGGACTTCTGTGAAATGTATCCTTAAGTACTTGAGAAGAACTAAGGATATGATGTTGGTCTTTGGTAATGGAGAACTCCAAGTTCCAGGGATACACAGACTCGGACTTCATGTCCGATATAGATGATCGAAAGTCGACATCTGGAAGTCTGTTTGTGTGCAATGGTGGAGCTGTCAGCTGGAAGAGTTCCAAGCAAACTGTGATAGCAGATTCCACCATGGAAGCAGAATATATAGCTGCATCAGAGGCTGCAAAGGAAGCATTCTGGTACAAGAAGTTTGCTGCAGAAATTGGAGTAATGCCATCAGATGCCATTCCTCTTTACTGCGACAACAATGGCGCCATAGCCCTTGCTAAGGAGCCGAGGTCTCACCAGAAGTCCAAGCACATTGAGCGGCGATATCATCTCATCCGCGATTACCTTGAGAAAGGTTACGTTGAGGTCAAGAGAGTCAACTCCGCACAGATAATGTGGCAGACCCACTTACAAAGCCGTTGGGCCAGCAGAAGATCGAAGCCCACCTTGAGAAGATGGGACTTAGACTTGTAGCCAATTGGCTTTAGGACAAGTGGGAGATTGTTAGATATATGTGCCCTAGAAGCCAGAATTGGCTGACACTTGTAATACACTTCTAGGGGCAAAATTGTAATTTTGACTATAATTAATGAAATGGGTTATTTTCTATCACACATGTGTATTTAGTGTCTGTGATACATCCTTTGAGTTAATGGTAATGATAATTCATATTTTCAAGAGTTGAAAATTTAAGACATGAATAATCATTATTAACTCATAAACAGCTCCCGACCATAGGATCATCACGAGGATGGTGATTGATCCGGAAGGTTGGTGTACGATCGCTTCTCTTTAGTAGATGAGTCTTGAGTCTACGGTGTGGAGACACCGGAGCGAGAGTACAGGTACTCGTTAGAGAACGAGGGCACTGAGCGTGACCACCTCGAGTAGTCATTAGGGAGTCTACCTTCTCGTCAATGACTGACTCGATGCTGCAGTAGTGTGTCTGGTTCTTTGACCTGAGATGCATCGGCAGTTCACCTTGAGGGTGTTATAGTTTGACTACACCATTACTCGGTCTCCTAGCCATATGGAACCCTGAGGTGTATGTTGGCTATGACATGTTCATTGTAGGAACTGGATTGCATCAAGATGGGAATCTATCTACCTCGGTGGTAGAGGAGTAGCCCTATGATGATCATGAGAATCAAGTCCAGAAGCCCATGGCCATGGCAGAGTGAAATAATAGAAAGAGTTTCTATTTAGATTTTCACATTGGACTCGAATCGAATGATTACATCATATGACAGAGACTAGGGTTTGACGAGTTCACCTTAACCCTAATCTGATCGGGGCTCAAGATAGAAGAACTTAATCACACAGGTAGCTGCACCAAGAGGTTCGCATTCAGCTCTGATGGGTTGCCACCATATACTGCTAGGTGTCACTGGTGGATTTTGGGAGCAATTAGAATGATTTAGATGATCGATCATTCTAGCTGTTCGAATCAGAAGAGTTCTGATCCATCGAAAGGAGTTTCGATGATGTCTATGATAGAGATCATGACATATCCCATTACCATACAGAACTGAACCTAACTGGGTCACACAAACAAGGGTTTGAATCTGGTGATCATCAATTGAACTGATCTAGTTCAATTGATCTGAATGAGATTCAATTAGGTTCAAGGAAATCGTGCTAGCACTCGATTGAACCTAACGTTCTTCTTTTACTATCATAAATAAGTTGTCCTGACTGAGCCAAAGGAGTTTGTGCTCAATCAGAGGCCTTCATATGGTCTGACTGGAGGTTGTCCAAGTCAGAATAGGTTGTCTTATTTGTAAGACATTACCTGCCATTTTTGGTCACCTGCCATTTCTTGTTCTTTGACTTTGGTCAAAAGTCTACCTTTGACTGGTCAAACGTTGACCATTCACCCTTTGACTTTTGACCACATGTCATGCACCTATTGGAGAGCTGGTGGGGGCCTGTCCCCCTGCCAGAACCTGGCAAGGAGAAGGGCGCACGCCAAGGGTGGCGTGAGCCCAAGTAGGAGGCGCCTAGGAGTCCTTGTTGGACAAGGACTCCACCTCCCTTTTGGATTCCAATCAGAGTTCTACTAAGAATCCAGTTTGACTGGTCTTAGGCGCCCTCTAAGGAGGAATCCAGGGGTCTCTATTCCAACCAATCAGATTTAGATCTGATTTCACAAAGGGTTGTGATTGGTTGAGAGGAAGAGGAGTTGGATCACAAGAGGTCTATAAATAAGACCCTGCGCCCAACCCTAATCCTAAGTGAAGTCAAAGCTATTGAAAGAGATTTCCCACGCCCCAAGGCTGCCTCTCCCCTCCTTCTCCATGCCATAGTCTCTTCTCCCCTTGCTCTCCACGTCCAAAAGTGTTTTGGACTTAGTTTGGTGCGATTCAGATCAAGGAAAGGCGATCAAAAGCAAGAAGGCTGCGCTGCTGCAAAAGGACGACTGCAGATCTTCAAAAGAGTTTTGAAGATCCTCCAGATCAGATCCAGATCTGATTTTTGGAGGTGTGATAGAGAAGAAGAGGTTCTCCAGATCCAACCCGAGTGGATACCGGTAGAGGCCAGGCGCTTGCGTGGCTAAGATCCAGAACCTTCCGCTGCAATCAGGATCATCTACAGGGTAATAGGATTACCCAAATCAGGTAAATTGAATTTGATTTAATTTATCTTATTTTATTTTATTTGTTAAAATAATAAGAATCAGATCTGAAACATATCAAGATCTGATTAAGGTCAAGAGAAAATTTTTGAAATATATCTCTTGATCTAATCAGATCTGGACGAACCTGGACCGGGAAATCAGGATTTCCCTTCACTAGATTCTCAATTTCAGGAACAACATCCAATTCAGTGATAAACTTCTTCATTCAGACAGCTTTCTTGACAACTTCACTTGCAGCTATGTACTCTGCCTCAGTGGTTGAGTCAGCTATAGTTGGCTGCTTGGTACTCTTCCAACTTCCTGCTCCACCATTCAGAGTAAAAACATATCCTGAAATAGATTTGCTATCATCTGGATCTAAGTGAAAACTAGAGTCAGAATATCCTTCTAGTTTGAGATCAGATCCACCATATACTAAAAAAATATCCTTAGTCCTTCTCAAGTACTTAAGAATATTTTTCACAGCTTTCCAATGATCCTCACCTGAATCAACCTGAAATCTACTGGCTATGCCTAAAGCATAAGCAATATCAGGTTTGGTATATAACATGGCATACATTATTGATCCTACAGTCGAAGCATAAAGAATAGAACTCATTCTATTTCTCTCTTCAGGTGTCTTAGAAGACATCTTCTTAGAGAGATGTATGTCTTGACTCATGGATAAGTAACCTCTGTTACTCTCATCTATACTGAACCTTTTCAGTATTACGTCAGTGTACCTAGAGTGGGACAAGCCTAGCATCCTCTTAGATCTATCTCTATAGATTTTTATTCCAAGAATATAGGATATTTTTTTTAAGTCTTTCATGAAAAACTTATTTGATAGCCATAACTTGACCAATTGCATCATTGGGATAATCATTTTCAATGAGACGTATGTCATCTACATATAGAACTAAGAAAACTATGAACTCCCACTAGTCTTCTTGTACACACATGGTTCATCCACATTCTTAATGAAATCAAACTCTTTGACTGTAACATCAAAGCAGATATTTCAACTTCTTGATGCTTGCTTTAATCCATAAATTAATCTTTTAAGCTTGTATATCTGATTTGGTCTCTCATTTGAGATAAATTCCTCTGGCTATGATATGTAGACCTCCTCCTTTAAAAAATCATTAAGGAAGGCGATCTTCACATCCACTTGCCATATTTCATAATCATGGTATACTGCTATTGCAAGTATAATCCAAATAGATTTGAGCATGGCAACAGATAAAAATATTTCATCATAATCAATATCCTATTTTTGCTTGAAATTCTTAGCCACTAATCTGACCTTATAGGTTTCAACTTGACCATTTGCTCCAATCTTTTTCTTATAGATCCATTTGCATCCAATATGGTTTACACCCTCTGATGTATCCACCAAAGTTCATACTTTGTTGGTGTATATGGAGTTCATTTTGGATTGCATGGTAACCAACCATTTGTCTGAGTCCCTACTCATGACAACTTTCGTATAGGTTAGAGGTTCATCATTCTCAATTACTTGGGCTTCATTATTCTCAATAATAAATTCCTATCTCATAGATGCATGTCGCACTCTATCAGACCTATGGATTGGAGTTGTGTGTTCTGGTTCTTTCTTATTTATGTATTTATTTGCTTAAAAAATATCTATTTATTTTTCTTGAACTTCACTAAGTTCAATATTTCTCCCATTGTCTCTTTCTAGAATAAATTCTTTCTTCATGAAAGTAGCATGTCTACTTATAAATACCTTTTATTCAGTGGGATGGTAGAATAGATATTCCATACTATCTCTAGGATATCCTACAAATAAACATATGTCTGCTCTAATATCTAGCTTATGTCCAAAATTTTTTTTTACATATGCTGGATAACCCCATATCTTAAGATACGTAAGATTATGTTTCTTTCTTCTCCATATCTTATATGGAGTGCTAGATACAGACTTAAAAAGTACTCTATTCAAGATATATACCGTGATCTCCAGGACATGACCCTAGAAGAAAATAGATAATTTTGTGAAGCACATCATGGTTCGTACCATATCTAATAAGGTATGATTTCTTCTTTCGGCTACACCATTTAATTGCGATGTATAAGGAGGAGTCCATTCAAAGAGAATGCTCTTTACTTTAAGATAGTCTAGAAATTTATTGGATAATGAATATCTATCTAATGTTGCTGAAGAGATGGAGAGTCGAAATGGAGGGGGCTTTAGAACTCAGCTCATCCTACAAAGATATAAGATATTGGTTTTTGAGCTTCCTCATGTTATCTAGAAGGCTTTGGTATGCATATTCGTACATCTACAGCTCCTGACCCCTGCCCAAAATGCCACGTGTCTTCTTATAGTTTATGATGGATAATGTTGTTGCTGAAAACTATGTACTTTGAAAGCGGAGCAGTCGGTTGCTCGCATTAGGTGCTAGAGTGACCTGCAAAATAAAGTCTGAGCTAGAGGATTTGACTCCGACGAGGATCCTTCGACGCTCAGATCAGTAGAGAATGAACAACGTATCTCTGAGCGAGATTTCTTGCTTACTTGGATCATCGGGGTTTGTGATATTTATAGAAGAAGATCTTGTGGTTGTTATGTCATTTCATTAATTACATTGTTCTGGGATCGTGGCCATTTTTCAGGATGGGAAGATCGTTGTTGTAATGATCAAAATTTCCTATTTACCTCCATCATTTCCAACTTAGTGGAAAATAGGTTGATCATGGTTGGATCATAGTTGCATCATCATTTATCTCGAAATGAAATTATTGGAATCCGTAAAGTACTTCAAATCACTTTGCGAGTCAGGAGAGAGCGTATGAGGCATTTTGACCTCAAAACACTGATGTTCTGGTGCCGATCCGAGGTAACTCAAGCATCGAACAGCTCGATTTGAGGCATTCACATCACCATCGTAACACTACTCCCTAGTACTGAGTCTGATGATCAGGCAAAAGGGCTACTTCTTCAGGATGCTTTGGGTTGAGCAGCGTGCCTCTTCCCTTCCAATGATGCTTTTATAGTCAGTGACGTCATTTCGTAATGCACAGATGATTGCGACGAGAGATCCATCTGACCGTTCATCCTTATGGAGGAATAGTTTGAAAAGGGGGCATCCTTTCATCTTCTTTCTCTTCTTAAGCGCGTTTAGAGGATGAAAAGGTAACGATTGCAATATTTACCATCCCCTTTACTTGAAGTTCTTTCTCCCATATCTTAGAGATCAAATGGACCTCGAGCAAGCGAAAAAGCTGTGGAGTTTATCAATTCAGAGGAGACAAGCTGGGACTCCTACTCAACCTTAGATCTCTAGAGGGATTATTACTAGGATCTAAATATCGTTCTCTCAATCGTACCTTCTTCTTGTATGGTGGACCAAGGGGAGAAAGATGTTTTCCATACAGACGATTCACTGGTGGATGTGCCAGAATCTAGGACTGAGCCAGTGAATCCATCGATGGAAATCAAGACCATGCCAGTTGGTTTGAGGGTGGAGCCTATGGTAAAAGCGACTCTTCCAGCTTCTCCTATCAAAGTTCCTGTGAAGGTTACTGTCACAAAAATGGAGAGAACCGCAGGGACGCCTGAACGCAAGGTATCAATGGGATTTGTCGAGGTTGCAGAGATGATTCCCACCATAAGTCATCCTCCTGCTGAAGCCCAGGTGGAGACTTTTCAAACATCATCTTCTTCTCTGACTGCTACTAAAACCTTGAGGGTTGTTGCAGAGTTTTTACGGAGTCATCTTTCTTTCGATGAAAGGTATGCTTTGGATGGAGAGAGAGCTCAATGTCGAATGGAGGGTGCCCTAAGATCTTTGGCTTTATTGGGGTATTATTTAGTTAGTTTTGTTGGCATCGTTCCTAGGACTTTAGCTTTAGAGCTGGCTAAAGCAAGGGCGGAGATAGACCCGTTGAAATACCACTTAGAGCAGGAGAAAGCTGCTAATGCCGATTTAGTCAAAAAAATTGATTGCTCCGAGAAGATACTTTTTGAGACTCGAAAAATGATCGATCGGTGAGATGTCGAGCTGGAACGAGCCCGCAGAAGGAATGAAGTCCTTGAGTGGCAGAGGTCTGAGGATGAACGAGATTATCGTCGATGAAGGAAAATCAACATTTTTCTACCACAAGATCGCTCAGATCCAATTAGATATGAAGGAACATTTCAAAAAATTTTCTAACAAATCCTAATCAGATCTAACATATCTCAAATTTGATCCTATATATCTAATATTAAAATTAAAATTAAAATTAAATTAGATTTAATTTCATACCTAATTGGATAATCTGATTATCCTATCGATGATCCTGATGCTCCTGAGGTCCTGGACAAGCTACGCATGTGCCTGACCTCTACCAGAGTCTACTCAGGCTGGATCTAGATGTGCTCTCTTTTTGGATCTAATTTCAAAAATTTAGATTAGATCTGAATTTCTAATGCCTTCAAAACAACTTCTGAGGTTGCACCCGATCTCTTGATGTAGAACACCCTATTGCGATCTTTGCTTCCGCTTTCTTCAACTTTTGAAGGCTGAACTTGTATCCATTCTTTTTTTGGACATGGAGAGAAGGGAGAGGAGCAATAATGGAGGCATGGTGATGAATTTTCTAGTAGCCTTTCGGCATAGGATATGGATCTTATGAAACCTTAGGGTGTAGGGTCTTTAAATAGACCCTGGGCCAACTCTAGAGTCTATTTTGATCAAGCAATCTAATTTCTTGATCAATTTGAAAACCCATCAAATTCTCCATGTTAAAACCCAGGTCTCTGTCTAGTTTTGTCACCCAAAAACCCCTTAGAGATGTCACACATATCAAAAAGAAATGAGGGGTGGCGTGGGATCTCATCTCATAAAGTTTGATCCATATCAAACTCTATCCATCGATCTCCCTATTGTGCGCACATTATATGGGATGGGCCTACCTCCTTTTGCTTGAAAAATAGCCTTGGGACATGCACCATCTAAAGAGGATATAGGGGGCCCACATCTCCCTTCTTTCTTTCTTGCAAAGACCAGTCAATGTCCTAATAGAACAAAAAATGATAGGTTGTGTCAGGAATTTGTAGGTATTATCTTATTTTCATCTGATGGATTAAAATAATCTTTTTTTGATCTAGATAAGCTCTAGTTAGATCAGAACAAAGTCTTACAGGATTTTCGAATAAGCTTAAATCAATTTGGCTCAGCCGAGATGAATCAAAAAGACTATAGAAGGAGAAAGTTAGGCTTAATCGTGTGCTAGCATGATTTCTTTGAACTTAATTGGATCTAATCCAAATCAATCGAACTGGGTTAGCTTAATTGATTATATCCAAATCCAAATCTTTATTTATGTGATCCAGTTAGGTTTAGTTCCATATGGTAATGAGATATATCACAATCTCCATCATCGACATCATCAAAACACCTTTCGATGAATCAAAACTTTTTTGATTCATACAATTAGAATGATCGATCATCAAGATCATTATAATTGCTTTCAAAATCCATCAGTGATACCTAGCAGTATATGACAGCAATCCATCAGAATTGAAAGCAAACCTCTCAGTGCAGCTATTTGTATGATTGAGTTCTTTTATCTTGAGCTTCGATAGGATTAGGATTAAGGTGAACTCGTCAAACCTAATCATCCATCATATAAATTAATTATTCAAATCGAGTCCGATGTGAAATCCTAATAAAAACTATTTTTATCATCTTCACACTGCCATGGCCATGGGCTTAGGACTCGATCTCATGATATCATAGGGCTACTCCTTATCTATCGAAATAAATAAAACTCCTATTGGTGTGATCCAATTCCTATAATGAATATGCTATAGCCAACATACACCTCAGAGTTTCGAATGGCTAGGAGATCGAGTTATGGTGTAGTCAAACTATAACACCCTCAAGATGAATTATTGATGCATCTCAGATCAAAGAACCAGATACACTACTGTAGCATCAAGTCGATCATCGATGAGAAGGTAGACTCCCTTATGACTGCTCGAGATGGTCATGCTTAGTGCCCTCATTTTCTAACGAGTATCTATACTCTCATTCTGGTATCTCTACACCATAGACTCAATACTCATCTACTCTAAGAAAGTGATCATATACCAATCTTTTGAATCGATCACCATCTTTGTGATAATCCTACGCTTAGGAACAGTTTATGAGTTAATTATGAAAATTCATGTCTTAAATTTTTAACTCTTGAAAATATGAATTGTCATTACCATTAACTCATAAGATGTATTACAGACACTTTAAATATACACTATGATAGAAAATAATTTTTTTATTAATTTATAATTAAAATTATAAAATTATCCTTAGAAGTGTATTATAATGTGTCAGCCAATCTAGTTTCTAAGGCACACATCTAATAAACTCCCACTTGACCTAAAATCCATTGGCTATAAATCTAAGCTCCATCTTCTCTAAGTGGGCTTCGATCTTCTACTAGCTCAATAGCTTCGTTCAGCCGTATTATCTACAGTATCGACTCTCTTGACCTTGATGTATTCCTTCTTGAGGTAATCATAGATTAGATGGAATCACCGTTCGATGTACTTGAATTTTTTATGAGACCTCGGCTCTTTAGCTAGGGCTATGGCACCATTATTGTTGCAGTATAGAGGGATGGCATCTGATGGCATTATTTCGAGCTCTACGGTGAACTTCTTATATCAGAATACCTCCTTCGTAGCTTCTAATACAGTGATGTATTCTACTTTCATGGTTGAGTCTGCTATCACCATCTACTTGAAACTCTTTCATCTAACAGCACCACTATTACATATAAACAGACTTCCAAATGTCAACTTTCGATCATCTATGTCAGACATAAATTTTGAGTCTGTCAACCCCTAGACCTGGAGTTCTCTATTATCAAAGACTAGAAATATATCTTTAATCCTTCTCAAGTACTTAAAGATACATTTCACAGAAGTCCAGTGCTCTTCGTCTAGATTCGACTGATACCTACTTATGAAACTCATAGTATGGGCAATATCAGATCGTGTATATAGCATGGCATACATGAGACTTCCTATTGCTAAAATATAAAGAATCTTGCCCATGCATTCAATCTCCTCAGGTGTGCTAGGGCACATCTTCTTGGAGAGATGAATGCCATGTCTAAAGGGTACTAGATATCTTTTAAAGTTTTTCATGCTAAACCTCTTTAGCACCTCCCCTATATACATTTTCTATGAAAAACCCATCATCCTATTTGGTCTATCCCTATAAACCTTAATTTTTAGAATAAAGGATGCTTTTCTTAGATCTTTCATAGAGAATTCTTTAGATAATCATATTTTGACCATGGTCAACATACGAATATCATTCTCAATTAGGAGGATGTCATGTATGTACAATATGAGGAAGACAACAACGCTTCCATTGACCTTTTTGAACATACACAGCTTCTCATTTTTCATAAAATCAAATGATTTGATTACATCTTGAAATGAGCATTCCAACTTCAAGATGCTTGCTTAAGTCCATATATGGACCTTTGCAGCTTGCTGACCTTATGATCACTTTCACTGAATGTAAAACTTAGTGACTGTTCCATGTAGATATCTTCCTCAAGATATCTATTTAAGAATGTTGTTTTCACATCCATTTACTAAATTTTATAATCAAAATAGGCTGCAACAGCAAGTAATGTGTGGATGGATTTAAGCATGGCTACTGATGAAAAAATATTCTGATAGTCGTTGCCCTCGTGCTGACTATATCCTTTAACTACGAGCCTAGCTTTGAATATCTCTATATTTTCATTAGCACCTATCTTTCTCTTGAAGATCCATTTACACCCAATAGGTACTATATGTTTAGGTGGATCTACCAAAGTCTAGATTTGGTTCGAATGCATTGAGTCAATTTCTGACCTCATTGCCTCTAACCATTTCTCGAAGTCGATATTTGATATCGCCTCATCATAAGTCTTAGGATCATCATCATTAATCCCATTTTTCATGAAGAACATTTTTTCTCTACATCCTCTGAAATAGTACCTAAATACCTTTCAGGAGGATGGAAAGTCCTATTTGACTTGCGAGGTGGAGGAGGTAGTGTCTGGATTGGCTCTAACTAATTGGGTTCCTTAGGTTCCTTAGGTTCCTTAGCTTATTACTCATTAGAGACCTTCTCGAGCCTTATCTATCTTTTGATGCCACCATCTTGAATAAATTATTTTCAAGAAAGATGACATGTCGACTTATAATCACATTATGATCTTCTAAAAGATAGAAATAATATCCTAACAATTCTTTAGGATATCCTATGAATCGAGCTCTAAAGGACTTAGACTCTTACTTGTTCGCCTATTGTTTCTTAACATGAACCGAACAATCTCAAATTCTAAGATGACTCAGACTTGATTTCTTACCATGCCATACTTATATAGTATAGTAGGAATGATTTTAGAGGGAACCTTATTGAATAAATAGATTGCAGTCATTAGACTATGTCCTTAAAGAAACTCTGGGAGGTCCGTGAAGCTCATCATGGATCAGACCATATCTAATAGGATCTAATTTTTCATTCTGAAATCTCGTTGAGTTAAAGCATTCCAGGTGGAGTCCATTATAAGACTATGCCATTATCTTTGATATAGTCCAAAAATTTCTGACTAAGATATTCACCTCCTCGATCTGATCGAAGAATCTTAATAGATTTTTCTATTTATTTTTCTATTTTGAGTCTGAATTTTTTAAACTTTTCAAAGGCTTCAAACTTATGTCACATCAAATATACATACCCATACCAAGATAAATCATCAGTAAAGATAATAAAGTAGACATAATTGCCTCTAGTCGGTACATCAAATAGGTCACACATATTTGTGTATACCAGGGCAAGTAGGTCTGTGGCCCTTCCCCATGTCCTATAAAAAGAAGCTTGGTCATGAAGGCATGATTTATAAATTAGATATGACTCGAAAGTCAATGGACTCAATAGCTCAAATTTTTTTAATTTGTTAATCCTGTCTTCTACTATATGACCTAGCCTAAGATGCTATAGATATCTATCATTTAGACAATCCCTAAATCGCTTTGATCATATGGCATTCATGTTTTGCTTGATATTGAAAATAGAAACATCAATATGTAACTGATAGAGATCATTTATAAGAAAACTACTTATAATTTTATTTCTTTCAAAAAGAATATTACAATGATCCTTAAAAAAACTAATTACATAGCCTTTCTGTGCTAAATAAAAAATAGAAATCAAATTTCTGCTTGCTGCAGGCACATAAAAATAGTCCCTAAGTACTAAATCTAATCCTAACAGTAGTCGAAGAGGATAGATTTTCATGGTCACAGCAACAACTCTTGCTCCATTTCTGACATGCAGGATCATCTCACCATCCCTCTACCTTCTGCTCTTCTTAAGACCCTGCATAAAAGTGCACAAATGAGTATTAGAACCAGAGTCAAGCACCCAACTGGATGTAGAAGAAACCATTAGATTAGATTTAATTATGAGCATACCTCCAGAAGGATCTGCCTCCTTGTTCTTCAGACTGGTCAGGTATAAAGGGTAGTTCTACTTCTAATGGCTGTCGATATTGTAGTGAAAATATTTTTTCTTATCCATGGCCTTCTTCTTCTTCCTACCTTTAGTCTTCTGCTTCTTTGTAGACTTCTTCTTCTTTTCAAAAGACTTTTTTTTTGGAAAAAGTTCGCTCCACAGTAAGTACTAAGCTCTTTGAATCTTTTAAAAAAAGCTTAGCAGTAACTAGCATATTCATCAATTTAGCTAAAGTAGATTGTAGCTTATACATGTGGAAGTTCATGATGAACTGTCCATATGCATCAATCAAGGATTACAAGATCATATCAATTTGCAAGTCTCTGTCTAGCTTAATACCGAGCTTCTCAAGCTCTTCTAAGTTTTTGATCATCATCAAATAATAATCTTGGACCAACTGTCCATCATGCATTTGAGCCTTAAAAAGTCTTCTAGTGACTTGATATTTAAATGCGCGACTCTCTTCACCAAACAACTCTTGTAGGTGAGCCAACATTGGTGAGTAGTCTTGATATTCTCATGTTGGTGCTGAAGCTCATCAGACATCAAGCCCAACATATAGTACCTAACTTTATTGTCTTCATCCATCCACTTTTCTAGAGATACTCTCTATTTAGTGGATAGATGGATTGGTAAGATGGAGGGGTCATGGTCTAATACATAAGTCAGCTTTTTAGAGTCTAAAATAATTTTATAGCTTCAGAGCCAATCCTTATAATTTGGTTTGGTTAGTCTGTGGATGTCCAGGATATGGGCTAGTGGGTTGGATGCCGATATTTTTCATAAAGAGTCAAAATTTTTAGTTAGATTTTATAATTAGACTCGACCAATTTATTTAAAAATTTTATTTTTAAATAAATTAGATTTTTACTATTTTTTTGGATTCCTATACTTTCTTGACAGAGATGTGAAAATCTACACGATCATAGATTTTTAGTGGATGGTGCGGTCCCACTGATTGGCTCACCACCTCACCTAACAGTTATTGGTGATGGATCAATTGATGAGTGGATAACTCTTATCCAATAATTTTTTAATCATGGTATATCCAAACTAATTTCTAATTCATGAAGCTCACCGTACGTGAAATATTGCTCCACTCCTTAGTTAAGTCAGACCCATCATTTGCATGAATTAAATTTCTGATTGGGTCACTCATCATATCTAAAATATTGAGCCTAGCCCATCCTCCAATCCGTAGCATCCAATGCTTAATAGATATGGTTGCATCTTCTCGATATAACTAAATCACTATAAGCAGTTGAGAATAATCAACTCTAAGAAGGGCCCGCACATCTACAACAGTGGAAGATCTATGACTTAATATTTTCTTAGAAAGATTTGATTTAGATCTCTTTAAATTTAACTTGACTTAGTCATAATAATTATGACTAATCTAGTAGCATGGGTTAGCTCAAATTGTTAGCCATCTTTAATCAGAATTGGGTCGACACAAATGGCCAGGTAAGTGAGATTGGTGGAAGGGATATGCCATTAACTTGATAAGAATGCATTTAGATCGTGTAACTTTCAATTAAAAACTAGTCGGTCGTATCTGCCAGACTTACCTTAGATATCAAATTATCGAACTAGAACCAATCGAGTTAGCCTACAATTTAGGCTCGAACCGTGGAGCCAAATTAGGTCTTGACTTGATCAACCATATGTGACTATGAGTCGATCTTGATCCAGACTTAATCATATTGGACTGATTAATTCTAAGCACTCTTGATCCCACCTAACCAACTGTTGATTTGGTTTGACCAATTGCTAGACCTAATTGAGCTACCTAAGTCCGAACCTAAATTTATGAAGTTATCTTAGATTTGAAAATTTATAATTTTTAGATCTAATTTATTTTATAATTTTAATTCTTAATTATGTTTGGGTTCATAAACAGAAATATGCCAAAAAAATTCTAGAATTTCAGGATCTAAGTTTTTGCAAAAAAATAAGTTTGTTAGTTTCTAATTAAGAACAAGCGTGCAGCACCCCTACACGCCATAAGAGCATCCCATCGAATGAAAAGAGAGGGCCTTTAAACCCTTCTCACTCTTATGACTGGACGGTCAAGGAGAATATCTTAATCAAAAATAATAATTATACTACAAAATAATAAGATCTATAACATATATCAAATATAAAATTATAGATCTAATTATGTATGTTCTATATGCATCTCATGTATCAATCATTAAATCTTAAATATATGCTTTTAGATCTGATATATCATATATAATATCTAAAAAATAAAATTTTAAATTGATCATATCAAAATAAAATTAATTCTAAATAATTTATGAAACTATTTTACAACTAGTCTAGGCATGCATCTATCATATCTCATATGAACATTTAATTAATTTATTTTTTTATTTTTTAGATCTGATTATAATATTTATAATATCAAAAAAATAAAAATAAATAAATCTAAAAATTATATTTAATCATATAAAAAAAACTACATTAGACTATACATAGAACAATTCTACACCTAGTCTAGATATGTATCTCATACATCATTGATATGAATCTATAATTTTTTTAATTTTTTGATTTTAGATCTAATTATATCTGATGTGATATCTAAAATTTTTTAATATTAGATCAAAAATAAAATTAAAATTAGATTTAAAATAGATCTAAAGAATCGTAACTTGGCTCTGATATCAGTTGAAGGAAAATCAATAATTTTCCATCATAGGATCGTTTAGATTTGATTATAACTGAAGAAATATTTCAAAATTTTTTTTAATAAATCCTAATCAAATTTGAGACATCTCGAACTTGATCCTATAAATCTGATATTAAAACTAAAATTTAAATTTAATCAAATTTAATTTCATACCTGATTGGATAATTTGATTATCTTGTCGATGATCCTGATGCTCCTAAGGTCCTGAATTAAGCCACGCACATGTCTGGCCTCTACCAGAGTCCACTTAGGCTAGATCTAGATGCACTCTTCTTCTAGATCTAATGCCAAAAATTTAGATCAGATCTAAATTTCTAATGCCTTCAAAATAATTTCTGAGGCTGCACCCAATCTCTTGATGTAGAACACCCTATCGCGATCTTTGCTTCCGCTTTCTTCAACTTTTAAAGGCTTAGGATATGGATCTTATAAAACCCTAGGGCGCAGGGTCTTTAAATAGACCATGCGCCAACTCTAGAGTCCATTTTGATCAAGCAATCTAATTGCTTGATCAATCTGAAAATCCATTAGATTCTCCATGTTAAAACCCATGTCTCTACCTGGTTTTGTCATCCAAAAATCCCTTAGAGATGTCGCACATATCAAAAAGAGAAGAGGGCTGGCGTAGGATCTCATCTCTTAGAGTTTGATCCATATCAAACCCTATCCACTGATCTCCCTCTTGTGCGCACATTATATGGGGCGAGCCTACCTCCTTTTGCATGAAAAATAGCCTTGGGACATGTGCCATCTGAAGAGGATATAGGGGGAGCATGTCTCCCTTCTTTCTTTCTTGCAAAGATCAGTCAATGTCTTGACATAATTGAAAATGGCCGGTTATGTCAGGGATTGGCAGGTGTTGTCTTATTTCCATCTGATAGATTAATTAACACAATCTTTTTCTGATTTGGACAAGCTCCAGTCAGATTAGAACAAAATATTATAGGATTTTTAGATAATTTTTAAATCAATTTGGCTCAGCCAAGATGAATCAGAAAGACTACAGAAGAAGAAAGTTAGGCTTAATCATATGCTAGCACGATTTTCTTGAACCTAATTAGATCTAATCCAAATCAATCAAACTGGGTTAGCTTGATTGATTATATCCAGATCCAAATTCTTATTTATATGACCTAATTAGATTTAGTTTGGTATGGTAATAAAATATGTCACGATCTCCATCATCGACATCATTGAAATATCTTTTGATGGACCAAAATTTTTTTGATTCATACAATTAGAATGATTGATCATCAAGATCATTCTAAATACTCCCAAAATTCACCAGTGATACCTAGCAATATATCATGGTAATCCATCAAAATTGAAAGTGAACCTCTCAATGCAACTACCTATGTGATTGAGTTCTTTTATCTTGAGCCCCGATAGGATTAGGGTTAAGGTGAACTCATCAAACCTAATCATCCATCATATGAATTAATTATTCGAATCGAGTCCGATGTGAAATTCTAATAAAAACTCTTTCTATCATCTTGACACTGCCATGGCCATGGGCTTATGAACTTGATCTCATGATCATCATATGACTACTCCTCATCTATCGAGGTAGATAGATCTTCTATTGGTGCGATCCAATTTCTATAATGAATATGCTATAGCCAACATACACCTCAGAATTTTGAATGGCTAGAAGATTGAGTTATAGTGTAGTCAAACTATAATACCCTCAAGGTGAACTACCGATGCACCTCAGATGAAAGAACCAGACATACCACTGCAGCACCGAGTCAGTCATCGATGAGAAGATAGACTTTCTTATGATTGCTCGAGATGGTTATGCTCAGTACCCTCGTTCTCGAACGAGTATCTATACTCTCGCTCTAGTGTCTGTATATCATAGACTCAAGACTCATCTATCTTAAGAAAGCGATCGTACGTTAATCTTCTGGATTGATCATCATTCGTGTGATGATCCTACAGTCAGAAGTAGTTTATGAGTTAATTATAAAAATTCATGTATTAAACTTTCAACTCTTGAAAATATGAATTATCATTATCATTAACTCATAGGATGTATCACAGACACTTTAAATACACACTATGATAGAAAATAACTCTTTTATTAATTTATAGTCAAAATTATAAAATTATTCTTCGAAGTGTATTATAATGTATCAGCCAATTTGACTTCTAGAGCATATATCTAACAATCAAGCCTACAATGACATTGATCATCTGAGAAAGACACTCGAAGGGAGAAGAGGTTCAACATCTGAGACTCATTCTCTGAGGGATTCCATCAGGAGATCAAAGAAAAGATCTAGGACTTTGGATGAAAGACATCCTACAGAGAGGGCATCCCAAAGATCCGATGGTTCTATGAATTGTGGCACACTTGTAATCCCTGAGCCCTCGATCGAGACCAAACTATGGAAGGCTAATGAGCGGCTCGATCAACTTTACCAAAATGGGACAAATGTTGTGATCAAAGCTTGTAGGTTAGGATTTTTCACCAGCTTTGAGAGCAAAGAGATGGCCCAGGCTCATCTTCCATCAGGTGATTTGGCTTACGTTGAGTCCTTGCAGGCGGATTCTCCTGATGATAATTTAAGGGCAGTAATATGCGATTGTCTTAACAAATTTGTGAGTTTGTTAGACATGCTCATGATAACGAACATAGGTGAATCCATCTCGCAGGCAGGAGAGATTAGTGCTGGGGAAAGCCATTCTTGGGTTGATCGTTGAAGGTATTATTCAAAATTGTATCTCCTCTTTATTTTCTTGTAAGCCGATTTAGACATCAAATAAAATTTATTTCTTGTTAAAGTAGCCGGTCTTTTTCCTCATCATCAATTTTCTTTTATTTCTCCGAGCTGAGGCATGCTTTGTTGTATTTGAGGTGCTTGTGATTAAGCTTGTAGGGACCTGAAGAAAGTGGAATTGAAACCATCTAGTGCATGGCGAACGCTGTCGTATGTCTCTGCACGTCCCTTCAAGATTAGAGCAGAATATGATTACAACTATCTTGTTCAATCGCTGTATCAACAATGGAGTTTGTATCCAAGAGATGCTTGCCATGTGTCTTGGCTGTGCCGATTTACACTCTTTTGTATTTAATGCTCTGAGGGGATGGAGAATTCGAAAATCTTTCTGATTTAATATTTATATATAAATCTTAGGTAGGACAGGGGGTTTTGTCCTCCCATTTTTCATCATAGATTTCTTTTTCTCCTGATTATCTTCTTCCATCTTCTTCCTTTTTCTTTCTTTATCGAAGAGATGGCTCTAACTAAAGAAATAAGGTTTGCGTCTATGACCTTTCGATTTGAGGTGATGGAAAGAGATCTAGTGTTGATCCATAGTCAGTTTCATATTCCTCTTGAGTTTCAGCTGGAGGTTCTAAAGGCTGAAGAGTGTGCTTGCAAGCCTCCTCTGGATCAGATTAGCATGTACGAGGAGTGTTTCTAAACTAAAATGAGGTTTTTCCCTCATCCCTTCTTCATTACCCTTTTTTACTTTTTGGAGATATCGTTCTATTCGATAGTGTCGAACTCGTGGCAACATATTTCCAATTTTACTGTGGCATGCATCTTGGTCAAGGTTGAGCCCAGTGTTGTGCTTTTTCGTTATTATTTTATTTTGAAGCAACATCCTGGCTCCCGCGGATGATGGTACATGACCTCTAGGAGTAGGAAGAATGTCCCTCCATTGATTTGAGATGCTTCCACCATCATTCATAGTTGGAAGGAGCACTTCCTATTTGTGTCCCATTTCTCAAGCAAAGAGTTGGGCCTCATGGATTGGGGAGAGCCATAGGAGGCTGTATTAAGGGACTCGCCACTCGATCAGCATCTGGCGTAAGACTTGAAGATTTTTCATAGTTTTGAAGTTTCAGAGCTAAAAGAGCTTCTTTCTGAGCAAAGCTTGTTTAATATGGGTATTAGCCTGACCAGTCCTGAAGGTATATATTCGCTCTTTACTCTTATAATCTCACTTTTCTAGACTCCAAAATCCAATATCAACGAGTAAACGTATTTCATTACAGGGGTGGATCCGAATTTGCTACAACTGTTGAGTTCGAAGACCTTTCGAAAGAGGAGGATAGAGGCAGCAGGCAGAAAATCTATTCGAGCTCTTGTCGGCCTTCCACCTGTGCCTCCAATTTCTAGGTTGGAAGACCTCGAACCTCCAGCTATTAAAGGCTTTAAGATCGTACAAATCTCGCATAGCTTTGACCTTTTGATTCTTGAGGGAGGTTAGAGGAGCCCTATTGAATACTTGTTTAGCGAGACCATTTTGAGCCTACCGGCCCCCAACATTTCCAACTTTTTTCCTAGCTAGGAGCCAGTTGAAGTCACGCAGATTTCTATGGCTGCTTTGGATAGGGCCAACTCGACTGAGATTGTGGAGACCCCCAACGCTCCAATCATCGGAGTGCAGCCCACCTCGATTGTAGGACCTTTTGGGACTACACCAGCTGGAGTGGGGTTGCACGACTTCGTTCTGGAGGATTATAGCTTGGCATGCAAGGCATTCTCTAGCATCCTCTATCCGATCGACACCATGAAGTTATTGATCGAGCCTCTAAAGATAAGGAGGCAAAAAGTAGTGGATTGTTTCCTCCGGATAAGTTGGAGATGTATATTCTTGGATTTGAATTTGAGTTAATTCTTTATTATGGAACATTCCCATCACTATTTTTGGTGAATGTTTTATCAGCTCGCCCATTACTTAAAATAGGTTCATGGAGAGTACTTCAAGCTATCTTTCAAGACGATGAGGTATAGGACTGAAGCTGAAATGCTTAAAGTCGCTAAGGACAGGGCATCAAAAGGGCCGAAGAAGCTTTCACCAAGACCAAAGCTACAGAGAAGAGGGCCCAGGATGCCAAAATGGTGTAAATGGTCTAAAAAACTCATTCTGGTGTAAATGAGGCTTTTCTTGAGAATAGAAAGAAAATTCTTGTCGAGGTGAGGATTTGAAATGAGCTAATTGGTAAATCTTGCATTCTTGATCAATGACATGGAGAAGATTTGAGTCGTCGCTGTAAGCCATTCAAAGTTTTTGTTGAAGTTGAGATTCAAAATTTGTGGTCAGATAATATGCAATCATTCTCTGTCTATGCAGGTAGTTCCTTTCTAGGATGAACCTACTTTTTGTGAGATTTAGAGTACCGATCGATGTTTTTTCTGGGGGGGCTGCCCAAAAATGTACCTGACCCAATCCTTACTTATGTGTTGGCAAAGAGACCTTATATGAAAGTTTAAAATACTTTCACTTTGTTAGACTTCTAGATTAATTTTATTTTATTTAAGATCTCCTTATTTTGTGTAACTCCTATGCTATGAAACGTGGAGTGAAGAAGATTCTACTGGATATTTTGAATTGAGTTAATCATTCGTGATTTCGAGTCTCACAGTGTGAAAATTGTTTAAAATAAGGAGACACATTAGAAGTTCTGTCTTTTCTATGTCATATTTCATGTCTAATAACGCCAATAGGCTATATGTGGGGCTTACTGAGAACTTGTGATGTCAAGATAATGAGTTAGTCATAGGTTGGGCTGTTGCGCTCTTGACTCATCCGATTATGGCGAAGAAAGGGTTAATAAGATCTCTCATCTTGGATATACCGATCCAGTTCCTACAGATGAAACTGTATATAGCCAAACATACACCTCAGGGTTCCATATAGGCTAGGAGACCGGAGTAATTGTGTTTAGGGTAATAACAGTATAACCATCTCACTTCATAAGTAGTGCGGATAGGACTGTTGAACGCTCCGAAATGTGCATTCTCTTAGTTAGGTTCATAAGAAGGAACTTCATGAACGAGACTATGCAACGTGACATTCCGAGTCGAGTCATTATCGACGAATAGATTGGTGAGAGCTCGGCGGAATATGATCCTTCTCGAGAATCGCAAAGTGCGTACACGAGCTTCGAGTTTGCCACTGTTTGACTCCTAGAATTCTTACATCCTAGATTGACTTTCTCGCTGCGGTGTCGTGTGTGGTATAGCACTGCTATAATGAAATAAGATTTTTAAACATAAAAAGAGAGGAGTGTAGCGTTCATCTTCTCTGATGCTGCTAGTATACTTCTCTCTCTCTATTACTCCAACCTCATTGATCTCAACTATCTTGTCTTTATATAATCTCTGTTTGTGTTATTCGCGTGGTCAAGTGCATGAGTGAGTGGAATATATATAGTCTGTTCAGCGCTCGTATATATGGATTCATAGTATTGCTAATCTTGTGAGGAATTTAGTACTTGATATCCACTTTTACTCCAGACAGGATGTGCAATATCCAATACTCTCAGAATTATACATAGGCCCATCTTTATCGTTTGAATTAGTGCGTCCTCTAAAATATGTTATGTAGCTTATCTCGGCTTTCTCCTTATGCACGTGTATGATAGTCATTAGCGTCCGATAGCCAACTACTTGCTATGCCAAATTGTGGGCTTGCTACATCCAAGAGGTCTCAGGAGCAGCAAAATAATGATCTCAATCTTCCCAGCTTGGTCCTTGAACGAAGCTCAAATTGTGCTTAGAAAGTTCTTAAGAGTCCTGTTCATATTCGCCTAATGGTGTGACGCGGGACCACATCCGAACTCTTATGCAGTTGCGGTTGCAGTGTGGTGTGGTGCATGCGGGATGATTTGATGGAGCCATTATGGTGAATTTTTCCTTTATAAAGGAGAGACCCCATAAGGCTTGCTTTCCATCAACGAGATTCTGAACATTCTATGAAATGGAGGCAGAATGGTGGAACCCCCTTTGTAAGTGGGTCTGCCACATTATCTGCGGAGTTGACTCTCTTGACCTCGACGTAACCCTTCTCGAGGTAATCGCGGATGAGGTGGTATCGCCGCTCAATGTGCTTAGATTTTTGGTGAGACCTCGGCTCCTTAGCAAGGGCTATGGCCATTATTGTCGCAGTATAGAGGAATGGCATCTGATGGCATTACTCTAATTTTTGTAGCAAACTTCTTATACCAGAATGCTTCCTTCGCAGCCTCTGATGCAGCGATATATTCTACTTTCATGGTGGAATTTGCTATCACGGTTTGCTTGGAACTCTTCCAGCTGACAGCTCCACCATTGCACACAAATAGACTGCCAGATGTGTATCCCTAGACTTGGAGTTCTCCATTACCAAAGACCAACATTATATCCTTAGTTCTTCTCAAGTACTTAAGAATATATTTCACAGAAGTTCAGTATTCTTCACCTGGATTTGACTGATATCTACTTGTGACACTCACAGCATGGGCTATATCAGGTCGTGTACATAGCATGGCATACATGAGGCTCCCTATTGCAGAAGCATAAGGGATCTTGCTCATGCGTTCTATTTCCTCAGGTGTGCTGGGGCACATCTTCTTGGAAAGATGAATACCATGTCTGAAGGGTATTAATCCCCTCTTAGAGTTTTCCATACTAAACCTCTTTAGTACTTCCTCTATGTACATCTTCTGTGAAAGTCGTAGCATCCTATTCGGTCTATCCCTATAGACCTTAATTCCTAGAATAAAGGATGCTTCACCTAGGTCTTTCATGGAGAATTCCTTGGACAACCACATCTTGACTGATGTCAACATGGGAATATCATTCCCAATAAGGAGGATGTCATCCACGTACAATACGAGGAAGACAACAGCGCTCCCACTGACCCTTTTGAAAACACATGGTTCCTCTTCATTTTTGATGAAACCAAACTTTTTGATCACATCATTGAAACGAGTGTTCCAGCTCCGAGATGCTTGCTTAAGTCCATATATGGACCTTTGCAGCTTGCAAACCTTGTGATCAGTATCACTGGATGTGAAACCTAGCGGCTGTTCCATATAGATATCTTCCTCAAGATATCCATTTAGGAATGCCGTTTTCACGTCCATTTGCCATATTTCATAATCGAAATAGGCTGCAACGGCAAGCAATGTGCGGATGGATTTTAGCATAGCCACTGGGGAAAAGGTATCCTGATAGTCAATGCCTTCGCGTTGACTATAACCTTTTGCCACTAGTCTAGCCTTGAATGTCTCCACATTCCCATCTGCACCAATCTTTCTCTTGAAGATCCATTTACACCCAATAGGTACTATACCTTCTGGTGGATCTACCAAGGTCCAGACTTGGTTTGAGTGCATCGAGTCAATTTCTGACTTGCATTGCCTCTAGCCATTTCTCGGAGTCGATATCTGATATCGCCTCGTTGTAGGTTTTGGGATCATCACCATGAGCACCATTACCTATGAGGAACATTTTCCTCTACTTCCTCTGAAATAATACCTAAGTATCTTTCAGGGGGACGGGAAACTCTTTCCGATCTACGAGGTGGAGGAGGTAGTGTTCTTATTGGCTCAACCTGATTTGGTTCCAATTGGTCCTTAGCTCGTTCTACTTGTGAGACTTTCTCATCAAGCTTGATCTGCTTTCCAATGCCGCTATCTTGAATAAACTATTTTTCAAGAAAGATGGCATGTCGACTCACAATCACATTGTGGTCTTCTGGAATGTAGAAATAGTATCCTAATGACTCTTTAGGATATCCTATGAATCGAGCTCTAAAGGACCTAAACTCTAACTTGTCCGCTTGTTGTCTTTTGACATGAGCCGGACAACCCCAAATTCTGAGATGACTCAGACTTGGTTTCTTACCATGCCATATCTCATACGGTGTGGTAGGAACGGTTTTAGAGGGAACCCTATTCAGTAGATAAATTGAAGTTAACAATGAGTGTCCCCAAAGAAAATCAGGGAGGTCTGTGAAGCTCATCATGGATCGAACCATATCCAATAGAGTCCGATTTCTCCATTCTGAAACCCCGTTGAGTTGAGGTGTTCCTGGTGGAGTCCATTGAGAGACTATGCCATTTTTCTTTAAGATAGTCTAGGAATTCCCGGCTAAGGTATTCACCTCCTCGATCTGATCGAAGAACCTTAATGGGTTTTCCAGTTTGTTTTTCTACTTCATGTCTGAATTCTTTGAACTTTTCAAAAGCTTCAGACTTGTGTCTCATAAGATACACATACCCATACCTAGACAGATCATCGGTAAAGGTAATGAAGTAGACAAAATTGCCTCTAGCCGGCACATCAAATGGGCCGCACACATCAGTATGTACTAGGGCAAGGAGATCTGTGGCCCTCTCCCCATGTCCAACAAAAGGGAGTTTAGTCATTTTGCCTTGAAGACAAGATTCACAAGTTGGATATGACTCAAAAGTCAATGGACTCAATAGCCCATTTTTCTCCAATTTGTTGATCCTATCTTCTGCTATATGACCTAATCTCAGGTGCCATAGATATCTGTCGTTTGGACTATCCCTAGGTCGTTTGGCATTCACGTTTTGCTCGATAGTTAAGAATAGGTACATCAATATGTAGCTGATAAAGACCATTAATAAGGAAACCATTTGCAATTTTATTTCTTTCATAAAGAATGTTACAATGGTCCTTAAAGAAGGTGATCATATAACCTTCTTGTGCTAAGCATGAAACAGAAATCAAATTCCTGCTAGCTGCAGGCACAATAATAACAGTCTTTTAAAACTAAGTCTAAACCAGATGGTAATCGAAGAGGGTATGTTCCCACGGCTACTGCAGCAACTCTTGCTCCATTACCGATGCGTAGGATCATGTCTCCATCCCTCAGCCTCCTGCTATCCTCAAGACCCTGCATAGAAGTGCACAGATGAGCACTAGAACCAGAGTCAAGCACCCAACTGGATGCAGAAGAAACCGTAAGGTTAGACTCAATAACGAGCATACCTCCAGAAGGACCTTCCTTCTTGTTCTTCAGGGTGGCCAGGTAAGTAGGGCAGTTCCGCTTCCAATGGCCGTCGCTGTTGCAATGGAAACACTTTCCTTTGACATCGGCCTTTTTCTTCGGCTTCTGCCTTCTTCTTCTTTGATCCTTCCACCTTTTGCTTTTTCACAGACTTCTTTTTCTTTCCATAAGACTTTCTTTTGGAAGAAGTCCGTTCCATAGCAAGAACTGAGCCTTTAGAACCTTTCATAGAAAGCTCAGCGGTAACCAGCATATTCATTAACTCGGCCAAGGAATTTCTGAAGTTTATGCATGTGGTAATTCATGATGAATTGCCCATATGCATCAGTCAAGGATTGCAGAATAATATCGTTCTGCAGGTCCAAGTCCTAACTTCACACCGAGCTTCTCAAGCTCTTCCATGTCCTTGATCATTGTCAGACAGTGATCTTGGACTGACTGCCCATCACGCATCTTAGCCTTAAAAAGTCATTTTCGTGACTTGATATTTGGCTGCGCGACTCTGTTCACCAAACATCTCCTGCAGGTGAGCCAACATTTGGCGAGCAGTCCCGATATCTTCATGTTGGCGCTGGAGCTCATCAGACATCGAGCCCAACATGTAATATCTGGCCTTATTATCTTCGTCTATCCATTTTTCCAGAGACGCTCTCTGTTCAGTGGATGGACGGGCTGGTAAGGTGGGAGGGTCCTGGTCCAAAACATGGGTTAACTTCTCGGAACCCAAAACTAATTTTGTAGTTCCTGAGCCAATCTTTATAATTGGGTCCAGTCAGTCTATGTGTGTCCAGGATACGTGCCAATGGGTTGGACGCAGACATTTTTCTGTAGAGAGTCAAAGATTCTAGTTAGATACTGTAATTTTGACTTGACCAATTTGTTTAGGGAATTTTATTTTTAAACAAATTAGCTCCCACTATTTTCTCGGATCCCTACACTCCCTCTGTAGAGATGCGAAAATCTCCACGATTAATGATTTCTAGTGGGTGGTGCGGTCTCACCAACTGACTCATCACCTCACCTAACAGTTATTGGTGATGGGTTAGCCAATGAGTGAACAACTCTTGTTCAATGATTCTCTAATCATGGTGCACCCAAACTTGGTCTCTAATTCATGAATCTCACCGTATCCAGAAATATTGATCCACTCCTTAGTTAAGTCAGACCCACCATTTGCATAGACTGGGTTCCTAATTGAGTCTCTCACCGTATCCGGAATATTGAGCCCAACTCATCCTCCAGCCCATAGCATCCAATGCCTAATAGACATGGTTGCGTCTTCCCGGTGCAACTGAGCCACTGTATCCAGCCGAGAACAATCAACCCCGGGAAAGGGCCCGCACATCTACAATGGTGGAAGACCTCAGACTTAATCTTTTCTTAGGGAGAATTGATTCAGGTCTCATTAAACTAGACTTGGCTTAGTCATAACAATTATGACTAACCTAGTGGCATGGGTTAGCTCGGATTATTGACCACCTCAGATCAGAACTGTGTCAACAGATATGGCCAGGTAAGTGAGACCGGATGGAAGGAATATGCCATTAACTCGTACAAGAACGCATTCAGGTCGAGTAGCTTCCAATTAAAAACCAGTCGGTCGTCTATGCCAAACTTACCTTAGACACCAAATTGTTGAGCCAGAACCAATTGGGTTAGCCTACAATCCAGACTCTAACCTCTGAGCCTAATTAGGTCTTGCTTGATCGTGACTCGATCTTGACCCAGACTTAATCCTATTAGGCTGGTCAATTTAAGCATTGTTGATCCCATCTAACCAACTCTTGATTCGGTTTGATCAACCGCTTAGACCTAATTGAGCTACCCAAGCCCGAACCCAGTATTATGAATATGTCTTAGATCTGAAATTCTCAATTTTAGACCTAATTGATATTCCATAATCTTAATTTTTAATTAAGTAGGGTTCATAAACAAAATATGCATAATAAATCCTAGGGTTTCAGGATCTAGGATTTTGCAGAAAGTAAGTTTTGGGTTTCTGATTAAGGACGAACACGCAGCACCCCTACACATCATAAGAACACCCCATCGAATGGAAAGAGAGGGCCTTTAAATCCTTCTTCATTCTTATGACCGGACGGCCAAGAGGAACGCCTTAATCAGGAACATGCAATACTACAAAACAGTTTTAGATCTATATCATATATCTCATATATAAATTAGATCTAATCATGGCATATTTTGCATACATCTCATGTATCAAATCATGCATATTTTTAGATCTAAATTATCTCATAATAATCTAAAAAATTAGATTTAAATTGATCTAATCAAAATAAATTCTAATCTAGATAATTATGTAGAACTATTCTACAACTAGTCTAGACATGCATCAATCATATCTCATATGATATTTAAAATTAAATAATTTTTATTTGCTATTTTTTAGATATTATTATAACACTTATAATATCAAAAAATAGTAAATAAAAGATCTAAAATATGATTTAATCAGATTAAATCAAAAATATGCAAGACTATTCTATAGAACTATTCTATTTTAGAATTAGTCATGCATAGCCTCTAATCTTAGATCCAAATCATTTAATTTTAATTTTTTCTGATTTCAGATCTGATCACATCTCATGTGACATCTGAAATCACTTATTTTTTAATTAAAATAAATTTAAAATTAGATCTAAATAATTTAGAACCAAGGCTCTGATACCAGTTGAAGGAAAAATCCTGATTTTTCGGTCCAGGTTCGTTCAGATCTGATCGGATCAAGAGATATATTTTAAAAAAAATTTTCTCGATCCTAATCAGATCTTGATATGTTTCAAATTTGATTCTTATTATTTTAATAAATAAAATAAAATAATGGATAAATTAAATCAAATTTAATTTACCTGATTTGGGTAATCCTATTACCCTGTTGATGATCTTGCCTATTTAGAAATGCAATACGAGCAGTTAAGCTAACACTATTAATGAAAGAGAAAAGATGGAGATTGCCAAGCCAACCTGGAGGTTAACCCAGAACTCAAAATTAATCAGGAAACCTCAGCAAGGAGCCCAGATCAATCATTAATGCCATCCATAAACTAAGATCTAGGAAACAAATAGATAATTATGTGGGTATATCTGAAGCACCTAAAGAAATAGAAGATCCACTGTCAGAACTAACATATGAATAGGGCTAGTCTAAGAGCCTAAAGAATAGAACTGATTCACACAGTAGAACCTGCACAGAATTAGTGGACCAATACCTAAGATTGTAGCATGCTTTTCCTAATAGCTTAAGTCCAACCGAAAACTCAGCCCAACTAGATAATAATTCCTGGAAGTCCTTTAAGCAAGTAAAGTAAAATATTTTCTTGTTAGATATGATTCCAACAAGTTCCATCAATATGCTAAAATTTTTAAAAATTTGTGTACCAGAAAAAGACCACCAATGTACTTAAGAGAGTCTTCCTGGCAGCTAAGTATGAGTCATACCTTCAAACAAATGTGCCAATAAAATACAAAGATCCAGGGTCACTCAAACTCATTCTTGCAATTGTAAGGATAAACCTAAGTGATAAGGCTCTATTTAGCTGGGGCGAGTGTCAATATACTTCTATTCGGTTTATGAAAAAAGTTAGAGTTGGGAGACTTTTAAAGCCTACAGGGATGACTTTATAATTTAGTATATCGACTGAAAGACTCAAGGAGAATAGTAGAGGATGTTATTAATTAATGTTGGTAATTTCATATACCGTAATAGACTTTGGTGATTTTTTGAAACTAAAACTTGTAATAAACCAAATGCCCACATCCCAGTTATACTAGTAGACGATTTCTGCCACAGCTAATACTCAAATCAATTATCGAAATGGTCTAATGAAACTCTCCTTTGATAATATGAGTACATATCTGATATTTTTAACCTGTCTGAAATAATCAAGCTGACCTTACTAGTACAGGATAATATTTATGAACTCATTGACCTAAAGTGAATGAATTACAGATATGACTATAGACGTTCAAATTTAAGTAAATCATAGAGGTCTGATTTAGCTTACAGTCATACGGAACTTAGATGGACCCTCCAATTGAACCATTGTCTAGACCATTTAGTGCAGGAAACACCCAAGATAGAATTAAAAACAACTCTCGCAACACCTTAAATATGCATAACCTAGGTCCATCAGAAAACTTTGGCCAGTAATTATTCAGCGAACCTAGACCAATATACAAGAGGGAAATTATTGACTATCCTAAAGAAAATAAAGAAGCATTAGGATGGACCATAGCTGATTTAAGGATGTTAGTTCTTCGATCGTTCACATAGAAATTCATCTATAGAGCATGCTAAGCAAAAAGAGATCCGCGAGAAGACTTAACCACTCAACCATGAAAAGAGTTTGGTAAAGAAAGAAATAATAAAACTCCTTGACAACGGAATATATATCTAATCTTAGATAGTTCATGTGAAGTCCGGTAGAATGGTACCCAAGGAAGTCAGGAGTTACTATAGTCCAGAATGATAAAAATGAATTGGTCCCAAACGAGAGTTATAAACCAGATGGGAGGTCTGCATTGATTATAAAAAAATTAAATACAGCTATTCCGAAAGATCATTTCTCTATCCCTTTTTAGACTTAGATGTTAGAACGACTAGCAGAACAATACTTTTATTTGCTTTCCTAGATGGATATTCAGGAAATAACCAGATTTTATAGGCCCTAAAGATCAAAAAAAGGCTACCTTTACCTATCCATATAGAACTTTGCCTATAGATGCTATGTCCTTTGGATTATGCAATACACAGCTTGTTAGATATATTGTCCTAGAAGTCAAAATTGGGGCTGACCTTGTATATCACTGCTAGAAAGCCAAATTGTAATTTGACTAAAATCTAAATGGGGTTATTTTCTATCACATATGTGTAATTTAGTGTCCTGTGATACATCCTTTGAGTTAATGGTAATGATAATTCAATATTTTCAAGAGTTGAAAATTTAAGAACATGAATAATCAATTGTTAACTCATAAAATGCTCCTGACCATAGGATCCATCAAATGAGATGGTGATTGAGATCCGAAAGTTGGTGTACAATACGTTCTCTTTAGTAGATATAGTCTTGAGTCTACGGTGTGGAGACACTGAGCAGAGTACAGGTACTCGTTAGAAGAATGAGGACTGAGCGTGACCACCTCGAGTAGTCATTAGGAGTCTACCTTCTCATCAATGACTGACTCGATGCTGCAAAGTAGTGTGTCCCTGATTCTTTGACCTAAAGTGCAATCGATAGTTCACCTTGAAGGGTGTTATAGTTTGACTACACGCATTACTCGGTCTCCTAGACCATATGAATCTGAGGTTGTATGTTGGCTATACAACATGTTCATTGTAAAACTGGATTGCGTCAAGATGGAATCTATCTACCTCGTGTAAGAGGAGCAGCCCATGATAATCGATGAGAATCAAGTCAGAAGCCCATGACAATTGCAGAGTGAATAATAGAAAAGAGTTTTATTTAGATTTTCACAATTGAATCTCGATCGAATGATTACATCAATAGTGAATAGAGGACTAGGGTTTGACGAGTTTTACTTAAACCTAATGCTGATCGGGTGGCTTCAAGATAGAAGAAATTTAAATCACACAGGTTAGCTGCACCAAGATGTTCGCATTCTAGCCTCTGATGGTTGCACCATATACTGCTATGGTGTTACTGATGATTTTGGAGGCATTAGAATGATTTAGATGATCGATCATTCTGCTGTCGAGATCAAGAAGAGTTCTTGATCCATCAAAAGGAAGTTTCGATGATATCGATGATAGAGATCATGACAATACAATTCACATACTAGAACTGAACCTAACTGGGTCACACAAATATAGGGTTGAATCTGGTGATCATCAATATAACTGATCTAGTTCAATTGATCTGAATGAGATCAATTAAGTTTCAAGAAATCCGTGCTAGCACTGCGTATTGAACCTAATATTCTTCTTCCACTAGCTAAATAAGTTGTCCTGTCTGAGCCAAAGGGAAGTTTGTGGGCTCATCAAAGCCTTCAATATGGTACTGAAGGTTGTTCCAAGTCAGAAAGGTTGTCTTATTTGGTAAGACATTATCTGCCATTTTTATCACCTGCCAATTTTTGTTCTTTGACTTTAGTCAAAAGTCTTACCAATTGACTGGTCAAACATTGACCATTGATACTTTGACTTTTGACCACATGTCATGCACATCCATTGGAGAGCTGGTGGGGGCCTTCCCTGCCATGAACTTTAGCAAGGAGGAGGGTGCACGCCACCCTAAGAATGTGTCCAAGTTGGAGGCATCATTGGAGTCCTGTTGGACAAGGACTCCAGCCTCCCTTATTGGATTCCAATTAGAAGTTCTTCTAAGAATCCAGTTTGACTGATCTTAGGCAATCCCTCTCAAGTAGGAATCTAGGGGTCTTCTAATCCCACGATCAAAATTAGATCTGATTTCATAAAGGGTTGTGATTGCTTGGGAGGAAGAGGAGTTGATCATGCTTAGTCATAAAAGGGACCGCTGCGCCCAAACTCAGTTGAAGAGTGATTGATGGGAATTCAGCATTTTCCCACACCCCAAGGATATTCTCCTCCTCTCCTCCATGCCAAAAGTTTCTTCTCCCTCTCCTCTCCACATCAAAATAGTTTGGTCTAGTTGGTGTAATCCAGATCAAAGACAAGGCGATCAAAAATAAAGAAAGGCTGCACTACTGCAAAGGACGACTGCTAATCCAAAGGAGTTTGAAGATCCCTCTAGATCAGATCCAGATCTAATTTTTGGAGACATGATAGAGAAAGAAAGACGATCTCAGATCTAGCTCGAGTGGATGATCGTAGAGGCCCAAGCGCTTGGTGGCTAGATTCAGAATCTTCCGCTGCATACAGATCATCCAAT